>LPNX010937520.1:29072-194445 GCA_001517045.1 Pseudotsuga menziesii
ATAAGTTTTGGCAACAATGGACTACAGTTTCTTTGCTCTCAATTCTCTCATATTCCTTCATTGTACCATAGAGTTCCTTATATAGCTTTTCAAAGGGGTAATGAAAGGTCGAATCCGAGCGATCTCAAGGCATAGGGAAGGCCAGGAGTCAAGTGAGTCGGATCCATGTCAAGGAAAACTCCAAAAGGATTTGGATTTTGCACATATCCTGATGTACATAGTTTTAGTGGTCAAACCCGCGTATATATGCGATTAAGGGTTTAAAAGTCACGTGTATCAATTTTCACATGTTTTTAGGGATGGTCAAGGAAACATCAAAGGACAAAAAATGGTCCAAGGGGTCTAAGGAGTCTGCAGAGGGACAAAGGGAAGGCCATACAAGTGTGATTCACCTGGAGTGGTAAAATCAGCTATAACAAGCACCTTCATGCGGTTGATGAATATTGTGCTTCGACCTTACATTGGTAAGTTTGTTGTCGTTTGTTTTGATGACATTCTAGTTCTTAGTAAAAACAAAGAAGATCACTTACAACATTTAAATATTATATTGGATACATTAAAAAAACATCAACTTTATGAAAACCCGAAGAAATGTAGGTTCCTGCAAGAAAGTTTGGTATTTTTTTGTTTTTTCAACTCAACATAAGGAGTTAAGGTGGATTCAGAGAAGGTTAGAATAACTTTGGAGTGGCCTAATCCTAGGATCATAACAGAGGTAAGAAGTTTTCATGGGATAGCCACCTTTTACACAAAATTTATTCAAAATTTTAGCAGTATTGTAGCACCCATAACATATTGCACCAAAGGCACAACATTCAAGTGGACCAATGAAGTTGAACAAAGCTTTAAGTTTCTAAAGAGGAAGGTAACTAAGGAACCTATAATAGACTTATCATATTTTGATATATTGTTTGAGCTAGACTGTGATTCCTCACATGTAGGAATTGGAGTTGTACTTAGCCAAGCAAGTAAACCAATTGCATTTTTTAGCAAAAAATTGAATGATGTAAGAAAGAACTACTCCACATATGATGTAGAAGTTTATGCAATTGTGCAAGCAATGCGACATTGGAGGAATTATTTAGTGCCAAAATAGTTTGTGTTATTTACTGATCGTGTTGCTTTAAAATATGTGAGCACCCAAAAGAAATTGAACAATAAACATGCAAAATGGGTTTCCTTTTTACAAGGATACACCTTTGTTCTGAAGTACAAATCAGGAAAGAAAAATCAGGTTGCAGATGCTTTGAGTTGGTACACTATTATTTTGACCACCAATAAATGGGTTTTTTGTATGAAAGAATCTCTATGTGACAGATAACAATTTTCGGGAGGTTGTGGAACAATTGCAAAATCTAGTTGCTGGGAACATGGAACATATTCAAAGTGAATATTTTATGCAAGATGACTACCTCTTAAAAGGAAAAAAACTATGCATTTCAATTGGTTCTGTGGGAGAAAATATTATCAAACAACTTCACAATAGCGGCTTAGCAGGACATTTTGGAAAGGATAAGGTGCTAGCATTAATCTAAGATAAGTATTGTTGGTCAAAGATGAGAAAATATATAACCAGGTATGTGGCATGATGTGGGATTTGTCAAATGCCTAAAGGACACTCACAAAATACAGGGTTGTACATGCCATTACCAGTTCCCATATATCCATGGATAGATCTTGGCATGGACTTTGTGTTGGGGATCCCACACACACAGCGATGTAAAGATTCTAATTTTGGGTTTTTTGATAGGTTCTCTAAAATGGATCATTCCATTACTTGTAAGAAAACTATTGATGCATCAAAGGTGGCATAACTATTTTTTCATAAATTGTTAGATTGCATGGTGTTCCAAAAAACATTACCTCTGATAGAGATACTCAGTTTTTGGGTCATTTTTGGAGGACTTTATGGAAGAAAATAGGGACTAAATTACAATTCATTAGTTCCTATCACCCCCAAAACAAATGGGAAAATTGAGTTAGTAAATCGGAGTTTGGGAAACCTGTTATGAAGCATTGTCAGACAGAATCCCAAGTAGTGATTTGGATTTACCTCAAGCATAATTTTCCCACAATAGTTCAATAAATATATCTACAGGTAAATTCCATTTCAGGTTGTTTATGGTATAAATCCTATGGGTGTCCTATATTTGGTACAACTACCACTAGCGGGTAGAATCAATGATGATGGGAAGCATTTACAGAACACATTCAACAGTTGCAGCAACAAGTGAGAGAGAAGTTGCAAGCCAATAATAAGAAAAACAAAATTATAAAAGATGCTCACTAACAATACCATATATTCAATGAAGGTCATTTGGTGATGGTTTATTTATAGAAAGAGCAGTTTCATAGAGGAACCTACCACAAATTAAAGTATAAGAAAATCACCCCTTGCAAGATTCTCAAGAAAATTAACGGCAATGCTTACAAGGTCGATTTACTAGATGATCTTGATATTTCCCCTATGTTTAATGATTCTTACTTGTATATATTCCATGGGGACAATGAGATAGGGGTGGATTGGCAACGTGATATTCCAAGGAATAAAAATCAAAAGATTGCCCATATCTTAGAAAAGGAGACCCATCATGCTCAGCAAGGTCAATACAACCGATAGCCAGTCCAGCGGGAAGGCTTAGAACCAAAAGAGAGTACATGGATTACAGAGGGGGCTTATTGAATTTATATCCTATTAAGTGGCAATAATTTGAATACAAGAACTTGCAGGAATTGCGTTCTTTTCAACCATAGAAGAATGATGAAGTGATTTCTGAAGGCTGAAAAAAAATGCAAAGATTTCTGAAGATCATTACTTTTGACTCGTATATATGTTTGGGTTCAAATTTAGCAGGAAGTTCTGTTTCAAAGTGTTCAATGTAGTGGTCAATAATATCCTTTTGATTGGAGTTTTTTGACACTTTTCCGAGGCCAAATTCCTTCATATAAGGACTCAGATTGAGGTTTTAGTGTTTTGTGGGATTTTTTTTAATTTGTAATTAACAGTTATATCTTTGTTTATAAACCTAATTAGAAAAGTGAGTTGACAACTAGTGTCTCTCTAGTTATCTTATAGTTAGTATAATGTTTCATAGTCATGCGAGAATTTTCTAAAATTAGCAATTTTTGAAAATTTGAGATTTCGAAAATCTCATATATTAGTTATAAAGGGTTGGAAGTTCATTGTAATAGTTAGGATGGAGAATGAATAAAAATATAGTTATTTTTTCCACTCTCATGTGTTTGCATGGTTTTTAGATATTGTGAATTCAATCAAATTTTATTGGTTGCATCATCTAACGATGCAGGTGACTCCTTTGTGATATGCAACTCATCCTCCACCCTCCACTTGGACAATACATCAATATTGTCTAAAGAAATGGCATCCACATTGGGTGCTTTCTCCACCTAATTCATCCACAGTCATATATTGTAATGGACATACACCAAGTCATTCAGGCATGGGAAATCCAATCTATAATAGGGGGATACAAAAATAATGAGTCTTGACTCTTGAGTCCCAAGGGAAACAATATGAAATAGGATCTTAAATTACAATGAATTTAATTGCTTTGTTCAATTTCTTACCTAGTGTGTTTATTCACTCCAATTATACTCACATCTAGAAGAGCTATAGATTTGGTTGAGGACTCGAATGGTTTTTAAAAAAAATTGGTGCACTTACACCATATGTCCTCCATAAAACACCTACAACAAACAAGAAATAAAGAGAATTAGATTACATAATTCAAATTTCAACTTTCAAATAAAATTATAGAACAAAATTAAGATTAAAAAACGTGAAGTTGTAAATCAATTCTAATTTGTAATCACTTACTTGGAATCAAAACAGTCCTTGCATGGATAACATCAGCATAGCAAACAGTCCATTAGGGTTTTGATACATCTCCATCTAATGAGTAATACTCATGTGAGTCTCAACATCAGGTACCATCCTATTAATACATTCGATAATCCCTTCCAACACCTCACCATTAAAATCAAAGTTACACTTGTAGGAAAACTCGAGGTTGAGGAAAAGTGCAATTGCATGAATAGGTCGATGGAACATCTCACTACACCGTGTATCAATCAAATCCCATAGAATCATGTATCTATTATGTCTAGGGGTAACCTTCCCCACATAATAAGACCGAATAGTCTATTTGTCCTTATCCATGTCCTCATACAAATAGACCATAACGGGCTTATCACTATCGACTAATCTCATAACCTTTACCAAAGGTTTAATGATTGAGCACACCTCTTCCACTCCTTCCCAAAAGGATTCAGTGTAACCCAATCTAGAAATGGATCTCCCATCCTCTCTCCTACCATATGTGCAATCCCACCACTCATCACAAACAAACATTTGCTTCAGGTCAAACTAAACTCGAAGCAAGGAGAAAAAGAGAAATGAAGTTGGTGGAAAACCGTGTAATTCTAGGACACAAAAACTCCATGTTTCTCGTGCATCTCTTCATGAGGCTAAGAAACCAATCATGGTTATATATGAATATGATGATACTCCTATCCTGATCAATGACCTCCTTGACAAAGGGAATTTTCCCCACATCCTCCATCATCAAATCAATCAAATGTGTAGCACATGGAGTCCAAAATAGTGAGGGGTGCCTCTCCATAAGAAATCTACTAGAAGCCACATAATTAGCTACATTATCTATTATGATCTGCACCACATTATGCAACCTATCCCCTGGAGGACCCATCCAACAAGTCACATAAAAATGCTTCTTCTTTTACCCATGTTGATGCATCAGTAGATTTGATAAACATGGTACCTTTAGGTAAATTTACCAAGAAATTGAGAAGGGTCCTACCCTTAGCATATGTCCAACCATCAGACATAAATGTGCATCTGTAGATCTCCCATGACTATTTTAACTCCTCCAATCTAGTGTTGATGTCCTTATTCTTTGCTTGAAGAATTGGCCCCTGAATCTCCTCATATGTAGGGAACTTGTATAGAGGGCCAACAATAGAAATGGCATCACATGTTAGATAAAAAAAAGGATTGTTTCTTGTGATGGTAAGAAGCCAGACACCCCATAAAATCATACTCCCCATAAGAATATATGCTTCTTCCTTCTCCTTTTTTTAACCATCGACTTGATGGAAGGTTGAGCACCACTTCCGGTCCATGGAAAAAATAAATATGAGGCGACCCTCATGGTATGTGAGTACATTTCCATGGAGCCCCTACCACTACCCTCAGTGGGATGATCATATGTCCCAAAATTCCTATCCACTCCACCAGTTGCAAGTTCAGCTCTATTTCTAGCTGACTCTTCCCTTTTTATATATTTTGAGTGAATTGCATCATGGAAATTTCTCGTAATCCCGAGGGTAACCACACTACAAATCCCCACATCATGGCCATAGAGTTTTTCCAAATGGTACTTCAAAATACTAATGTCTCTTGGCATACGTTTCCAACACAATTTTCAATTCAAGCATTGTTGGTTTGTTCCATCTTCAAGGTCAACATATTGCCAAAATGGGTCCAATGCCTTTGGAATTTTTGCAATGGAAATAGACAGCCTCATAAATCAAACCTAGGGAACCAAAAAAACAAATACATTAAACCCCAATAGGAAAAAACTAACAACAGGTTGGTTTAAAAAATCAGTCATCTAGATTAGATTATTAGGGATGAAATGTAATTTCCTCGACTATTTTCAGTGATATTGTTGTTGACTCGATGACTAGTGTGCAATCCTATGTTTAGATTTTTGTCAAAGTT
This sequence comes from Pseudotsuga menziesii, assembly GCA_001517045.1. NCBI lineage: Eukaryota > Viridiplantae > Streptophyta > Pinopsida > Pinales > Pinaceae > Pseudotsuga > Pseudotsuga menziesii. Next base: position 34,837 of record LPNX010937520.1, read on the forward strand.
GTCAAACACTTTCCTTGAATTTTATTTAGGATCTGATCTATTGATTTTAATGTTTCTTTGTCTAATCTGACTTTGTGTTTCAATCAAACAATTTGAACTTTGAGTACTATGTAGTATGTAGTACGGTCACATGGTGTACATGAACTTACTTAGTGAGGTGCAAATGGATATTTAGTTCAGAAATCAACTATGAGTTAACTGTAGCATACTCAATGACTCAATCAGAAATTGGAATCCATAATAGTGATGAGCATTAGCAAAACCTGGATACATCGATGATCACACAACATGGAATCATGTATTAAATATGTATTATGCATAATATAAAGAGGAATAGAATTGACCTGTGTGGTTTCCTGTAGGTTACATTCTTAAAGGTTTAATGGGAATCCCTTCAAATGTCACCACTTGAGCAAGGGTTCTTCAAACATGGCAGCAACCCTTCAAACAACAAAATGGGGAAACCTCATTCGCTGAGAAAAGTCACCAATCAATGATTCAACAATAGACTCATTAACCCTTGTGGAAAAAAATCCCTCTCTTGTGGATGAACACATCCAATGTGAAACTGAAAATGAATGTTTGTGGGGGTTGTGACCTCACAAATCAGTGGTCAAATTTTGCGACCTCACCATACTTCCCCATAAAACTTATTTAAGTTTTTAAATTGCCCTCTTTTCCTATATGGAGACCATGGTTTGAATGAAGGAAAGGGTGATCGTGCGCTCCTTGCTTGGAATGCATAGATATGAGGCTACAAATATCCAAAACTTCAAATCTAACTCATTAAAATATGTGAGAAAAATGTGGAAACATTCTTGTTGTGAAATCGTGCCCCTCCCATTGTTCTCCAAGTCAAAATGAGTAAAATAAACCCCCAAATACCCCTAGGATCTTAGTGATTTTTACATTCATGGCGAGAAATCTTGGGAAAAAATCGCCACTTTTTTTCAATGTGTCGCATGGCTCAATTTACAAAAAATTGCAATTTTTCCCAAAAATCTCACGATTTTTCAAGACTTCTTCGATTTTTCGATGATTTTTTCCACTATTATTTCAACCTTGCGATTCCAATGGTGAAATTTATGACGTTTTGATATATTTTATGAATTAAAATCATTTGAAAATGAGTTAAAACACATTTTCCTATCTTTGAACACTAAATATTTTACATCGTATCCTAGTATCATAGCTTTTCCTCTTAGTTCTCTGTTACAAAGATCCATATCTACTCTTCAAGAGCATTATTAAATGATCCAAATCTTCCTTCTGAGTAGATTGTTGATAAACACAAATTTCAGTGCTTAAATGTTATACATTTGATCTTGATTAGGCCTAAAGAATTACATCATAATCTCAACTTATTTGGAGCCAATACTCTATTTTGCACCCTAAAAGGAGACAACCTTAAAACTTTATACCATAAGTTTACACTATTGTTTATTACTTGGCAAGTATTGAAGATATACTCTCTCTTTTTTTCCCTATTTCACCATAATGTTAATAGGATTTTGGGTTACCTTGTCTATCTTATTGCACAAATTTGGAAGTTTTATTTCTCTTTTACATTATCATAACAAATATTCATAAGCATTGGATAGGAAACTGAGGATTTCAAGTTCAGATTCTCACTTAAGTTTTCTTCAAATAAACTCTAAGTTCATCCTCACTCTTATAAACTGTAATTTGATTTCTCTCTTTTGGTCATATGATGATTTCCTTGGAGAAGATCACTATGGAGTTAGCTTGTTGTATGTGATGTATGTAGTGGTCTTGATATCTTATTATTGAGTATTCTCACCTTGTCACAATTGCAATCTCCTTCCAACCATATAAATAAGAACAATAATTGTCTTGATCTCTCACTTGTCATTTATTCCATCTACAAAGGAGAATCTTTGAATATATGCTTCCTTAGTATAAGTGAGTTTTATAACTCATCGTTTCATTATCACTCCTATATCTTTCATTTGATTTGGCATTGAAAAGTTTAAAATCTAGTGATTGAGTGCATAAGAAATTGGGAGATCAAACTTTTTTTGGGTAAGAATCTTTATTCATATTTATTGGGTGATATTGATTGGTTGTTTTTGTCTTTTAGGGATAATCTCTTGTATGTAAGTCATCTAATTAAGTGCAAGTATCATTTGGCCAAGAATAATTTTTTTAGTAGTTCACAATTTTCCATTTGATAAAACACAAGGTTTGTTTCAAGACTATTAATATTACCAATATAGGGATTTGTCACTTAAATTGGGTTGATTGGTATTTTTAAGGGTAACTTGTTTAGTTCATGTTCATTGATATTTCACACTTTGTTAAGGAGGAGTTAAATCATATTGTCTAAACATGAATTAGGATTCTCCTTGACTAAGGATCTAAGATACTTGACATTATAAACATCTAACAAGTCCTAAATATCTTCTAAATTACCCATCACACAAATGCTAGAGTGATTATAATCATAGTTGTGTCTCTTTGGGATCTTGTACTCTGCTTGGAAAGTGATCCCTTTGTAATTGTGGGGCGGGGCACTAGCTTATCTTTTTTAGCTGGATTTAGGGGTAGTTAGAGTGATTCTCATCATTGACACCCTATTGGTACACCAATTTGTCTTATGGTGTAATTACTTTTGTGGATGGCTTGTAATGAATATCTCAATAACTACATCTAAGTAATTCTAACTCATCCTAAGATATTAAGAGAAGCATCATCTTCTCCATACATTAATAACTATTAATCCACACCTTTAATAAGGTTGTCATATAATTTAATGTGGATGCTTTTATATGGTGGAATTATGTCATCTTGTACCATTTGATTAAATTTTGCTAGTACCATCTTCATTCATTTTTTCCTTGCAAGCACTTCTTTATAACTGACATTTTATCTTTTGCGAGCACATTTATTTGAAGCTTGATGAATGGCATCATTAAATGTGCTCATTAATATAGATCATGGAGATTGTCATTATTTGGGGTAGAAGACATGTATCCAGCATCTATAAATATATTTGCAAGGATTTGTTGTTTAACACGTAAACTTGTGGTTGAGATTCTACTCATTTGGAAATAGTTGGTTTTATAGCCTTTGAGTTGAAAGTGAAGATGGTTGTTTCTAGCTAGTTGGATGCCATGTTGTCCACCACTGTTACCTACTTTGGTACCCAAAGTTCAGAATTGGATCAAACAATCCTTGAACACGAACTCAGACCACACATATCTTTGAGTATATCTGGGACCCCTTTAGGAATCCTTATACATGTCCTTCAAGCCTAGGTTGCAGGGATACAAAATATTTCTATGTGGTTGTTTATGGAAAAATCTTTGATTGATGTATATGGTTTTACATGGTTAGATTTTCTTTTATTGTGTCATGTTCATGATGAATGTACTTTACTTCCTATTGCAAATAATGTCATCTTGAATGTTATTGTTAATGGTGCATATACTTGTAATTGAACATCGATAATCACCTTAACTTAGAGGGTGTATATTCATCATATTTCCATATCCCTTAGAACCATCCCTAAAATTAGTGCCAAGTGTATACTTGGGGTTGTTTTATGATAGCCCCAAGCAAAATATTGATTAGGGCCTCCCCCTTGGATAGTCTAGACTCATTTACTATTGGGTCTAGGAAGCCAAAAGAGATGTACTCCCTTTCGTTAGTGACACGTTGGGTTGGGAGTTCATAGTTGTGTAGGATTAGAAACCGATCAGATTGTCCATCATCATGGGATGCTAGTTTGTGTATCAGCAGTGCCCAACAAGATCTTGTTGGCACTCAATTGGATTCAATATTGCCATGTTTAGCCATTGAATGTTAAACTTGAGGGAAAAAAAGTAATAAAAATATCTTAATCAAAGAATGATCTCCACCTCCAATTCCACTACCATGAATTGAGTCATAATTATCTTATTTTGCCTCCCAACTCACTAGCCTCAATTAGAGGGTGATCTCATGACATTAATTATAAGAAATATAAGGGTTATGTTATGGTTTATAAGGGTTATCAATTATATCAATGCCTAGGGAATAGAAGGGTTAGTAGTTATAGGTGTTATAAAGGTTATAGGGGATATATAGGTTCACATCGTGTGAGTCATGGATAGGGATTATGAGTTAAAGATAACATCAGTTACAAGTGTTATAGAGGTTATGTTATTGGTTGTGGGGGTTATGGGTTATATTAATACCTGGGGAATATAAGGTCCAATATTTATATTATGGGTTATAAGGGGTAAGAGTTATAAAGGTAATAGGTTAAGAGTTATATTGCAACTTATGGCTATAGAGATTGTAGGTTGTAGATGTCATGGTTAGGTATTTTGTACTTTTCAAGAAAGATATTCTTGGGTGCCTCCATGTCTACTTCCTAACCTTGAGAGGGTAGAGCCTAAGTCACAATTGTACAAGTCGCCTTCCTAAGAAAGAGATAAGAAACTATTGAATAATATATATGCACATATAAGATATATGTATTGATATACTGTGATCAAGTTATCAACCATGATGTGTTTTGATAATCTTCTAGACTAGGATAACCTCCAAATTCCATATTGGAAAAGTTTGAGTACCATGTAGCCTAAATCTTGTGAAAATTTTCACTTTAGGAATGTATCTACTTCCTTGTTGTATCCCCTTTATATGTGCTTGAAGTTGATAAAACATAATGTTTGTTTCATCACTTCAACTCACTCAAAGTTATATCCTGAACAAGAATATTTCTATGTTGCATTAAAAAATTTAAACATGCAATAATCCCTTGAATTACTATATTCTTAATGTTGGTTTATGTCTATAGTTTTTTTGAAGTCCTATAGCTCGGGAATTCATCCTCCATTTTTTTATGCACAAGCCTTGAGTCAATACAACCTAGGTCGAAATGTAACAACATTTACTAGAAGCATTGAATGGCTTCATATTCTCCCTTTGGTCAAGGTGATCTTCATGTTTTATATTTGTAGCTTTGATATTTCATGTATTTTTATGTAGAACTAATCTTGCTTTGAGAAGCTGAGTACTAATTTGTTATGGCCTTGAATGATGCCTCCTCCATTCCTGTGGAGCATCAAATTTCATATTTTTTTCCAACGGGTTTTTTAAGCATTAAATTGGATTGAGTAGTAGAACAAATTTGTATTTTAAAAACCATTGCTAGATCCCCTTCTCTATGAGCTTGAGAGGTGAGCTTGACCAAATATTTAAAAAATCTTGACATTTGAGAAACACTAGTTTGAAATATCTATTTTGAATGTGTGGTATTTTCTCAGAGTTGGATATTATTAATTATAAAACTATGATTTCATTATGTCTATTTTTAGGTGTTCTTTCATGCAAGTGCTTACTACTGCCAATGTCTAGTTATTGACGTACTAAATAAAATATACAATATATTTTCATTGGAAAACGAGTTCTTGAATGATGTTACTTAGTATTACATGCATTCGTAGGGTAGGAACTTAGGCATTTTTATGAGGTAAAGCATGAATGGTTGGGTGCATGTTGGCTAAGTGGAGATAAATATAATAATTGCTCAAAGGCTCTAGGCATGTTTGTCTACTTTTTTTCAAAGGATCGCTACCCAAGCTCATGTTTGTCATTGTGGTAGTCTATACATTATCATTCTCGAGAATTTGAATGGGGTTTTGATGGCTCTTCATTATTTCTCGTCATAAACTGTCAACCAAGGTACGTAAATTTCGATATGTGTCCCTCTTATAATGATGAACTTAATAGGTTGGATATGGAAGCAAGATGTTGCAATTAGTTTCCCTAAATTAAACTTTATGATCAAATTTTGGAGCACTCACGGATCCAAATTTAAAACATTATGGAAGAGACAACAATTAAGTCTATGATTAGATGAAAATTCTAGGGTTCTTACAAGTATGTGTGAGTTAAAATGAATATGTGAAAGAGATAACACGTTGTAATGTTTTCCTATGAAAAACCCAAATTATAGTGCATAATCATTGATTTGAACAATAATGAACATTATTTGGAAGATTGTCTTATGGTGGCTATGATGTCAGGTGTGTAAATAGCATGTGCCCTCAACCTTTAATTGGCTTATAAATCTATGTCATTAAGCTACTGGTACAATTTAAGCACCATAGGCACAAGATTTAGTGGTTTCGCATCATGTTTTTTTTAAGCACCATAGGCACAAGATTTAGTGGTTTCACATCATGTTTTTTTTAAATGGCACACTCTATCACAATTCCAACAAACAACTTACTGTCAGTAAAGTGTTGCAGAAAATCTTAAAACAATTTTTTCCCTAACTCTTAACATAACCTCATTTCCATTTTGAAAAATTTCCGTCACAACAACGAAATTATCATTGGGAAACAATTGTCATAGTGAACAAGTTCCAACAAAATATTTGAACTTACATCGACATTCTAACCTACATCCATCACCATTCCAACAACAATTCATTGTAACAATGGATGTATCGTAGGCACTATCACCTCCATTAGGACGATGGTAAATTTTTTACATAAACATATGTCCATCCATGTGGCACTCATATTATCGCAATTGAGACGTACTATTATCGCAAGTACACCAATGGTTAAATATTGCCTTGAACGTCGCACTCATATTTCCGCAACTAAGATGTATTATCATCTCAATTGTGTTGAAGGTGTAAACTTTTTTAAAAGTATTGCCTTCCATGTGGCACTCATGATCACAACTGAGACATACTATCATTTCAACTACAATGAAGGTGGCTACTTTGCATAAAAGTAATGCCTTCATATCGTCACAACTACGATGTGTTATTGTCTAAATTATGACGAAGGTGGAAACTTTGCATAGAAGTTTTTCCATTCATGTGGAACCTAAACTATCACAATTAAGATGTATTATCATCGCCATTATAGAGAACTTAGCCTTTTCTTGTAGAATTATTTTGATCCATGTGGCATTAGAAGTATGTTAGAATCATGACAAAAATAATTGTTGAAGAACTTACAACAATTTTGTTATGTCAGTTTGTGATCTTTGATTACAACAATTTTACAACAAATGAACATCGATAAAATTGTCCAATTTCACATCCAAATCATCTCATGCTTGGCATTTATCTCTCCGGTGCCAATTCAAGGATATGTTATAGACTTGGATGAGGGACTACTTTAGCCATCAAGTTTCAATAATGAGTGCATTGATCACTCATGAGAATACGTGGGCTTTCTTTGCTTCGAGAGGGCATGAAAATGAGTGAGGCCCTAGGGTTTTCACCACCACATTTCATTGTAAATGGCCCGAGTATACGGTTCCAATGGGGTAGATATACCAGTAACAAATTTTCTTAATCAATTGGAGGATCAACCAATAAATACAGGGAAGCAAAAAAAACATTACTTTGGACTCTACCCTAATTTAGAATTTGAGCCAATTTTTTAAAAATTGAGAAGGATGAATGCACTTACCTAGAAACTAGAGGTAAGCTTATTGAGAGTGTAACAAAATGCATTCATCGAAATGATCAGTAAGTATTCTCCCATTTGGAATGCAACCATTGGAAATAATGAACTCAATGGTTGGGTAATGAGCTATTTATTTTCTTCTTCTTTTTTATTCATAAAAAATGACCTAGACATTGGTCCCTTCACCCTTTATAATGAATTTGATAAATATGTGGGGGGGAAACTTGTTGGAGTGAGATTCTTTACTGGAAATTTGTTTTGGACCAAAATCCCATGGGTTACTAAGTTTCATGTGGTGCGATGGTGTTAAGTGGTTTTAAAGTTTTGGCCCATCATCTAAGTCTAGTTACAAATTCATGGATGTGTGACATATAGTAAGGTATAGATTTTTCAATTCACCGAGAGATAAATATCTTGGGAAACATGAACCTTTCATGACTTTGATGGGGACAATTCAAATTTGTATGTGTCACTAATGTTGATAATTTGTGACTTGTAATATGTCACATGATAGAAAAATGTAAACTTTAAATAAGAAAATGATCATGTTAGGATCGGGTGTATCACAAGAAGAAAAATTTCGGAACTCAATGACGCATCATGAAGAACAAACATTTTAAATTAATGTAGGGATCGAATGTTAAGCGATTGTGTTGTATCACAAAGGAAAACTTTTGGAACTTGCAATGATCATCATAATATAATTTCTTGGTCACGATATGTCATGGGAATAAATTAATTATTTGGGCTATTGGAACATCATAGAATGAAATTATTTTGAAGTGTGACAAATTGGAATTTAAGGAATATATTTGGGTGTAAAGTCTAAAATTTTATGTCAATTTTTATTAGCTCATCCAGTTAAGGTGTGGGTCTTGTTATCATGATGACCCAGGTTTAATTCCCTTTAGGGGTGAGCTAGTTGGAAGGAGATACCCAAAATACAACCAATTGAGGGTTGATGTAGCCCAGGATGGGTGTGATCCCCGGGTGATTTTTATGGCTTATATTCCCTTGGGTCATGGTTTCTTAGACCAAAGGCCACTCCTGCAAGTCAGAGAGATTCTACCAAACAAACAAAAAAGGTGCAAAGTTTCATGGCAATGTGATACAAAGGAAGAAATAAGACTTTAGATTGCGATGTATCATGAGAAGGGAAATTTTTAATCAATGCAACATGTCATAAAATGATAATATTTCAATCATGCGATATATCATGTGGGATAAAATTTTCAATTTTTTTTATAAACTTTCAAAGAGTTATAAATAATTTATCTAACTAACTAGGTATTGCAACATTTCTTGTGCATTTCCTTAGATCAAGATTGAGAAACCATGGTAAACATAAGCTCAAGGAGGGAGACAAATATCTCATTTATACAATTTCTAATTCTAGGTAGAATGGAAACATCTCATTTATACAATGCTAAAAAAGATTCAACCAAGGGATGCGGGTTGGTAATGACAAAATATTTTAAAATACTGCACCCAAATAAGTTGTAACCAAGATAAAGTGAAAAAAATTGGAATTTTTTGTAAGAGGGGGTCCTGAATTTTACTTCTTGAGATTGAAACTTGTGGGATGGCGGTGGGATGTAGTTATCTTAACAATTGGTGACACACTAAAAGGACCATAGATCTATGGAATTAATTAATAGACAACACAAGTTATGTAGAAGGAACAAAATACCTTTTTCAAAGAAACATACCTTTATCTTGCCCAGGTTCCACTGGAACTTTCCCTTTTGAAATAGCTTGATGAAATATTGGTCTCTAGGTTGAATAACTCACTAATTAGAACCATCGGGACATATTTATGAAATTAATTCTATAACTTCAGTTTGTCCACAAAGCTCCTACAAATAACTAATAGGTGGTATTTTCTTAGGTTGTTTATTTATGTTCTCTTGGTATCACTTCATTGCCAGCAAGAATCCATAGCCTCGATAGAGTCACCTAGTATCACAATCCTTACTCAACTACCTATCCTCATCCATATCCCTTGTGGAGATACCTACATGTCCCACATGATTCCAATTCCTCTCCCACTATTTAATATTTTTATTTCAATTTGAGCGAGAGGTGGATGAGGGAAGTTTTGTAATCCTTTCAAGGAATGCACAGTGATACCTATTATTCGAGAATAAATTAAGAAGTTCCTAAGTGATAATACAAGTTTCCCTTATATGCATAAGTTTTTCCATTGTGAAATCTTCTCAACAAAACACTGATCATTATTATTGTGAGGAGACAGAATCCTCGGAATAGCTAGCAAACTTCTCAAAACTCAAGTCTTGAAATGTTCATGGATACTCACCTATCCAACTAAAGTTTTAATCAAAAAATTGCAAACCTATGTTTGATCCAATGGGCTCATGATATATTTTAATAGTAATAAATAGGCGTACTCATGAATTCCAAGAAGGGTGTGACCTTTCTAATACAAGATCCATTTTGTCATGAGGAAGCAACATGAATTATTTTTTTTTAAATTGGATGAAATAAAAAAAATAAAGGGAGTATAAGAAAACCAAAATGTACGTAGTTTTATAACTAGGGAAAGCCTACTTCAAACCGAAAAAAAAAACATCAAATCAAATTCTAAAACATGTGAGAAATTAGATTTATTTATGTACAAGTTAAATTATTAGGAAACAACTAATTAAAATACATCTTAAGAATTTTTCCATTGACATGAAGGAGGTCTACTTCCCTTTCCAAAATTTGCACTCTATATGTTTCATAACTCAATTTTTCAACTACTTGGAAAGGACCAAGCCATAATTGTTGAAATTTAATTTGTTTTCATTTATCTTTGTGTGGCTTATCCCATTATAAAACAAGGCCTCTGTTAAAATATTGAGAATATGCATAAACATACAACAATCCATTTACTAACATGTAAATCAATAACAAATATCTACTAGTCTATCATTATATCCATATAAGCAACAAATAATTATGTAAGAAATAATATACAAGAGAACAAGAGAATAATACACCAGATATACGTAGTAAAATACCAAATCGGGAAACATCCATGGGAAGGTTTGGTCTTCTTTATTCTTTAGAAATATCCATCTTACAATACAAGGTATCTTTGCATATGCATCACTTTCCATCTTCACATAATGTCACAATGATGTGTGTACAAGCGACATACACAACATGCCCAAAAGGGTCTCCTTCACCTCTGTTATATACCAAGAGGTATGGAATATTTACATCCCATAACTCATGTGGGATAAATGGATTTCCTCCTCTCTTATATAAAGAATGCTTATAATAGATTTAATTACATGATGCACGTGGGATAACTCTATTTTATAATATTAAAGTTATTTGTGCCTTTTAATGAAATTTTACCAACAATACCACTCAATTCATCATGATAGAAAAATTTGTAAACTATAAATAAGAAAATGATCATGTTAGGGTCGGGTGTATCACAAGAAGAGAAATTTTGGGACTCAACGACGCATCATGAAGAAAAAACATTTTAGATTAATGTAAGGATCGGATGTTAAGCGATTGTGTTGTATCACAAAGGAAAACTTTTGGAACTTGCAGTGATCATCATAATATAATTTCTTGGTCACGATATGTCATGGGAATAAATTAATTATTTGAGTTATTGGAACAGCATAGAAGGAAATTATTTTGAAGTGTGACGAATTGGAATTTAAGGAATATATTTCGGTGTAAAGTCTAAAATTTTATGTCAATTTTTATTAGCTCATTTAGTTAAGGTGTGGGTCTTGTTATCATGATGACCTAGGTTTAATTCCCTTTAGGGGTGAGCTAGTTGGAAGGAGATACCAAAAATACAACCAATTGAGGGTTGATGTAGCCCAGGATGGGTGTGATCCCTGGGTGACTTTTATGGCTTATATTCCCTTGGGTCATGGTTTCTTAGACCAAAGGCCACTCCCGCAAGTCAGGGAGATTCTACCAAACAAACAAAAAAGGTGCAAAGTTTCATGGCAATGTGATACAAAGGAAGAGATAAGACTTTAGATTGCGATGTATCATGAGAAAGGAAAGTTTTAATCAATGCAACATGTCATAAAATGAGAATATTTCAATCATGCAATATATCATGTGGGATCAAATTTTCAAATTTTTTTATAAACTTTCAAAGATTTATATATAATTTATCTAACTAACAAGGTATTGCAACATTTCTTGTGCATTTCCTTAGATCAAGATTGAGAAACCATGGTAAACATAAGCTTAAGGAGGGAGACAAATATCTCATTTATACAATTTGTAATTCTAGGTAGAATGTAAATATCTCATTTAGACAATTCTAAAAAAGATTCAACCAAGGGATGCGGGTTGGTAATGACAAAATATTTTAAAATACTGCACCCAAATAAGTTGTAACCAAGATGAAGTGAAAAAAATTGGAAATTTTTGTAAGAGGGGTTCCTAAATTTTACTTCTTGAGATTGAAAATTGTGGGATGGCGGTGGGATGTTTTTATCTCAACAATTGGCAACACACTAAAAGGACCATAGATCTATGGAATTAATTAACAGACAACACAAGTTATGTAGAAGGAATGAAATACCTTTTTCAAAGAAACATACCTTTATCTTGCCTAGGTTCCACTGGAACTTTCCCTTTTGAAATAGATTGATGAAATATTGGTCTCTAGATTGAATAACTCGCTAATTAGAACCATCAGGGCATATTTATGAAATTAATTCTATAACTTCAATTTGTCCACAAAGTTCCTACAAATAACTAATAGGTGGTATTTTCTTAGGTTGTTTATTTATGTTCTCTTGATATCACTTCATTGCCAGCAAGAATTCATAGCCCCGATGAGTCACCTAGTATCACAATCCTTACTCAACTACCAATCCTCATCCATATCCCTTGTGGAGATACCTACATGTCCCACATGATTCGAATTCCTCTCCCAAGATTTAATATTTTTATTTAAATTTGAGCAAGAGGTGGATGAGGAAAGTTTTGTAATCCTTTCAAGGAATGCGCTGTGATACCTATTATTCGAGAATAAATTAAGAAGTTCCTAAGTGATAATACAAGTTTCCCTTATATGCATAACTTTTTTCATTGTGAAATCTTCTCAGCAAAACACCAATCATTATTATTGTGAGGAGACATAATCCTTGGAATAGCTAGCAAACTTCTCAAAACTTGAGTCTTGAAATGTTCATGGATACTCACCTATCCAAGTAATGTTCCACCACTAATCTCATAGTTTATATATCTAACTAAATTTTTAATCAAAAAATTACAAACCTATGTTTGATCCAATGGGCTCATGATATAGTTTAATAGTAATAAATAGACATACTCATGAATTCCAAGAAGGGTGTGACCTTTCTAATACAAGCTCCATTTGTCATGAGGAAGCAACATGAAATTTTTCTTAAATTTAATGAAATAAATTAAAAAAATAAAGGGAGTATAGGAAAACCAAAATGTACGTAGTTTTATAACTAGGGAAAGACTACTTCAAAGCGAAAGAAAGAAAAAAAAACATCAAATCAAATTCAAATTCTAAAACATGTGAGAAAATAGATTTATTTATGTACAAGTTAAATTCTTAGGAAGCAACTAATTAAAATACATCTTAAGAATTTTTCCATTGACGTGAAGGAGGCCTACTTCCCTGTCCAAAATTTGCACTCTATATGTTCCATAACTCAATTTTTCAACTACTTGGAAAGGACCAAGCCATAATTGTTGAAATTTAATTTGTTTTCATTTATTTTTGTGTGGCTTGTCCCATTATAAAACAAGGCCTTTGTTAGAATATTGAGAATATGCATAAACATACAGCAATCCATTTACTAACATGTAAATCAATAACAAATATTTACTAGTCTATCATTATATCCATATAAGCAACAAATAATTATGTAAGAAATAATATACAAGAGAAGAAGAGAATAATACACTAGATATATGTAGTAAAACACCAAATCAGGAAACATCCATGGGAATGTTTGTTCTTCTTTATTCTTTAGAAATATCCATCTTACAATACAAGGCAGATCTACATATGCATCACTGTCCATCTTCACATAATGTCACAATGATGCGTGTACAAGCGACATACACAACATGCCCAAAAGGGTCTCCTTCATCTCTATTATATACCAAGAGGTATGGAATATTTACATCCCATAACTCATGTGGGATAAGTGGATTTCCACCTCTCTTATACAAAGAATGGTTATAATAGATTTAATTACATGATGCACGTGGGATAACTCTATTTTATAATATTAAAGTTATTTATTCCTTTTAATGATATTTTACCAACAATACCAAGCAATTCATCATTACATATTCTAACACTCCCCCTTAATTATGACTGGGAGAGAGAATACAATTGGAGGAAGGTGGTGTCACACTGACATCCCCCTTGATGACAACTTCCAGAATGCCCCATAAGATGTGAACAAGAACACACTTTTCCTCATGGATTTGATGAAGATAACAACCGCTTACTCACTAAATCATGAATCTGAATCTGAACCAGTATGTACATCAACTCTTGTTGGACACCAAAATAGTGTATAGAAACCTCTGATGGTCGATACAAAAAATGGTGGGAATCATACAGTCGTCACAAACTGAAACTCAACTGATATTTGAAGGAAATATGCAATGGATTGCATCATTAATATAAGAGCCCCATATCTATACATTGAAATGTGAAACAAACAGTCTTCAAAGAACCCTACCGAATATTACATTGTGAATATAAGACTCGAATAGCATATCCATCAAAACTTGTTCCAAGCATACAGTCTTCACAACCAAGCTGAAAGATGCATGAATAGTAGACCTCATATGGAATACAAGAACCACATATCTATCCATTGAAATTTTTCAAGCAGACAACCTCCATAACCAAAGAACTCTATTGAATATGATTAATTACAAGTACAAGACCCCAATGGTCTATTCATCAAAATGTTTGTTCTGTAGATAATCATCATGACTTTATAGTAGAAGGTGGATGTTCATTTTAGTACATCATTACTAGAATATGGTGATATGATATGGATTTGATTACATTATATTCCTACGTAACATCAGTCATCCCGGATAACAAAAGGATTCAGCTTTGTTGTTGTCAAGGATAAAATGAATATAGGAACAATGATGATGAACAAGAGATAACCACAACAATATGCTTAAGATAGGAAGGAATCAGAGAAACAAGTTGTCCCACAACTCCTCACAAATTTCCCTACGGATAAAGTGAAGTAACCAGAGATCTAATCTGCACAATATAACTTCCAAGAGTAAAGCATATAATAAACATGATAAGATCATAATTACATAGGAAAAATAATAATAACATGACATATGAAAGATAGATGAGCATATGAAATTGCTTTTACATGACAAGGGGTAGAAACAACATATAATGAGTGAGAATAAAATGATACCAAGATAAAATATTGAGCAAAATATGACACCATGTTAGAAGCATCATCATTATTAGAAGAGTGAGACCATGTTAGAATATTGAGCAAAGTAATTGATCAAATAAAACAATGATATCACTTGTCTATGAAAAACGTAGTCATTAAGAAACTAAGCACTAAGCATCAGCTCATCTATTGATGTCACAATGACAATACTAGAGATTCATGACCCTTGAAATGTCAAAACACCTTCCACCCAAGAATGTTAGAAACAAGTAAAACAAGAACAATACAACCTCTACAAAGATGATGAATATAGTAAGATTATAAACCCTAATGCAATAAGACAAGATCCTAATGACAAAAATTCCAAGATAAATGAGAATAAACCAAAAAATTCTCATTGAAACTAAAGCCTAATAGCAACTAATCAATTGATCTGTAACCCTACAACAAAGAACCAAAAGCAAAAAATCAAAATTGGCAAACAAAATAGTCGAAAATGATGTATTTGCGCTTTCATAAGAGGTAGGGTGGAAATTTCCTAAGGTATTCACACCTAATCAGACAAAAGGGTGTAAAATTCCTGATGTATATGTTCCTAATTAGACCAGAGGATGCAAATTTTCCAAAATTGCCTCGAAATCTACAAAGAATTCAGAAAAGGCCGAAACAATCATCGTCTCATAGGGAAACCTACAAGGAAACACAATCAAAGCTGAAAATAAACCAAATATTCTACAAAAAAAATACATCCTTGATATAAATTTAGTATACAACTTATTTTAATCCAAGTCTACATAAATAATTAAGAGAACTTGAAGAGAATTTGCAAAATTTCTGAAAAAAATAATGGTGAGGGTTAGGGTTTGAAAAAAAATCTCAAACATGCAGCAAAATGACTAGATTTATGAAAATACCACTTTTGTATGATAGATTGAATGCCAAATATACAAAATATCGAGGAAGGTGGAGAATAACAACCAACTCTAATACCATGTTAGAATATTGTGAATATGTGTAAACATACAACAATAGATTAACTAACATGTAAACCAATAAAAAAGGTATGCAACTCACAATGATGTGTGTACCACTAACATACACAACATGCCCAAAATGGTCTCCTTCGCCTTTATTATATACCAAGAGGTGTGGAATATTTACATGCCATAACACATGTAGGATAAATAGATTTCCACCACTTCTATATAAATAATGGTTATAAGAGATTTAATTAGATTATGCATGTGGGATAACTCTATTGTATAATAATGAAGTTATTTATGCCTTTTAATTATAAATACCACACAAGTCATCATTACATATTCTAAAAACCTCCCACCTAGAAATAGTTTTCTCATGCATTCATTTATCAAACAACATTTTAACTATATGTTGGTGAACAACACACCTTTTCTTGGACTTCTCTCTTTATTCTTCTAACTTCAACAAGGTATTAGCTCTATTTTGGATGCTTAGGAAAGTTTTCCCATGTGAGGCCTAGGATAGTTGGAGAGAGGGAAAGAAAACGTTCATAGGGGGGTGGCTTCTTTCCATAAACTATAAAACAAGGGGATGTTCCTTTGGTAGATTTTGGATTCACTCTATTGGACCATAAGGAATTAGGTAAGGTGTTGGGCCGGTTTCTTTGATGGTTAACTATGATTTTCTTCAGGATACAAATCAGGTTTTTGTTTGTAGACTCAACTACACCATTTCCCTGGGGTTAATAGTTAAATGAGTACCTTAGAATGATGCATTTTTCAAAAGAAAAATCAATTAACCTTAATGACAAAAAGTGAGTACCATTATAAAAAACAAGGATCAATGGAATGGAAAACCCAATGATTATATGTTGCTCCAAAAATTTGAATTCATTGACTCAGGTCAAAGGTATTGCTTCAGTCCATTCTATGAATTAGTATGTGGTAGTCAAGATGTATTCGTGTTGCTTACATGAATTAGTTTTAAATTCCCCAATGATATCTAGGCCACATTGCTCAAAAGGATCTTCTATGGCCATAGGTTGCGAAGGTACTACATGCTTATTTTCTCGCCTAACACACTTTTAACAACCCTGACACTTTTGAACATATGAGTGAGAATATTTTAATATTGTAGGCTAGAAATATCTTGCTTTCATTATTTTGTGTGTTTTTGTTTGGCAACAAATTGTCCTATAGAAGAACCATCATGTAATTCAGTGAAAAAAAATCAGCCTTGTTGCTCAGGACACCTAAGAAGCACTCCATCATAATTCTTATGAAACAATATGTCACTAATTAACTGGTTCTTGGAAGATTTCAGTATCAATGCATGTTTTTTATTTGAATTCATGTATTTGAGAGTTGTACCATGTTGTAAATAATGTATGAGTCACTATACCATGTCTATGTATCTATAGGAACATAGAACACTTCCTATGCATAAAGAAATATCTAATTTTCCTAGCCTTCTACAAATGAATCAGTTAGGTCTATTGCTTCCATATTTAATTTGCATTGTCCTTGACCTTGAACAATAGTGGCAGGTTTGAATTCTAGGTCATATTCCTATTTTTTTTATCTAGTTTCCTCTTTTTTTTCATAGAGACCACACATCCAAATGTGGTACAATCACCTTAGTGGATTAAGTGTTATTATTTAAAATGTAGGGCATAAATTATTGAATTGCTTTGAAAACAAATGAAATCTTATTTGTTAGACAATAGGTAGTTCAAGTCAACCCTCTCTAGACTAGTACTCATGAATGAAATAGGATTTTTGCTCCATTTCTCATATTTATAGTGACCGCCGCTAAGAAGGAATGATCAGACACAAATGTATATAGTAAGAAATATTTCTCATAGTTTGGGCTATGCAATGTTGGAGCAAAAGTTATTACTAACATGACCTTTTTAAATGAATCCTTTTCTATGAAAGTCCATTTAAACTCAATGTCCTTAATCATTATATATATGGGTTTGACTATCACGTCCCCTCCCCTCCTCTCTCAACAAGGAGAGGACTCAACTCACGCGTTGTTTCCATCATAACCAAGGATCCATCCCCATTAACATAATCAAGAATGCATTGAAAATTTAAAAAAAACATATGCATATGCATAGCAAATTAGAATACAATGAAAGAAAATACATTCATACATTCAATCTATTCATAGTCATTTTTAAAGCAAATACATTGCAGAAATTAAATACAAGAGAGCACTTATCTTGAAAATGAGCTACCCCAAGAAACTAGCTATGTCATTGCAATGTTCCACCCAACCATAGGCCGGTTGTGCTAATCAATCTCTCAGAAAAAATTCCACCCCCGAGTTGGGCATGATTTACACAAGGAAAAAGGGAACAACATCCTCACACATAGCCAAATACACATCAAGTTTTAGCCAGCCAATATACATTTGGGTTTATCAAGTTGTTAAGGCAGTGGAAAGGAAGAATTTCTAAGCTATTGAGCTCAACCACAAAGTTATGGACACCTCCACAAGATCAATCTAGCTTGGCCTCCACAATACCTACACACCCAACACAAGGAAGTATTCCCTTCACTGCTACACAGTCCCTCAGGCCATACCTTCCATTCTAGTGCTCTTCAGGGTGTGCATAGAAGAATAGCCAACCCCTCTTAATCTTTCTATGAGGTTCCTCTCTTTACTAGGTTTATCAAGCCAATTCTAGGCCTCTTCCACTTTTAAGTCTTACAGACCAAAACAAGGGTGCACATAACACCAAAATACAAATGTTGGGCATGAAGGAAAATGTTTTGGAAACCAAAAATGAAATTGAAGATGGGGAAATCAACCCTAGGAGAGATAATTCGATTTTAGAAAACGTTCTTAGGCATTATAGGAGAAAAAACGACCTCTACAAACCCCAAATATCGTGAATCTCTTCTCCCATTCATTGTGCAATACAAAAATGCATTCCCACCCATGGAGAAAAATGAGGAACTACTAAAAATCATGAGGGAAATGCCCCATCTAGATCCAGCTGCGTGAGGAAGAGAAACGCATGGGTGAATAATGGTTTGGGCACCAATTTTTGGGTGTTTTCTTTCCCCAAAAGAAAAAACACGATTTTCCAAAATTGATGGCTTGCCCCAATACGAAAATGACTACCATACGTCTCCATTCCCAATGCATTAACTACCTCAACCAACTTCTGGAAGAATTAAATGATTGGGTGCTTAAGACAAAATGGGTAGTTGAGATTTTATGAGTTCTCTCATTGACATTTGGCTTAACACTATTGGCTCAAGGGTTTGAATTGTTTCCCTCCCTATTCCTTGTGAAATCATGCCCCCATCTCTTGTTGCATTGCATAACTAGTTGTGGGTATTTTTATTAAATTGCATATTTACATGATGTCTCGATTTAATATTGTTCCTGTCTAGCACTAAAACCATATGCATCGATTTTACTTTTCGATACATAAAATGCTAAATCGACGGAGGGGCCTTGGCCTTGAGCTCCTCACCATGATTTAATAATGATATTGAAATCATTTACAATTTTAATGTGATAGGGGTCAGAATCGGGATATTACATTGACAATTTCAACAAATTCAACTACAAATTTGTAGACAAAAAATATTCTTCTAAAGAATGAATGCATTGATTTCTTATTGTTGGACATGGGAATTTCCATGATAGATTTGGTTCATTTAGGGTCTACTAAGATTCCATATTTTGATATAACATTCCCCAATCACTTTCCTTCTGAGACAATGCATATATTCTTCTTTGGATTGAGATAAATGCCATATTTTTTTCATCTATTGAAAATATATCCTAAATGGTGCAAGTTATCTTTCCATATTTTAGAGTATACAATAACATCATCAAGGTATACCACGGCACTCTACCCAATTGTTCCTCTGAAATATATGTATGTTTCCCATTGGAATATATATCCTACATTTATTAATACAAAAGGAATCCTTTGGTAGAAAAATGTTCCCCACTTCATACAAAAAGTGGTTTTCAAACAAGTAAGTTCAGCTACCAAGACTTAATTATAACAAAAAAAAACGCGTCTAACATAGAAAACATTTTAGCACTAAATACAAGCTATAACTTTAATTGTAAATATGGCTATAAACTAATTCATTCTTGGAAACCTCTTATCCATCGTCTCAATAGTTAAATCCGTCTTTTATTTCTTTCAATGTACCTATACTAGCAGTGTTCATAGTGCCTTTGTAAATTAACTTACCTTCTTGTTTATTTCTAACATGTTTGATATCAGTGGACTTCTTTGTGTGTTCTTTGTGTTCGCATAGGTGCTAATTTATTTCTATTGAGAGATTATAAGACTTTTGAAAGTGTTTAGGGCAATATATCTCTACTAAGGAATGATGCAAATGCCATAGATGAAAATACTAGCTTTGTTTTTTTTCATATATTCAATGACATTGCATTCCATGGTTTAAGTAGATAATATTGTAGTTGTACTATGCTAGTATGCTAGTTTGTGTTAAGGTTTCATTATTATTTAGTTGGGTTCGTGTGGTGTCTGCGGGATTCTGAGGAGCAATCACAATTTTCTAAGCACTAGTGTTATTTTCTGTGGGAAGAGTTACAATCATGACAAGTCCTTTACTCCTCACATTGTAATTCTTAAGGGATAATTGGGTTGTGTGGATCTCACTTTCTTATGTTTCCTCCTCTTGAGTATCATTTATAAGTCCAAATTACTAGTCTTATAAGAATATGGTTTCCTCTCCCTTTCTCTTTGTAGTCTATGTCGCTTCTTCAGTGTTATTTTCTTGAATGGTTTGATTTTCTCTATATTATTTGCTTGGTGAAAAGTAAAAAAATATCCATGCTAACCTCTTCTAAATAGAAATATAAGTTTTATGGTTCTAGATGTTTTGGAGTTTTGATGGCCTTTCTATGAAAAGGTATGAAGTTCTTTTGGTTAGATGTGCATTCACCTGAGTTCCTTTTAAGATCTGCAACTTCCCTGGATAATGTTTTAACCAATTTGAGCTCTCTTAAGGTCAGTAGGTTATTTTTTTTAGGTTTGGTTAGAAGAAGAGGTTTCTTCATTGCATTATTAGATTTGGTTTCTTCAACTCTTAGGTTTTTTGCTAAATTTGACATTTCATTTTCTTCCTTCTTAGTTTCTTCAAAGTTTTTTTTGCTAATGTGGATTTACCATCCCTTTTGACAAACATAGAAATTGAGGCATGTAAGGTAAGTGTGTAGTATTCTACTGTGACTTCATTAGTTGGTTATGATGTAGAAAGAAATTTGTGAAGAATAGTAGTAAAATGTTGATTAAAATCCTTAATGTGTTCTTTCTTATCCATTTTAATGGCAATTAATTCTTTTAAAAACACAGTAGGAGTTTTATTCATCAAACTTTTTAGTGAAGTCTCTTTCAAAATATTTCAAATTTGGTGTTGATATTTCTAGATTCACTAATCATAAAGTCTTCTTTGATCAAACAAAATTTCTCACATCTACTGCTCAGGTTTCCTCTTGCCTAATTAAAGAAGCTCTAGAAATTGAAAAACGTCCTAATAACGTTAATCATGAAAATGGCTATAAACTAAGCAAATCTTAGAAAACTTTTATCCATCACCTCAATAATTAAATCCATCTTTTCTTTAACTCACCTTTCCGCCTCCCCCCCCGCCCCCCTTACCATTTTCTCCCTTGACCATTTTATTAGAAAAAAATATCTCTATATGTCTTTCTTGCAAACCAACAACTTTCTTTTATTTCGTCTATCTTACTATTAATGTTCTTTCTTACTATTAATGTTCTTACCTTTTTAAATTCATTATTCCTTTTAAACCATTTTCAATATTACGTTTTTATTAATTCATTGTTATCAAAACCTCCCCCTCCCCTTCTTTCTAGGCATGGTTTGTCAATTTCATCTCAAAAAATTTAATTGCATTATCCCCTCCCTACTTCATTCCTCAAAAAAAATTGTTATATTTTACCTTTATCACTATAGCTCTCCTATCCTTTCTAATTAATTAATATAATATTATTAAAAAAAATTAATATCTCATCACCTCTCCAATATTTAATAATATTATTATGTCTATATTTCAGATTATTTATTTTTATTAATATACAAAAATAAAAAAATATTAAATTAATTAATTGTAACTCTTTAATCTCTTAAACATTCTATCTTAACCTTTATAATTTACCCTTACGCTATTATTAATTTATTTAAGTTTCATTTTTAGTTAAGCTTTATTATTTCTTTTCATTTCATTTTATTATTATTTTCTATTTATTTTAATTATTCTTAATTCATAACGACTAAAATTTTATTAGTTTCTCCATTATTTTCCCAATAGCTATCTCTCTCTCACCAAATTCTATTTATTTAGCCATCCTCCTCTCTTCTTTCTATAACTCCATATGGATCTTGATGTTGATTGGAGGTTCCACTCGAAACAAGTATCCATAAATCTCAACACCATGTTTAAGCATTGTGGAAACATCCAAGCTCGTAATCATTCAAATTGGCAATGGAACCTTTTGGCATGCTAAAATGCCATGTGGATGCCTTGTTTTCAAATGTGTATGGGAATAGTCTACAGACTACATCTTAATTTTCTACAGTCATTAACCGAGATGAAAGATAGAAATTTTCAATGTGGTCCTGAGGAACACTTACAACACTTAGCAATTAACAAGGTGATATACATTGCTATTTGAGATGTTGAATTTAATGAGGAATGCAATGTGTAGTATGCAAAAAAATCCTAATATGAAGAATGAAACCAATTCTAATTATCCTAGCTAGGAGAAATACTAATTAGGAAATAGAAGAATGTAATTGCATTTATGTTAACCATATATGAAGCAGTAAGTTATTTAAGAAATGTGTATAGAGTTGTAACTATCTAATGATAAAGAGTAGATAAGGTTATCAGTATTTTATCCCTACATCAATATTATAAAATCTTTCATTTATAATCTAAAAAAACATAATAGAAACATACAATAATAAAATATTCAACCACATAGAATAATCTAAAATGAGATATTACAATCTTATAGATATTATGAAGGAAAATAAGCATGAAAAACAATCTAATGCTCACAAAACACAAAGTCCAAATTCTTCAACAATATGCCATGAAGGCTTTTCCTCATTAAAATTTCACAAAATAGTTTACAAAAGAATTCAAGGTGCAAAAAGCACATTATTCCCCCCATTTTCTCCCTTTTATTCAATTAGAATATAACAAACTAATTCAATAGAGTTTCCTTCTTGGAAGTTATGATTGTTCAACCTTGTTTGTTTGTTCTTTTCTTACAAGAATAGTCCTTGTTTATCTAAGACCTAGTTGACAATGAGCCTTGTTATCTAAATAGGAAGACCACACTTCATGTCAGAAAGAAATGCCCATGATACATCTAAATATTAATTGTTCTAAAGTAACCTCATAATCGGTTGATTTTTTTGACATGGGGTGTGTGCCCCTCCTGGGAATGTTGTGATAAGAGTTTATCAAATTAATATCTTTGGAGGGGGTGGAAATGTAGTCCTTGAGCACATATTTGGTCACCTTTGATGTGATCCAGTCCGCAATTCTCTTACTCCTAATGACCTCGTTCAAGTCCCTCCATATTTTCTCTAAGGCTCTTGTTATGTTCATTTCTCCTATAAGAAGGAAATCCCATCGCTATATCTCCTTGTCAACTGCTAAGTGTAAGTGTTGGAAACTATTTATTGAGTTGGTGAGATCCCTCTCTAATGTAGCACTATTCATTTGATAATTATTTAAATATACTTAGTTACTCTCATTATCCCTCTTACTCATCCTTAACAAGTCTTCGGGGGTATCATTTTCTTCAAATCATGCATGACTAACTAAACTCCTTTCAAGATGGTCCTTTTGTCTTGTATTTTCCGAAGGAAGGTCAAGAATTTCAATGCATAGCTTTGGAATTCCTATAATTTCTTGTACATTACTCTCTAGGAATAATTCAATCCATCCTAGAATGTATTTGTAACTTCGGAATGTATTCACTTGTATATATTGTATTTCATTGGTCCTCGATGCTCCTATCGGGAGAATCACTTGTATTTCTTTGTACCCCGATGTTCCTATTGGGAGAATTACTAAAAGTTAGGAGGAAGTCCCCCTCCGTTGTAAGTCGGGTCATTAGTACCCTAGTTGTGGTTACTCGAGCCTACATAACTGAGTCAAATATTAAGTGAACGAAAGAGTATAAATAGAGAGTGAGCCTCTCTATTTAACACACACACACACTCAACTGGGGTGCATGAGTGAGAGAGGAAGTGCTAGCACAAGTGAGAGAGATCAACAGTCGAAGATCATCTTTATGTTTTTGGGTTTTACTTTTTCTATTGGTGCCCATTCTATCTCTGAGGAAGTTGTGGGGTTTTCTCCTTTATGTTTTCCCCGAGGAAAATCTTTGTTTCTATTGTCTCTTGTGATTGTCTCTTGTGATTGATTGATGTACATGTTATTCTCTCAGATAAGATCCTAAGATAATATTTTCTAATTGATAAAAATACAACATGGTATCAGAGCTAACTAGAGAAGAAGACATTGTGCAGCTGTATAAGCTAGGGCTTCTTAATTTTTGGGTATCTCTCCAAAATCCATCAGCAAAAGGAGGCTAGGATAACTCTCCATTGAAGGGCGCATCTTTCTATCGAAGCAGAATTTAATTTCAGGCATTTTCACTTTTCTACTATGGGAAATTAAGGATTTTTACAAAAGAGGAATTTTTGAGTGAGCCCAGCATATGATTGATCTCCTCATCAAAATTGAAGTTTAGAGTCCAAGGTCAAAATTTTTGGTTGAGTAAAACTCTAGGAAAGTCAAACCCTAGTTTGACCCCGGGCATGAAAAACCCTAAACTACTAGAACTGGTATTTTTGGTACATTCACTATATCTCAGGATTGAAAGTCTCAGGGGATGAAATTTTCAAAGGCCGAATATAAAATCCTGATGAACCCTGTGTAAAAATTTCAGCCTTAGATTTTCTATATTCTGGGAGATATGATTCCTCCAAATCAGGGCTCCAGCCTCTTCCAGGATTCATCCCTAAACAAGACACCTACGGAGAATTGCTATATCTCGGGATATGAAGGTCCAAATGAAATTTCTCAAGATTTTATAGATAGGGCACGGACTTTACTTTCAATGGTAAAATTTTTAGACCCCGAAGGTGAAACAGTGACATGTGGCAGTCCGTACAAGTTCGTTATGTTGAACAGTCCTGAATTATGTCACCGTGGGAAAACTATCATAAGTCCCAATTGGAGAAAAAAATTCTAATAAAACTTGTGGTGTTGGAGAGAGGACAAACGATTCTACCTCAGTACAAAAATTTAGACATATAAGAGTATCACTTTTGGAGATACCACAGAAACAGTATCGGGCATTTCTGCAGAAGAAATTGGAAAACTAGGGCTTCCTATTCCGAGAGTTTCTCTCCATTGTTTTCAGAAAAGAAGTACATTGGATAGATCGCCTTGAAGAGGTCTATATTTATATCCAATCAGAAGTTTGAAATTCCAAGTTTTGAAAATTAGGGTTTCTTTGACGAAGCCTAGATCAGCCAGCTCCGAAACCAGGACCAACACCTCAAATCGGTAAGATCTAATCTTTTGTTATTTACAGTTGAGGTTCTCATTTCAAGATGACTAATCACACCAGCTTGATGACAATCCTGGTGAAGATGAAAACTTCCGAGCATTGAAGTATAGGATTTCACTGGTTCTTGAAGAAAATGAATTGGACACCTACATAAGTGGAGAGGTTCCAGTTCCAGAGGGAGATGAGGCTAAAGCCTTACTCAAGAAGAACTTAGTCAAGAGGATAATTGTTGATTCAATCAAGGATCACCTTATACCACAAGTGTCTTCCCTAAAGATATGTTTGATTCCTTGACCAAGCTATTTGAAGGGAAGAACATAAATCAGAAGATGACTTTGAGAAACCAGTTGAAGAATGTAAAGATCCAGAATGTAGAGATCATACAGTCATACTTTACAAGGGTCTCTCAAATCAAAGAAAAACTTGAAGTAGTGGTAGAGAATACAGAAATTGTGATAACCACCTTGAATGGCCTCCCAGGCTCAAGGGATTCATTCATTCGAGGAATGTGTGCCAGAAGGAAGTGATTATCTTCAGCAAACCCTGGGAAGAGCGCACACAAGATGAAGCTTGGATCATAATAAGAGAAAGAGAAGATGGGAGCAATTGAAGATCAAGCTCTCACGATTCAAAGAAGATCCCTCAAGCGATGAGGAATATGAAAGACTCAACTCTTGAAGAACCTCTTATCCATATTAGCATTTGGATAAGAAATGATGTTGTTATGAATGGAGAAGATGATGAAGTTGAAGGCTCGAGAAGGAGTCTACCCACGAAACAAATAAAGATAAGTATTCAATTGTCATTTAATGATATTGTTTTGTTATGCATTTGTTTATATTCAGTTGATGTGTTATGCATGATAGAATGTTTTCATTAATGACAGTATACTACTAATATGCATGTGATGGGTAAGTAGCTCATGGTGCTATACAAATCTCCATTACTACTTATCTAGAATGAAACCTCTTTGCTAACATATTGGATTAGTGCACAATCTCGATGTCATGGTAGAGATGGAAGGCATCTAGAAATTTTATGTGAGATATGGATGAATGTTGTATTGGCTAAAATAGTTGCATGATCATATCTTTATGCATAAGAATTTTCCATTATGAATATGCCTTATGAAATGTTTATAACCATACAACTAATGCATTTGACTTGTAGGAAAAATCGTGTACAATCACCTACAAGAAAAGAAGGACAAGACTTGTTCCGAAGAACAAATGATGACAGTTCAAGAAAAAATCCAAGAATGAATAATAATATGATGAATGCACTGAATGTGACACTATTGAGCGACATCATTGATGCAGAACCTTCCAGTTATGAACAAGTAGCCAAGAAGAAAGGGAAGGAGAATACTAGTCCAAGAAGAATGATGTCTAGGATGCAGTATCGAGACCTGAAGGGAAGTTCATAGTTCCATCATGCAGTAGATGGAAACATCGAGGGATAGAAGGCAAGATTCGTAGTACAAGGCTTCTCACAGAAAGAAGGCATAGAATACGAAGAGACATTTGCAGCCACTAGAAGGACACATGACAGGCAGAATCATGTGTGCAAATGAAAGAAGGCCTTGTATGAGCTAAGAAGGCACCCATGAGATAACACATACATGAGGAGCTTGAAGATCACTTAGAGTGATGAAGATCTTAACCTTTGCTACAAGGTTGAAGATGAAAGCCTATAGAGGATGATAAGCTCATAGTTGGATGCGAGGAGAACGTTTTCAAGATAGAGAATCTTGGTATCCAGTGACCCTAGATGGATACATAGAATATTAGTAGCAGAGGAAGCTACTTGTCACTCCAGTACAGAATGTGTCAATGCATAGAGTACGAAAGGCAGAGGGAGAATGATGCTCCACTTCAGAGGGAGTGACTATAGAGGATCCTGAGATTCAACATGATATGACAGGATGGACAACTTACTGATGGCTCTAGGCTTTACTAAGAGTAAAGAGGATCCCAACCTTTGCTTCAATGTTGAAAGTGAAAGACCAGTGATGCTCCTGTTATATGTCGATGACTTGTTCCTAACAGAAAAGAGGAACTCATTAAAGATGCAAGAAGGAGACTTGCTGCCGAGTTTGAGATGAAGGACTTGGATATGATGCACTACTTCTAGGCATGGATGAGGGGCAGAGTAAGGATGGAATCCCCCTTAGAAAATGGAAGTATGTAGTGGAAATCCTGAAGAGGTTCAGGATGATGGACTGCAAGGCCATGGCCACACCTATGGCATCGAACCTGAAGCTATTGAGTGATGCTTCATCAGAGTCGGTTGATGCTACGATGTATCGTCAGATGATTGGGTCCTTGATATACCTGAAGAATACGAGACCAGATACTTGCTTTGTTGTGAACAAATTGATGTCCCTGATAGATCCGAGACATGTTCACCTGATGGTTGCAAAGCATGCAGTGAGGTACTTTAAGGGTACAGTTGAGTATGGACTCAAGTATGATACGAATTAGAAGATTAACTTGGAGGGTTATGTGGATTCGTACTGGGCAGGCATTGCCATTGATAGGAAGAGCACTTCGAGGTGTTGCTTCAGTATGAGATCAGGTGTGATCTCTTGGTTTAGTAGGAAGGATTCTTGCATGGCACTGAGTATAGCCGTGGAAAAATATGTTGCCACTTGCTCGGCTATTTGGGAGGTAGTATGTTTCTTTTGAAAACTACTATTTGATTTGATTGATCTGACTTGTATTTTTTGTATGATGCAGAGAGGAGCAGTGAAGCTCCAGTATGTGATCCACATCAAGATCTCTCGAAAGAGGGAGTTCTAGCATAGCCGGTGAGACAGGTTGTCTAAGAATAAAATCCTAGCGAACCTTGTAAGTTACTCAGACATAAATAGTCGTGTAGGTTGTCCTCGGATGTAATCAGTCCTGGGGAAGCTCGCAAGTTATCCTTGGACGTAATCAATCCTAATGTGATTCTATGCTAGAAATGGTCAAACTGAAGTTTGAGTACCTCATGGAGAATCTTGGTGTTCTCTAGATCGAGGATCCCTCTAAGGGGAAGTGATGAGTCTGTGTGCCTTTCTGACATGGTGGTAGGAGGGTCCTCCCATGGTCAGATATAAGTGTAGAGCCTTTCTGACTGGGTCAGATGTAAGTGCAGATCCATTCTGACATGGTGGCAGGCTGGGCCTCCCATGGTCAGATGTAAGTGTGGATCCTTTCTGACTGGGTCAAATGTAAGTGCAGAGCCTTTCTGACTGGGTCAAATATAAGTGCTGAGCCTTTTGGAAATGGTGGCAGGTTGGGCCTCCCATGGTTGGATGTAAGTGCTGAGCCTTTCTGACATGTTGCTAGGTTGGGCCTCCCATGGTCGGATGTAAGTGCTGATCCTTTCTGACATGTTGCTAGGTTGGGCCTCCCATGGTCGGATGTAAGTGTTGAGCCTTTCTGACATGGCGACAGGCTCGGCCTCCCATGGTCAGATGTGAGTGTTGGGCCTTTCTGACATGGTGGCAGGTTGGGCCTCCCATGGTCATATATAAGTGTTGTATGAGCCTTTTCAACATGGTTCTTGGATGTGTTCCTCCCATGGTTTGATGTAAGTGCTGGGCCTTTCTGACATGGTGGTAGGTTGGGCCTCCCATGGTCAAATGTGAGTGTTGGGCCTTTTTAACATTGTGGCAGGCTAGGCCTCCCATGGTCAGATGTGAGTGCTGAGCGTGCCTTTCTAACATGGTGGAAAACTAGGCCTCCCATGGTCAGATGTGAGTGCTGGACCTTTTTGACATGGTGGCAGGCTGGGCCTCCCATGGTCAGATGTGAGTGTTGGGCGTGCCTTTCTAACATGGTAGTGGATGTGTTCCTCCCATGGTCAGATGCAAGTGCTGGGCGGGCCTTTCTGACTGGGTCAGATATAAGTGTTGAAGAAGATGAAGACCTACCTGGAGGCTAGGCCTAAAACCAACATGAAAAAGGGTTGGCTCTGTAGAACTTCCTGTGATAAGTAGAATTGAGAGATAGTGCCAATTGATCGAGATATCGGCGCAGTGATGATGATGATCCAGTGATGATCCAGCTTTGATGATGATCCAACTTTGATGATGATCTAGTGATGATCCAACTTTGATGATGATCCAATGATGATCCAACTTTGATGGTGATCCAGTGATGATCCAGCTTTGATGATGATCCAGAGAAGAAGACTTGTACTGATGAATTGTGTCAAGAGAATACCTTCCTAGTTAAGAGGGAGTGTTGATGTATTTGTAACTTCAGAATGTATTCACTTGTATATATTGTATTTCATTGGTCCCCGATGCTCCTATCAGGAGAATCACTTGTATTTCTTTGTACCTCGATGTTCCTATCGGGAGAATTACTAAAAGTCATGAGGAAGTCCCCCTCCATTGTAAGTCGGGTCATTAGTACCCTAGTTGTGGTTACTCAAGCCTACATAACTGAGTTAGGATTACTCAAGCCTACATAACTGAGTCAAATATTAAGTGAACGAAAGAGTATAAATAGAGAGTGAGCCTCTCTATTTAACACACACACTCACTCAACTAAGGCGCATGAGTGAGAGAGGAAGTGTTGGCATAAGTGAGAGAGATCAGCTGTCAGAGATCATCTTTATGTTTTCAGGTTTTACTTTTTCTATTAGTGCTCATTCTATCTCTGAGGAAGTTGTAGGGTTTTCTCCTTTATGGTTTCCCCGAGGAAAATATTTGTGTCTATTGTCTCTTGTGATTGCCTTTTGTGATTGATTGTTGTACATGTTATTCTCTCAGATAAGATCCTAAGATCATATAGCTTAAATGATAAAAATCTAACATCAAGATGGTCCTTTTGTCTTGTATTTGCCTAAGGAAGGTCAAGAATTTCAATGCATAGCCTTGGAATTCCTATAATTTCTTGTACATTACTCTCTAGGAATAATTCAATCCATCCTAGAGTTCAAAAGGATAATAATGGAACTCCAATAAACTATTGGCATTTGCTTTGAAATGAGATACATGTCCTTTCAATTCAACTACTTTATCCTTATATATTTTCATATCATCTATCATTTTTTGGACATTAAATTTTGTTTCTTGCATGAAAACAACTCTAGTAGAAGTTGCAACAATCGGATCAGCATGTATGTCTATGATCACTAATGTATTTGTGGCCTCAAGTAGTTGTGGGACTTTGGGTAGTTTGAGCCTCTTATGCATTTGTTTCACCAACCATCATCTCTTCTCGTTGTTAAAAAAGACTCCAGTGATGTTGCCTCATCTTTTGATGGTATGAAGCCCCATAATCCCATCTCATGCAACAAAAAGTGACCCCGTGATGGATGGGAAAGAAATGTATAGAGAATTTGTGCCTAACTTCATAGATGGGAGACACTATAGATGGGCCAAGTTCCCTCGAGAATAGGTGGCACTATGCTAGAAACACACAAACAAATGCTATCGCCTAGCCTTGGTAAGAAGGTACTTTATGGCCCAGGGGTTAAATGGAGGGTGTTGCAAATACATCTTATAGACATGGAAACTCATGAGGATTCCCCATTAAGTGAAATCTCTCAATATATATTGCAATTGGAACTCAATCTCTCTACCATTCCATCCAAAGATTTCACTTTGTAAATGTATAAAAAAATGAATTAGCTCAATTATCAACACCATGTGCTTGGAATTTCATGCCAATAGATGACAAGAAAACAATCAGAATGGCCATTGAGCATGATTTCTTAAGTAGTGCAATTGATGAAATGTATTCTATAATCCCACTACACCCGTAGAAGTGGTTCACCTAGTTTTGCATGAAAGAAATTGATGTTAATTTTATCCTAAATACTTTTTTATATTTTACTTTTTAGATATCTCGTAACTTTTACAGCCTTTTATATTCCATACCCTGAACAAAACCAAAAATATACATATTTATAAAAAAGATAAAGATGTATATAAAAAATATGAAGAAAAATAGGATTGGGGATTGTGGCCACCATAATAATGGAAATTAATTAGTGTATTTTCTTAACACAAATGTGACCTAACCTTCCAATATATGACAAAAGTGCCTCCCCTAACTCTCTGAGAACTTTGATCTTAAAATAAGTTTCTAAAATAATCAAATGCCCAACTAGCCCTAATTTAAATTTAATTTTCTCACCGTAACTAACCAGACTTGGATGCTTTCTCTATTAAAAAGAGATTTAGAATGGTAAAGAAAAGCTTTAATCAAAGTAGATTAGGTATCAAATATTAGTACAATCATATCCTTATTTTTCTGTTTTTATTCTACGGGGATTAGCTGGCTCACTGGAGTGTCTAGTCCCATCGATATGTGAGTGGGCGTACTCGTGCGCATTTCAAGTTATAAAAGGAAGACCCACATGGACCATGGGAAAATAATAATGGGATGAACCCACAATGTGTTCCCACATGATGGATTCATTAATATCGTTTATGTACTTAGTGTCGTGGAATAATCTAAAAATATATATTGCCCTAAAAAGTCAATAGAAGATCCAATTGGACCACACACTTATTCTAATTTTCTTCCAATGTTGTTCGCCATGATGAAATTTATGTTTTTTCAATAACCCACTTTATATTTCTACAATTAAATGGCATGATTTGACTAGCTCAAGTATGGAACGTGATGGCACTATAATCATAGCATATGAATTTTCATGATAATATGGATAAAATGATAAGAGTGAATTTTCATGGTAGGGATAAATGATAACAAAGAGAAAATCAAGTACAAATAAAGTAGGAATATGAATTTTCATGTGGGATTGGAAAAAAATTCATGGTAATTGGTGGAAAATTATTAGAGAATTTTTTTATTATTTATAGATAATAAATGAGATAAATTATCAATTTTGATTAGGGAGTCTAATTCATAAAAATAGTGGAACTTGTAGCTTCCCAAATTTTGAGAGAAGAGATTTCGAGTTTAATAATGGTATGAGTTAACTCTAGAATTTAAATGTTAAAAACAAATATATATAAAAGATGAAGACATTATAATTTTATATCTAAAAAGTTTAAAAATATATAAGATTAAGATATTACAACTAAAATGATGATTATTTATTTGAAATATTAATTTAAATTGTAATTTATATATCTTCTAAATGGATGATTGGTAAAAGTTTTGTAAATAAATTTTGACAAAAATATAATGTATAAATATTAAATGTACACATAATATATTAATTATTAGTTAAGTTTTTTTTAAGTAAGAATTTATAAGGGATTTGAACTCATGAACTTTCATTTACAACTTTCTGTCTCAATCACTTATTAACAATTACTCAAACCTCATAGGCTAACTATTAATTAAATTATTGAATAAATTAATTAAAAAATCAGTACAGAAAGCATTGCAATTCTTATATATACTAAGAGGGAGGGGGTGAATCAATATATAACACACATTATACAATTTTTACTTACAACAAATTATACTTCAATTTCAATTCCATTCAAAACAATAAGCGATATTAGTGTGCAGAGAATTTGGAAATATATATATCTATATATATATATATATATATATATATATATATATATATATTGAAAGATAGGAGACTCCAATAAGCACCCACTCANAGACGCCAATATGATTAGGACACCAATCCAACAAGCAAGCACCAAGTCGTTGACTACATGCACCAACCTGTAAGGACTCCAATCCTCAGCGTAAGAACCAACTTGTTGGTTTCAAGCACTGACCTGAGAGGATCTCAATCCTTTTGCACAAGCACCAACTTGTTGTGTTCAGGAAGCAACCTGAGTGGAGACTGCAATATCTTGTTCTTGTTCTTCAGCACCAACTGGAAGTAAGCTTCAATTTCTTGTCCTTTTCCTTTCCTACCAACCTGATAATAATATGTTGTAACAAAATTGCGACTACAATATTCTGTGATATTCATCTTCCACAATAGGCAACATCAACAATCTGGACTTCCTGCAACTTATGCAATCAATAATCTGCAAGTTCTGTGATATGAAATATCAATAGTCTGCAACTTCCTGCAACTTTGTGATTTGCAATATCAATAGTCTACAGCGTCCTACAACTCAGCAATTTAATCTAGATTGACACACAAATCGTTCTTATTTCAGTTGCATATTAATTGCGTAAATGGATCTATGCATTTATTGCACATTTAGATTTACACAATCACACTTGCACACTTAGCATCCTCATCTTCTAAACCCCTGAACATCTATCTTTGCACTTTTTCAGATCTCCATTCTTTCTTGGATGGATACAAATTGTAGAGATCACTTCCTTTATTTATATGAGCGTTGGGTTACTCAATACTTTATTGTGCAAAGTCGATTATCATCAATAATTGCTTTATAAGCTGACACAACATTCATTTTTTGTGGGACTACAAACCATTTTGACATCAACGAAACCTTTATTCTAACAATCTCCCCCTTTGGCATTGATGTCAATACCATACAAAAATGAGCTCTCCTTGAAAATGATCTTCGTTACTTATGTCTACAAAATTGAGCTTCCCCTGAAAATGAGATCCTTTACAAAAAATAATACTACCCCTATAATTTAGACTTCTGTATTTCTCTCCCCCTTTAACATCAATGGCAATGTTATTTTTCAACTCTCTCCCCTTGACTTTATGTTGTGTAGTTTCCTATATCAAATAGGAACATTTTATGCTAACAATTTCAGTTGCACTATTGTTGTGAACTTCTGAAAAGTTTCTTTTGCAGCTGCAACATTCTCCTTCTTTGGCCAAGATGGTTGATTCCATTTGCCCATCGAGAGAAGACTTCATATTCTCTGTACACTCATCAACGGCTTCCTTGACTTCTCTTTGTATCTGCGCAAATTGTTGAGATGTTAATGGCTTCATATTGTAATGGTTCAAACCTATTGACTAGCTTTTGTCGTTCATCGAGGATCCTTCCTATTTATTCCTATTGTTTCATGTATTCTCCCATCTTAGCCATTTTTTATGCATATGGTAGAGTGGTTAGACTATCACATAGCTTTTGTTTTGCCTCATATGCAATTTGAAGCTTTATATCGGTTTCCTTCAATTTCTCATCAATGACCAGCTTTCCCCACAATTGAGAACTTTCTTCATGCAGCTCTGTACAATTTAATTGCAAGGTCCTAGTATTTTCTATAGCAACATTCATTATTTCTATTATGTTTTCACATTATGATTTAACCTATGGAGGTATCACTAGTTTTTGTCTTACCGAAACCTCCTCAATTCTAGTGCGCAAACTTTGAATGGTCTTGTCAATTTTCAACACGTTTTTCTTCTCGAGGAGTATCTTTATCTGCCTGAATTTCTGGATGCATAGTGTACACTTCTTCAATATTCGTATGCATCTTTGAGTTCCTCTGTTGTATTTATTCCACTTCCTTTTTCAACTGATCACCATTTGTGATTGCTTCCTCTACTTTCTTTTCCAATTATGATGTCATTTGTGTAGCTTTCTCTTTCTTTGCTCGTATCTTCAAGCATTCCTCCCGCAATGCTTCCTTTTCATCTTGAATTTTGTATCAGTCAATTGTAGTAGCTTCATGACTCCATCAACTTTCTTGTGTAATGGATGTATGCAATACATACAACTCATCCATGGGTAAGTGCAACAAGATCATTTTCACATGACTTAATGGATCATGCATCTCTTGGTTAGGAAGTACTAGGGTTGTAGCTAAAATATTCACCCTTTTATGTGACTATGTTGTTTCTTTCATATGTGTGACAAGATGTTTCTAAGTAATACGCAAATGTTTGTTTGAATGTGTCTATGCATCATTGTATCCTTATCCCATGTTTGTCATCGATATCAATTGCTTCATTTTTGCAAACTTTTATTCAATCTTCAGTAGGATCTCTTCTTCATGTGTTGCAAGGTCTTCAATTTCTTCCTTTGTAGCAACATTTTCCATTGCTTCCTCAATGACATTTTTTACTTCCCATCCTATTTGTTCAATAGCATCTTCTATCAAAGTCTGAGTGAGACTGGGTTTGGATGTTTTCCTTTTCTTCTTTGAGGACTCTTCAGATTGAATGTTTTATGTCCTCTTCCTAAATGGCATATATTGTTGTGCAACATCAATAGGAATTTATGCACCTTCGTTCCCTTCTCTATAGATGGTGAACTGTCAGATTGTTTCTACTTGGAGGCCTCTTCTTCCTCCATTTATGGGACTTTCCATGTTGGATTCCTACCATTTATTATCTATGCAATCTTTTCTTTAGAACAGTTGAACATGGTTTTTAGCCATTCTTTCTAGGGATCTCTTCAAGCATGTATATAAGTGTCATGCATCCCTATCTTGAAGTCAGAAATTTACTTATATGCATCAATTATGTGCAGTTGTATGCGAGACTATTCATTTAAAATAGCCCCAATTTCTTCATTGTATAGGAAGAAATTAATGTTGTTATCTATTTGTCTGCATTGATTATTAGTAAACCACAATTTTGCATACCTGGATGCTAAGAAAGACTTCATATTTCTTTCAAAGAATTTATGTTATTTTGTTTCCTTCCATCCCACAAGCACAATAGATATTAACAACCAAGTATAATGAAAGGGTGTACATTTTTATTGTGTTTCCTTGTAGTCATCCAAAAACTCGTTCAATAGGAATGTTGACCAATTCATCATTACTCCTTCAAATCATTGTGTTGCGGTTGCAATAATCATTGTTGACACTTGGTCTTGGAAACTCTTTCGGAATAGCTTGCAATCCAACACCTGAACTGCAAATCTCACAGTTTTGTCATTTATTTGTGTAGCTAAAAATCCTATGCTAGTTATTTGGGGTCCATATTTTTCAGTCATCTTCTTCCCAAGGGTTTTCTCTTGACTTCTATCAAAAAGGAGACTAACGTCCTCTCCTATGATGGGTAGTCCAATGATTAATTCGATCATCTTGGAATCAATGGATATATGCTTGTTTATCAACAGGAAACCACCATGTACTCGTGATAGAAACATTTTTGTGCATAATTTCACTTGTGGGTACCTTCCAAAATGATGGATTTCCAATAGATTCAGTATCCCCGATTTCATTAACCCATTTTCCCATGTCTGAAGTTCCAATACAACTGGTTCCTTAGGGTCTTAACTAACCCTTTTCTCCAAGTAATTACTGTTAACCAGCTCTGGAAATTTTTCTTTGTTGGTAATATCGTGATTGCAAAATGGAAATTGTGCAGTTTATCGTTCATATTTTCTTCAACAAGTACTCCTTATGGAGCCATCTATGTTGGTATATATGCATCTTATAGATCGGGTAAGGTAATTGGTGTTGTAGTGAGTTTTCTTGGATGAATGTAGTCATAAGGGAACCTTGCTAACTTTGAGGTTGATGCTCCTGGTATCGATACAGTATCTTCTTGCACATTCACTTATGGGTTCTTTGATCTGCATTGCCTCTTGGGCTCCATGACTTTCAAGCTTTAAACTTCACTCTAAATAGTTTAATCTGTAGATGATCTTTTTCAAGAGATGTTGATGGTTGTGTTTGATATTTTGACGACATATATAAGATGTTAGGTATCATCCTATTTTCATTCATTCCTTCCAATTTTTACGGATTCAGTTTTATTATTTCCAGTCTAAAAAACAAGAATGTTTTGATTTTTGTAGATTTACCTTGATCTTGTCCAAATTTAATTTACCATTATCTATCACTAATTAAATAAACCATACCTTAATCAATCACCACTAACATGGCTTCTTCATTTATCATTAATGCTTATCTTCTATAGAAATCCACCTTTTGTGCGCAACCTTCTATCTACGACAATTCTAATTATATGTGGTTTATTCCTGCTCTGGAGTGCAGAGAGATTTGTTTTCTAGATCCTCCATTATTATTGCATAGGTTTTGTCATAATTTTCAGTTGTTGTTATGTGTTCCATACATCATGCCAAATCATCAATATTTTCCTTTTGATTTGTTGTTTTTCTTCTCTGGATATTTTTGCAATATTCTTTTTCGTAATTTACTAGGATACTTTTGTTTGCTCTATCTGCTCTTGGTGCGTATTGCACTGGTTTCCAGGTTGGGGTTTTTCTTCGGATGTTTCTTGTTTCTTCTTCCAATATTTATTGGGCTTCTTTAATTTCTCACACCCATGGAATTTATGACCGAATATGTTGCATTTATAACAAATTACATTGTTGCAAAATTTTACAATATGCCCAGAAATATTACACTTATAGGAATCAATGGTTCTAACTTTGTTGATTCCTGAGTCATTCTTGAGTGAGTACAGTCTTCTTAGTGGTGCATTATTTTTGTACTCTTTCTTTTGGGTGTTGTTTTGACTAAATATATTTCCATGGTTCTAACAATTTACTTTACTTTCTTTCTTCATGAGAGATTGTTCTTCGACATTGTAACCTAGACCTGATTTGTCAAATAGTGGTGTTTGTTTGCTAAGAATCTCTTCCAAGACTTATGTGCTTTTATTAAACTTATATTTTGTCCTTGGCTATGTTTGTAGTCTTCCATTCTTTTGTTCTTTTGCTAGTAGTTGATTCTTTTGTACATTAATTATTTCTGCATCCTCAACGCTTTTTTCTTTCAAGGAGATGATCTCAAGCTCTCTTGCTTAAAAATCTTCATCTTTTAATTGAATATTTCTTGTGATATCCTTCTTGAATTATTTTATTTGACTGTACAAATTATCTTTAACTTATTCTACTTCATGCCTTAAATAATTAGTCCCTTCCTTTTCTTTCTAAAGTTGAATTTGTTGTATACTGATCACCTTGCTAGCATCTTCAATTTGTTATTGATATTTTTGGAGTTGATCTTTTAGGAATAGAATTTATTCCTTTGATTTTGCAACTCTTTCTTCTATTTATTTCTTCATGAATATAATTTCTTTAGATAGCTTCTGATTTTCTACCGCTAATTTTTCAAGTTCATCCTCTAACGAAGTAATTTTAAATTGCTTAGTTTGATGAGTGCCATCCATCTCCTGTAATTCGCTAGTGAAGTATCCTGCCATTTTCTTTAACTCTTTGTCTTTCTTTCTCAAGGTTTCCATAACTTTAGTTGCAATCCTTTTGACTTCTTCTATGGTTTTCCTTTGAGATTGAATGACATCTCTTGCTTCTTTGATAGAGATATTTTCAATACTTCCATTTTCATAAAATCTAGATGCTATACCTTGAGAGGATGTTTCCTTTCCATCCATGTATGCATAGTGATCTACCTTCCAGTTGATTAGACTAATTCTGAAGGAACCTACTCTAATACCAATTGTTGGAATTCTTATCTACTCTAAGAGGGGGGGTGAATCAGTATATAGCACAGATTATACAATTTTTACTGACACAAAATATAACTCAATTTCAATTTCAGTTAGAACAATAAGAGAAATCAATGTGCAAAGAACTTGTAAAATAACTTCATATATCTATGTATATAAAATATTAGAGTACATTGAAAAATATGAGACACCAATCCCTAAGATGTGAGCACTAATTCATTCAGACACCAATCCCACAAGAAAACACCAACTCGCTGACAAAAAGGCACCAAGTTGTAAGGACTCTAATCCTATGTGCAAGAACCAACTTGTTTATTTTCGGAACTGGCTTGAGAGGATCTCAATCCTTTTGCACAAGCACCAACTTGTTGTGTTGAGGCTCCCACCTAAGTGGAGACTGCAATCTCATGTTCTTATTCTTTATCACCAACTAAAAGGAAGCTCTGGCTCCCTATATTATGTTCTCTAACACCAACTAGAAGGAAGCTTCAACTTCTTATCCTTGCCTCTTCTTGCCACCATAAGAATATGTTGTGACAAAAATATGTCTTCCATAATAGGAAATATCAAAAATATGGACTTCTTGTAGATTATGTAATCTGCATCTTCTATAATCAACAATCTACAACATTTCTAATTTGCAATATCAATCCTACAAACTTTGTGATTTGCGATATCAATAGTCTGCATCTTCCTGCAACTATGTCATTTAATCTAGATTAATGCACAAACCGTTCTTACTTCAACTGCATATTACATGTGCAGTTGGATCTACGTATTTACTACAAATTTAGATTTGTGCAATCCTACTTGCGCACTGAGTGTCCTCATCTTCTAAACCCTAGATTATATATCTTTGCACTTTCTTAGATCTCCATTCTTTCTTGGATGGATACAAAATGAAGAGATCGCTTCCTTTATTTATATGAGCGTTGGGTTAATCAATACTTTAATGCGCAAAGCCGACTATCATCAATAACAACTTTATAAGCCAACACAACATTCAATTTTTGTGGGACTACACACCATTTTGACACAAATGACAATGTATTCTAACAATCTCCCCCTTTGATATTGATATCAACACCATACAAAATTGAGCTCCCCTTGTGTTAGCACTCCGTTTGAAACTGTCGAGTTATGGGCTTGGAAGGATTCGAAAAGGGTCCTATTCAATGAATAATTATACAAACACCCCTCAGGTTATCCAATCGACATATTCCATCGGCTATGACCGTCAGATGGAGAAGAGATCTTGATCTACAGAGGTAGATCCTTCCAAAGGTCAAGACATGCAGCAACGAAAATGAGATAAAGGGGCATCATAGATCAACGATCCAAATTCACAACGAAGAATATCAACGATGGAGCATGGTTCCACAGGCCGAAGATGCGAGGAAATATTTAAGTTTGGTATTTGTGATGCCTGTTAAAGGGGATAAACGATGAAATGTTGAGATCAAGGCAAAGCCCAATCGATGGCTTGAGGCGATTCCGCTGGGAAAATGTGCACAAAAGAGGGAGATTTTCCGAATAATGAAATGGATTAATGGACGGAGGCATCTAATGGCGGAGATAAGAGTATGAGCAAATCTATGGCCATAGATGCTTTCACAATCCGAACTAGCATGGATAAAGTTGCGATTCCAAATCGTGAAAAGTGGTACTGGCTACAAAGATCAATGGTCACGACAAAGGCAGGGATAGATCTACGGTCGTGATTCATTTCGTGATTTGAACTAGCCTGGACGGGGTCAGGATCTCAATTCACGAAAAGTGGTAGGGTATGCTCCTATCGGACGGTCCCAATCAAGGCTGATCATGAATCGACGGTTGAATTTTAAAGAAACATGGACAATGGATGTGAATGGTGCCCAAATCTAAGGGTTGAGAGAGTCTCAAGGATGTAGGTATCACATCCATGGCATATCTAATAGTAGAGGGGACGTCTGCACACATGATTTTCCTCCCGACAGTTTATTTGATTCCCAGGATGCCTTTTGTAGCATGCGTACAAGAGAAATCATCCCTGTGGCAGAGCCATATCACCTAAACACGGGCAACCTCCGTGTTGTTTGGCATGCGGAAGTAAGGAAGTAATCGATGAATCTACTCTCCACATGGGGCAAGGAAAGTGCAATAAGGAAGACCATTATATTTCCTACATCACAGGAGCGAGGGAGTGTGAGAACGTCCACTCCATGTGCTTTTGCAGCATGGGGTTGACTACACAGGGTGACACCCAAAAATATTTCCCGCAGCAAACAGTAAGGTGCTGCAGCCAATGAAGCGACGTGACTAGATATCCAATAGGTAAAAGATCACTCGGGTCATGCCCTCACACATGTCAGTACCAAGACACTCGATGACAAAATGTGCAGGAGTGTTGACCAATCATTGCAGAGTCCAATCTCTCAGCCTTATATAAATATAACACCATCTTCCGAAGCCTTTGTAACATCGGGAGTGAGCTAGCATACTTTTATAGCCCGAGGTTTCATTTTGTTGCGATTCCATAGAAGTTCGAGAAGTTGGAAATGGCAATTTGGTTCGAAAATATTGTCCATCTGGGTGTATTGATGGTTGGTGAGTCAGTTTCTACACTTACCCATCACCTTGGTTTTCCATACCAAGGATGACACCATCCATCGTGGCGCAGACGTGAAGAATTTTGAGAGATATACCCTTCTTCAAATGCCCACACCTCCAGTGGCGCATTGCCTAGACACTCATTTCGCTACCTCCAAAGCCTCCACACAAAAAGGTTGTCCTAGGTTGCACTCTGTGGGAGAAATTGTTTGGGTTGGAGCACCAGGGGTCCAATGCCTACACCTCCCTATTTGTGAATTCCACTTGCCAAGGGTGATGGGGCTGGTGGAGGTACACTCCACCGTATTTCCTGTGGGAGAGCCCACCTCATAGAAGGTGAGGAGTACAAGAATGAAAAGACACTGCAAAGGCTTGCCTTGGCCAGAAGCAATACGACCCTTCTTCTAGACCCCACATCTAACAATGTTACCCAAA
This sequence comes from Pseudotsuga menziesii, assembly GCA_001517045.1. NCBI lineage: Eukaryota > Viridiplantae > Streptophyta > Pinopsida > Pinales > Pinaceae > Pseudotsuga > Pseudotsuga menziesii. Next base: position 76,613 of record LPNX010937520.1, read on the forward strand.
GAGGGAGGGGCTGCACAGAAGGTTGGGAAAGGAGGAGGTCAAATACACACCCAGCGGAATGGCCTGCAGGAGTACCCTCCTCATCGAGAGGTAGAGAGCAGTACAAGAATGATAAGCCACTCCAGAGGCTTATCATCATCAAATGCATGGCCACCCTTTTTCCAGTCCCCTCCTATAACGACGTTACCAGACAAAAGAGGAGCTGGGAAAATGGCTAAGCACCGGAGCACGGGTTTTCTTGTCAGCCTTTGAGCACCACGGTTTTAAGAAGGCAACCCAGTCAAAGGAATAAGAAAAACACGTCAGGAGTATTTCGAGTCAGTGACAAACCACCAGCAAGCGATATAATGATCGTTTTCATACCAAGTTACATGAATGAAGAAAACTATGCACTGTCATTCCAATTACCACGCGCAACAATTCCATAATGTCTATTATATTTGTAAATCATGGCAATAGTACCACACTCTAAACTATTAGTGTCTGATTGTGACTGAAAATAGTTTCTAGGTTTTGTTTTGGGGATTAGTCTCAGGTCTAAAATAGTATAAATATACTCCCGGTAGAGGGAGATTTGGGTTGGTTGGGAAACTTTCAAAGGCCGAGGCTCTCCATTGTAATTTGTTTATGGCTTTCCGTGATGTGAATAAAATTGTAGAGGGATGATAATTCTTCATGGCAGAGATTCCTGCGTCATCTTTTCTTTCAATATGTAACTTTCCTTACGTGAATGTTTATCTTGTTTTTCATTCCAGTTTGTTATTTGCTTTCATGTTTGGACAGTAGTGTATAAGGGCCAAAATTCATCCTGTATGTTCTCGGCCCTTTGTTTCAAACATTTTTAAACAATTTCTGCTAAAGCCACGCAGAATTCATCTTGTAAATGCTCTATGTGATGGGTTGTTTCCTCTCATCCACTAATCACCTGCTAAATATATCCTGATTGAAATATGGGCAGCTACCTTGCCTCTATCTGTAAATTTCCACAATTCTATACCTCTTGCAACATGTTCCATACCAGGACTATCAACTCCATTTCCCAATGGTCCCCATCTCTGATCTTCCCACCTACACCATATAACAACATACCTACCCCATTCAGGAATCTAACCTCCTGACCATTCTCGATTGAATATATTGCATAAGCAAACTTGGTAAGTAAACGAGAGATCCCTCTCTGACTGTGTTAGGCTAGAAGCACAGTCTAAAGCGGTTCTACTGTTACTTAGGAACAAGCCTTCCATCAACCTTTGGTTCAATTCTAGTGCTAACACTTTGATAATGAGCTCCTTTACAAAAAAATTATACTCCCCCTATCATTTAGACTTTTGCATTTGTCTCCCCCTTTGACAACAATGGCAAGGGTATTTATAAACTTTGTCCCCCTGACTTAGTTCTATGTAGTTTCATGTATCAAAGGAGAAAAATTTATGCTAACAATTTGGTTGCATTATCGCTACGAAATTCTAAAAAGTTGCTTTTGTGGCCAAGATGGCTACTTCCACTTGCTCATCAGGAGAAGACTTCAAAGTCTATGTACAGTCATCGACGACTTCCTTGACTTCTCTTTATATTTGTGCAAATTGTTTTGTGATGTTAATGGCTTCCTCTTATAATGGTTCAAGCATGTTGACTTCTTATGTCGTTCATCCCAGATCCTACCTACTTATACCTGTTGTTTCCTATATTCTCCCATCTTAGCCATTTTTTTTGTAGGTGGTAGAGTGGTTAGACTATCACGCAGTTTTTATTCTAACTCCTATGCAATTTTAAGTTTTCTATCTATTTCCTTCAATTTCTCATTAGTGACCAACTTTTCCCACAATTGAGCACTTTCTTCATGCAACTATGTATATTTTAATTGAAAGGTCTTGATATTTTATATAGAGATATTCATTATTTCTATTATGTTTTCACGTTTTGATTTGACCTCTGGAGGTGTCCCTAGTTGTTGTCTTACTGAAATATCCTCAATTCTAGCGCACAGACTTTGAATGGTCTCACGAATTTTCAACATTTTTTCTTCTAGAGGAGTATATTTATTTGTCTGAATGTCTGGAAGCACAATGTACACTTCTTCAACAACCTTCTGCAATTTTGAGTTCCTCTGTTGTATTTCTTCCACTTCCTTTTTCAATTGATCACCATTTGTGATTGCTTCCTCTACTTCCTTTTCCAATTTTGATGTCGTTTGCGCAACTTTGTCTTTCTCTACTTGTAGCTTCAAGCATTCCTCCTGCAATGCTTCCTTTTCATCTTGATTTTTGTCCCAGACAATTTTAGTATCTCCATGCATCCATCGAATTTCTTGCGCAATGGATGTATGCAATACATGCAACTCATCCATGGGGAAGTGCGACAATATTATTTTCACATGACTTAATGGATATTGCATCTCTTGGTTGGGAAGTACTAGGGTTGTAGCTGAAATATTCAACCATTTATGTGACTTTGTTGCTACCTTCATATGTATGACAGTATGTGTCTTAGTACTGCGCAAATGTGTGTTTGAATGTGTTTCCACATCATTTTTTCCTTCTCCCCCTTTTATCAATAGTATTAGATGCTTCATTTTCGTAAACTTTTCTTCAATATTCGGCATAATCTCTTCTTGAGGTGATGCAAGGTATTCAATTTCTTCCTTTGTAGCAACATTTTTCATTGTTTCCCCAATGACATTTTTTACTTCCCATCCAATTTGTTCAATATCATCTTCTATTAGAGCCTGAGTGATACTAAGCTTTAGATGTTTTCCTTTTCTTCTTTCATGACTCTTCATATTGACTCTTTTTTGTCCTCTTCTTAACTAGCGCAGATTGTTGTGCAGCTTCTATAGGAATTTATGCACCTTCAGTTCCCTTCTCTGTAGATGGTGGAATGTTAGACTATTTTTACTTGGTGGCCTCTTCTTCCTATGTTAATGGGACTTTCTATGTTGAATCCCAATCGTTTATGATATGTGCAATGTCTTCTTCAGAACAGTTGAACATGGTTGTTATCCATACGGTTTTTGGGGATCTCTTCGAGAATGTATATAAGTGTGATGCATTCCTGTATTGAAGTGGGAAATTTCCTTATTTGCATCAATTATGTGTGGATGTGTGTGTGATGTTTAATTTAAAATAGCTCTAATCTCTTCATTTTATAGGAAGAAATTAATGTTGTTATCTATCTGTCGGCATTGATTATTAGTAAACCACAAGTTTGCATACGTGTATGCTAATAATGACTTCCTATTTTTTTCAAAGAATGGATTGTCTTTTGGTTCCTTCCAGCCCACAAGCGTAATACATATCAACAACCAACTATAATCAAAGGGTGTACCTTTTTCTTTTGTTTCCTTGCAGTCATCCAGAAACTCGTTCAATAAGAATGTCTATCATATCATCTGTACTCCTTCCACGCACTGTGTTGCGGCTGTAATAATCATTGTTGAAACTTTTTCATAGAAACTCTTTCAGAGTATCTTGCAATCCAACATCTAAGCTGCAAATCTCATGAATTTGTCATTTATTTGTGCAGTTGAAAATACTCTGTTAGACCTTTGGTTCCATATTTTTAAGTCATCTTCTTCTCAGTGGATTTCTCCTATATTCTATCAAAAATGAGACTAGTGTCCTCTCTTGTGATGGGAAATCTAGTGATTGATTCAATCATATTGTTGATGCACGCATTAAGTTAGATGCTAGGAGGGATGACCATCAGCCTCCTCCTCCACCTCCACCTCCTACTCCATCAACTTAAACATCTACTCATCTACTACTCCACCTCCTCCTCCATCATATTCAACATCTACTACTCCACCTCCTCCTCCATCATATTCAACATCTACTACTCAACCTCCTCCTCCATCATCTTCATCGACATCTCATCCACCTCCTCCTCTATCAACTTCTTCATCATCTCCTCTACTCCTACTGGACCAACATGTCGATCCTACTTCATCATCTCCTCTACTCCTTCTCAACCGACCCTTTGATCCTATTGATTAGGCCAACCATCCACCATTTCCTACTTCACTCATTTCTATTTTAGAGATGCTTAGCGGGGGCCATACACTTCATCTTGGCGTACCGATGGTCAAAGATATGTTGATGATGCCTCTGCAGGTGGAGATGGATCAGATATGTCATAGCAATTACTGGACAAGAGATATATATTTGGCATATTGTATCATCAGTTTGATGTTGTGTGTGTGTGTGTGTGTGTGTGTGTGTGTGTGTGTGTGTGTGTGTGTGTGTGTGTGTGTGTGTGTACTACATTTTTCATGTTTATGTTGATGTTTATTTATATTTACTTGATCGTGATGTGTATGTTAGCTCAAGTTAGATGATGTTTGTTATAATTGTGTGATGATTATGCATGTTATAACATAATATTGTGGCTTGTGTTATGTTAGATGATGTCAATGTAATGTTTATGATGGTATGATGATGTTTATGTTTATGTTTGTTAGGTGGTTATATGATGATATTTATTTAAAACTATAAATTAGGATATTGATTATTAATGTCATGTGATTGATTGATCATGTGTTTAAAATAGTGATTTTTAGATGGTGATAATGATAATGATGGTATGTTTATGTTCATGTGGTGAAAATGATGATGATGGTACGTGTATGCTTATGTTTATGCTTATGTTATGTTAATAAGAAAAATTAGTCTTCGTCATATCATGTTGTATATAACTTAATTATTCAAATGATAAACATAAAGGAATCATTTTTTGTAATTGCAAACAAACATCATAACAAAAAGTCAAGTATTACCATGTAATATTATTATAATATATAAATATGAACATCACAAAAAAATGTAAATATCAACATCAATGTGACCTATCAATGTATCATTCAAGATTATTTTGTTGACAATAACTAACTTTACAATGACAAATATCAAATCTCTATTGGAAAGTAAAACAAATACTTAATTAAAAGAACGTCGTTTTCTCTCATTTGTAAAGCCAAAAGTTGTATTCTCCAAACATATTGTTATTAATCATTATATTCAATATATAATATAACATTAGTCCACATAGATGGGAACACATTTTATACCCTCTAAAACATTTAGGTGAAGGAACACTTCACTATAGTGACTTGGCCACACATATGGCTCTTGTTTGCTAAAAGTTTAGTCAAGTCAATTGAAAGTAAATTTCAGTCTTCACATATCCTTCTATAATACCTTCATTTTGGCTGCTCACATGTTTTGAGTCAATTTTTGTAAATGTTGTAAATATGTTAATGATATTGATGTTGACTTGTTCATGATGATCTTGAGGATTTGATAACAATGCCATTGACATTGATATATTATGTTGAGTTGATGATATCAATGGTATGGACAACATGATAATGATATCTTCATATTAAATAATGCTAATAATGTTGTTACGATCATATTGGCTTGACGGTATTAAACATATTTTTGATATCGATGATTATGATGATATTGATCTGATGTAGATGATGATATAGGGATATGAAGTTGATTTCATAATATTAATAATATTGATGACATCGATTATGAACAATTCATAATAATTGATGGTGTTGGCTATTAAAATGGTTAACATGTATGATAATTTAATGTCAATATTAAAATGATTATGATTATTTGGATGAAGGTTCAATTAGTGTGATAGAATCAATGAATATCTTAATTTTGCATTGTATTGTATATGGGAATTATTTAAGATTGTGGTGATAAATATTAATATAATACTTCAATCATCCTTCGTGGTGTAACTTGAATGACAAAAATGAGGATTGGTTATGATTAATACATAATTAACATTTGTTTGTGGATGCTCAAAGCTATTGTTAATGGAAATGTCGGTATGGGCGGACACACACTAACCTCCCTAGTTTAAACAATGTAAACTAGAACAAAAAGTGTAGAGAAATATGACCTTTCTCTAAATTATTATAATTCAAATGCAAACAGAGATGAAGGAAAACCTGGTAATAGGACAGTTGTCCTTGTTTCATCCCTTCACTCTATTGTTCCACGTGAGATCTATAACGTCCCCATCCACCCATAATGCGGATTAATTAAAAAATTTACTTCAAGAACCCTTGTTCTCCTTCGAAACACAGGGCATGGACATTAACAAACACTTCAACATTCATTCTCAGGCTTAGAAGCCACCGTAACAGACATCCTGCCCTTTGACAGATCCATTTTGTGACCAAAAACTCTCTTCCGCACTGAACCTGTCATTTCCACCTTCCTCCTTCCGCCCTACGGAACTCGAAAGTCAGAACCCAAAACATGATGGAGTCCTTCAACCATGGTTCCACCTTCTGCACTTCTGTACTTCTACTTTCTGCCTTCTGACCTCGAAACTCAGGAATCAGAAATATGATGTGCGTCGGAAATACCTAACGGCTCTTCTGCCTTCTACACTACGCTTTCTGCCTCCGGAACTTGGAACTCGGAAAAATAATGATCGACAAAAAATATATCCATGGTCCCGCCTTCCGCATTCCACCTTTCCGCCCTTCAGTGCGAAACTTGGGAATCATAAAACTTACCTTCCGACCTTAGCCTTTTCTGCACTTCCAACTTTCGCTTTCCGACCTCGGGCTTTGAAAATCGAAAGTTAACTTTTTCCTTAGAACTTTTCTGCACTTTTCCATTTCCGCCCATCGCCTCCCACTGGCGGATCCTGGGGTGCAGAAACACAACATTTCTACCCTGTTCCAACCGTTATTTCCTATTTTCCGCCTTCCACCCTTTCTTAAGTGGATTCCAAGGGGGTGGAAACACTAAATCAAATGTATTTTGACCCTTTGATCAGGCCTCCAACCTTCATGGACTTCGAAAAAAATGCGTTGGACCTACAAGGAAAATACAGATGCAGATGTAGGAAATATTCACAAGTAACTTCTACTTAAATCATCCATAAGCATTCAACATAACATAGCAATTCATAAGCAAATACGTTGCAGAAATAACATAACAAAGAATACTTATCTTGGATGATCAAGTTGTCCCGCAACTAGCTATGTCATTGCAATGTTCCACCCAACCATAGGCCAGTGTGTTCATTAATCTCTCAAAACCACTACCACCCCCGAGCTAGGCATGATTTCCACAAGGAACTAGCGAACTGTAGACTCACACAGAGCCAGATCAAAACACACAATCAAGCCAATAGATGGGTTCATAGGATACACAACCAAGCCATCTCATAGTTTGGTTTATCAGACTGCAGACTTACAAGCCAAACACTGCTAGGTTTATTATGCTTACTCAGCCAATCCAGCATACAGTTGGGTTTATCAGACTATACACAGTCAAGCCAACATTATATCAAGGACCAGCCAAGCCAACATATGGGCTTATCAGGCATTCAACCAAGCCATCATTCATAGTTGGGTTTCATAGGTTTTCCAACCAAGGATTACACACATGGACCAAAAATAGCAAGACACAACCAAGCCAACAGATGGGTCTATCAGGCACTTGGCCAAGCCATCTCACTGCTGGGTTTCACAGGCTATTCAGCTAAGCCAGCTAGTTGGGTTTATCAACCTGCTAAGGCAATGGATAGGAAGAACTACTAAGCTAGTGAGATCATCCACATAGCTAAGGAAACCTTCAAAATATCTATCTATCCTGGCATCCATGTTGCCTACACACCCAACACAAGGAAGTGTCCCCTTCTCTGCTCCACAGTCCCTCAAGATACACCTTCCCTTCCAGTGCTCTTCAGGATGTGCAAAGCAGATTCACCAGCCACTCTTATCTTATTGTGAGGTTCCACACTAGGTTTATCAAGAACATTATACGTATCTTCCACTCCTAAGTCTTGCATACAGTTCAGACCCAAACCGCAGTGTACAACATAGCAAACCACAGGGAAAACGACAACCACACAAGCTTCATTCTGCAACACAAAGACAACGGGGTTTACTTGCATACCACAATTTCACTCAAGCAGGCATTGCGGAACCACAATTCCATGACTCAGGGTAGCAAAACCACCACACTTCGTGTCTCCAGGGAAATCGGGAAACTATGGAGGACCACACTCTCATAAAATCGAGAGATATCTACTGCCCATTCACTCAGCAAAACACGACGGAATCATTCTTCGGTGACTCCAAGTAGTGAACCACCAACAACACACATGGATAAACTGATCAGATTGATTGAATGGTATGGAACCCTCGAATGGTAGGATGGTTGGGAATAATAATGAATAACCATGATGTTCCTAGAACAACAAAATCTCTCCCCCCCCCCCCCCCCCCCCCCNCTTGCAGGCTTGCTCAAACAAGCAATCATACTTCCATGCCTTTCTATTCCCAAGGCATTAACTGCCTCAACCAACGTCTGGAAGAAATTGATGATTGAGGACAGAGGACAAAAAGGTATATGAGGTTACATGGGTTTCCCCATTGACATTCGGTCAGACCCTATTGGCTCAGGGGGGTTGACTAACTCCCCACCCTATCCCTTGTGGAATCATGCCCCCATATCTTTACATTGTAGCCCCATAGCTAGCTATGGTATTTTATTAAATTGTGCATTTACATGATATTCAAAATGTTATGTTCTTGACATAGCACTAAAACCATAGGTATCAACCTTGATCACCTATCCACAAAGCATCAATCAATGGAAGGGCCTTGGCCTTGAGATCTTTTCCATGATTCAAATACAATACATACATCATGTACAATCTTAATACCATGGGGTCAAAACTGGTGTATTACAAGATCCACGTAGAAGACCTTCCAAGAGCAAAAAACAAATGCAAGCAAAAAGAACCTATGTTAACAGCCAAGGAAGAAAGCACCAATAATTATGAACAGATTATTGTGAGAAAGGAGAATATTTGATGTATTAATAAAAATAAAAAGGAGAGAATTACAACCATGCATTTGCATTGAAAGATTCCTTCTAATGATCCAATGCCTCAAAGAGTCACCTTGTTTCAAAGGGATAAAAAAGACTCAACAACACTCTAGAAAAATTAATTCAACATTCAACTATTCACCTCTCATCTCTCTCACCCATGGGGATGAGCTCATATTTATAAGGTAAAATGGATTGAGGAGGAGTTGAGAGAATGAAGGGATGAGATGGGATAGGATCCCAAAGGAGGTGGAGTTTAGCACAAATCGACCCAAAATGGATGGGATAGACATCCAAGAGGGCGTATTTCAAGAAGATTCTTGAAGCTTCTTCTTTTCTCTTTATACAGACAGTGTCGCAGCCTGATAAAAGGAAACATGAGACACTATCGCACCCTGTAGTGATGCAAATTGTTACAATAGAGAGTGTTTCATGTTGTCATAGAGAAAACTACAACAACCTCTCCAAATAGGGTTTTTTAAGGGAAAAAACCTCATATCCCTCTTCTTCCTAATAGGTTTTAACATGGTCTTCGAGGATTGTGGCAATAGTTAAGCTACATTTCCCATCATCAAGGTGATGATAAAAAATTTGTGTAACAGATTTACCCCCAAAGTATGAATCCAGAAAGGAGTGATGGCTGAAATACTTTTTCGGGTGAGTATCAAGGCAAAGGACCATCAATTGGAAACCTGTCAATAGCAAACAAGGACTTTACAGTACAATGAACCATCATATTTGAGATAGGAATCCCAATGACTCATATCATGCCTGCTATCCAATACACTACATATCCATGTCAAGTAATAGCTCATGGCTACCAAAAATACAATGTAGATCCATGCCAAAAGACTCAAATATAGACATAGCTACGAAAGATACACCATAGATATATGTCATAATGACTCAAATTTGAGCATGGCCACTGAACATACATTGTGGATCTATGCAATGGTACATACAAAATACTCCATTACAACCTGGGGAAAGAAAATAATACGATTATATGCCTAAAAGAACCCATGATATTCATCCCAAACCCGGATGGTTTACGATTCTATCCATGTGATTAGATATTTTGGCATCGAACATGGTAGAAACCACTTGATTACCGGTCTTAGAGGTATACCATTAACAAGTGTAAGGGAAATCTCCATTTATGTCAATGATTTCCAAGGTACCTTAGTACATTCCCTCGAATGTGAATTAATGAGCTGAAGTCGAACACTCAGTGGAATCTTCCAATTAGAGGCCAATGATGTAAGCCATTGTTGAAAGCAAGGTAACCTTCCATTGAGGCATGTAGGCCCAAGGTACTAACTAGTTTCTTAGTGTAATTCTTGGATAATATGTTTAAGTCAACAAGAATAGACTCGTCGAAGGAGGGATGTGATGTTTCTCCCATCATCAACATGAAATAAGAACAAAGGATTTTGAAGTGATTCTAAGTACATAGTGACTTTGGGTCTGAATCGGGGATGGTCGACACACAAGAAGGATTGAAAACTGCAAATTTGGTTGATGCAATAGAAGTCTTTTCTCAATTTGAACTTCTCTTATAACACATCAAGGACCAACGCAAAAGGAAGTTTCTCTTGAACATATCGACATAACAATTTTCTTGGTAGCATTGACTCAACAAAAGACCAACCACCATAGGGTAACTTCATCAAGGGGTACGATCAATGAGAGACAAGTGGATTTCCCAACATTTATACAAAAGGTGAAAGGATGTCATGTTCAAGAGTGAATTGCTACCAATAATACAGGTTAACACATTTCCCTTCCCACATTTTCCCCACCACGAATGATGAGTACCTCTTTGTTTATTAACAATCTTACGGAGGATAACAGATGATAGTTATTTCTCATCCTTTGGATGAGTCTAATATCACATGTTTTATGAACCTGAGAAAGTAGGGGTTCAATCCCAAAGGGTCCTTCGATGTGTAGTTTTACAAGTCCAAAAAAGGAAAACTCGATGATTTTTCATGTTTAGAGAGTTTGAAAAATACTTAAAGAAAACTCCAAAATAGACTTTTCGTAAATTTAATCCCCTAAGCCCAAAAAAGTGTAAAATAATACATAGGATAACTCTTCTATTCATGATCAACTAGAGTATACATTTTTCATAAATATTCCAAACAGTCCAAAAAGGGATAAATTACCACGGGATAGACGACATTTCGAATACTTTTACAAGTGTGAAAATGACAGGTTTGTTCGGCAATATTTTCATGTTTTATGAGTCTGAAAATAAATGAAAGGAGACTCCAAGGGAGTTCCTTTTTGTAACAATTTTTACGAGCCAGACAAAGTGATAAAATTATACTTAGTAACTTATCCTCATGTATTTACGAGCATGAGAAAGAACAAAGACTAAGATCGACACCTTTTTACTTGGTTTTTAATGAGCACGACTATGGTATCAAAAGCACTCAGAATATTTTTCATGTTTAAATTAGAGCACAAAAAGGTAAAAAATAAGATCAAAACGTTTTCCATGTTTTAACTAGAGCACAAAAAAGTAAAAAGTAAGCTCAAAACCTATTCATGTTTTAACCAGAGCATGAAAAAGTAAAAATTAAGCTTAATGCCTCCTTACTATTTTTAACGAGCTTGAAGATTGGTTGGAAGAATGCTCAGGTTACCTGCTTCATTTTTTAACAAGCTTGCAACAGAGAATGAACTATGCTCGGTATGGTGTTTCATTTGTTAACAAGATTGAAACCAAAAATAAACGGTGCTCGGAATGAGGCCCATTGGCGTGTTTCTTCCCAACATGATATCTAGAGGTTGGTACTTCGGGTAATACCCAACATGATTTCCAAAGCTTGGAAATATGCCCCCCAAGCTTTGTTTCGTCTGTCAACTTGTATGCTTCACCCAACTGGACTCTTCATTACTACAAGGAAAAGGTTCACCAGATATAGAGGAAGAAAGAGGATCAAGTGACACAAGAAGATGAAACGAAGGTTCAAGTCCAAAATCTGGTGGAAGAATTAACTCAATGGGCGGAGGATCCATTTCATTTTTCAATGAGCTTGACATGAAAATTTAACTATGCTCATGAGTTGGTTTTATTTTACACAAGCTTGAAACTGAAAGTAAACTATGCTTGAGGTTGGTTTCATTTTTACACAAGCTTGAAAGTGGAAACAAACTATGCTTGTAGTGACTTGTTTCATTTTCTCACGAGTTTGAAATCAGAAATAAACTATGCTCGGAGTTGATTTCATTTTAACACAAGCTTGAAACCAAAATTAAACTATGCTTGGAATCAGTTCCTACCCAACATGATGTCCAAAGGTTGGTAGTTTTCCCCCAGCATAAGAAGCTAATAGCGTAACTCTAGTATGATGTCCAGAGGATAGAGACATGCCCCTCTAATATTCTTCATGATGGGAAGAAGATATCGGTTTACTAATGATTTGACTCTGACATGATGTCCAAAACCAAGAGACATGGACGATAAATGGGGAGGAACCATTAAAACATGCAGAACATTTAGGGAAGTCTAGTGGTTGGAAGTCATATGATGATCAAGTGTAACAAAAGAAATTTGATCAATGGTCACTATGTTCCCATTATGAGGAAAATACATCACTCGAAAGAGTGTGGACACAACAACTTTCATGGCATAAACATAATCTCGTCCAAGGAGTAGATTTAAATCTAAGGGACCTTGGACTACCATAACATCAATGTAGACATTTTTGGGCCTCCTAAGGTGATAGGTAACTGAGGAAGGATCCCTAAAGGTCCAGTAGGTCTCCTATTAAAATCCAACATTTGATCAATGGTTGGCACAAGTTGAGGAGAACCTATAGCTTTCCAAGCAGTTGAAGATAAAATACTAACAAAATCCCCTTCATTAAGAATAGCACAAAGTATGTTCTTACAGGCAAATCCTACATATATCTAAAAAGGAATAGCCAAAGGAAGATGAGATTACATTAGACTATTCCAATCAAATAAAATGACCTAAGAACTTGGAGGGGTTTGCCGCTGAAATAGAAAGGATTTCCCCTTGTCCAGTATATCTATAACTGACAAAGAAGGCATCTGTGGTTTCCACATCATTCTCAACCTAAATAGGGATGAGACAAATACTATGTCATTATGACTACTTTAGTATCACCAATCTCCTATGGAAGAGTGGGATCAGGTGGAGATGACATTGACTCTATCACTTTAACCTCACTCTCCAAAGGAAGAGTGGGATGAACCGCTTGTTCTTCACTCTTTAAGGAAAGATTGGAATCAACCAAGGATGGAACTGGATCGACCAGTTTATTAACCAAACGGGGGTCAAGGGACAACCTATGATAACATGTTGGAATCCATTCCTGAGGAACAGTAATATCATATTCCAATAACTGTGAAGCTTCATCCATGCGAGGACAAAGGTAAGTAACATACATGTCCTTGCATAACAAGTAAGTATTCTTGACTTTTTTACTCTTAACCACAAAGCCACTGGCTGACAGGGTGTCATCGATGTGATGTCCATAGGTTGATAACTTGGGCTATTGGGAGAGCTTAGACCACGCTTCTAAACTTTAAAGACTAGGAAAATCCTTAAGAAGGTGGTCATGCTTGTAAATTCTGCAAGGGAATTTAGGATTATGAGTTGTTTGAGTAGGATGGTCACTACTCTCAACACTATTAAAAGTATTTGATTGATGTTTGGTCCCTTACTTATTTTTCTTCTTCTTAGTCTTCCTTTTCTTCTTCTTCTTATCCACCTGATTACTAGCATCACAGCTTTCAGCAAGCAAGGAAGAAGAAAAGGAAGAAAATACATTCGACAAAGAAGGCAAAGGATCAACTTGAGGTTGATTCTCTTGTGATGGAAAGTTAATGTTTGAAACATTGGGTGCATTTGGGATCAATATATTGGAGAATAACCATACTGGTAATCCTATAGTTAATCCAAGAATATTCAAAGTGGTAATAAAGGGAGGACCAACATTTCCAAATGAAGGAAAAACAAAACATTTCCCTTGAAAAGGGGCCTCTTGGTTGGTACTCTTAGAAGATGTTGCCATAGCTATTTAATGAATATATCTCTCTTTATAAGTAATTCTAAATAAAACACACAAAAAACGCTAGTAAATCTAAACGCAACAAACAAACATGTGAATAGGTAGGATAAATAGTTGTATCCTCACAGGTGTGTCAAGTCGTCATAACTCACTATATACTGCAGGGTCCCACAGTAATACTTGGCCCAATATTTCAGATTGCTAACCAATGAGGATTAAGACTGTATCCTTCACCGTATAACTTTACTACCTAATGGAACGTGTGTAGTAGTCTCCCTAAGTGTTATTCTCAGTGTATTGAAATAATAAGATAGCCAAAAGGTTAACTCAATTGGTTTCAGGATTCTATGGGGATGTCCCAATATAATAAAGGTATGTGGGAGCTCAAATTTGTAGTAGTGTTGTCTAATGTGCAACCAATCGAAAGGGGCCTTCCAATATACTCTAAGTACATGGAAGAACCTCACAGTCCCTTCATTTGAGCACTAAAAAGTAACAATAATTCCTACATTTAAAAACGCCAAAACATGTATCTATCCTATCACACAAAGTTGCTAAAGATTTTAAAATAATGTGCACTTAATTTTATCTTATGATGGTTAAGTGGAAAAAATTAAGTTTTGACTTGACTCAAAAACCATGCAAAAATGAAGTGCAAGCCTTTACTTTGAATGAATGCCCTACTTATGAGAGACTGAGAGAGACTTTTTCTTTTCCAGATGCATTATACCCAATGTAAATGCTTTTAATTTTTCCAATGAATCGGAAAAGAAGTCCAAAACAAACTCAACTCATGCACACAAAAATGAAATGCAATTTTTTCAATTTTGACGAACACATCTGCAGAAAGGAGCAAGCCTGGTTTCAAGCAAAGAAACAAGCGTAAAATTCAATGCAAGAAACATAAACTATTTTTTGAATGCAAAATGCATATAAGTCAAAGAGACTATAGAATATACGATTCATGGGGAATTTTTTTTTTAAATGCAATTCATTTCACTTAAAATTCAAGCTAAAATAACTCTCAACTATATAGCATACAATCAATAGCCAAAATCCAATTCGTAGAGTGAAAAACAACTATGAAAAACACTAACATAACCAAGAACCAAACCAATCGGAGATCTGAGAAAAAACCCTAAATTCCACATAGTGTCACGATTTGGAAGTAAACACCAATGCGAGAATCTCCAGTGTTGTAGGTATACCAAAGACCAGACACAACAATGTCGCTCTGTACTCAAAGAGAAAGTGCAACAGGCGGAAATTGATTTGTAAAAAAACAAGGATTTCAGCCTAACTCATAATACTTAGGGCCTAAGATTCGATATGGATCACCTTGTGACTCGAACAATCAAATAAAAGTAGAAACAAGGCAAAACAAGGAGATCTAAGAGGAAAAAGGAATAAATTGAAACCAAGGAAACTCAAGGTATCCAATCTGAACTCTACTACAAGTATATGGGTTCCCCAGTGGATTCACCAAAAATTTTAATGGAAATTTTGGTATGGGAAGACACACACTAACCTCCTTAGTTTAGACAATCTAAATTAGAACAAAAAGCATATGGAAATATGACGTTTCTCTAAATTCCTATAATTCAAATGCAAACAGAAAAGAAGGAAAACCCGGTAATCAAACGGTGTCTTGGAATGTATGTAGAAACATTGCATCCATGGCACTTGTTTGTCATAATAACTCATCCATACCAACCTCTACTTCATTGCCTCCATTGCCAACATGTGAAGAACTACTATTACTATAGGCACTCCTATTTGGTGAGTATGGACACAAAGGAAATTGAATAGGTGGTTGTTTCAACCATGCTTGGTATGCTTCCTCTCCAAGTTGCACTCTTTTTTCAGCCTTCTCTCGATTTGGCATTGTACTAGGGTGCAACGGAAGATGGTAGACATATCTCTCATCATCAAAATCCTAATTTCAAAAATATTGAACATTACATCAATGATTTCAGTAAGCACAATGCAAATGGTTTGATCCGTCATTATACAAAATAATTACTACATAAGCACCATAATCATTTCCAATAGAAAATGTTAAGCTACAAACAATTTAGAAAGTAAACATGATTGAGTGATAAATTAACATCACTCCCACATTAAATTTAAAATTTTCAATTTGAGCAATACATTTTCAAATAGACCTTATGCAAAGAGAGCCTCAACAATACACCATTTAACCGCTTATTCTATGCCCCATGTTAAAATTGAATAATACATTAACATGAATCCCATAAAAAATAACAAATACAATTATGGAAAACAAGAGCATTGTATCCGAGCTATCAGTACAGGTAGTTTAATCCAGCAATATGTGTGTGACGTTTTGGCGTAACTAATACACATACTACGATAACTATGTGATCAAACATCCTTGAGTGTATGATGACTCACATGAGGAATTTAAGGAAACTCCTCTATTTTGATCATAAAAGAAACAATTTATAAAATAAATAAATAATTTATAAACTCAAATTTGAAACTAAGCATTACATTAACATGAATCCCATTGAAAATTTACAAATACAATTAATAAATGTTTTATTTCTTATGCCCCAAGGGGACGTCTAAGGGTAATACCAATGCAATGCGTCTTTGAAGAGCGGTTGGTGGTCTATGAAAATTATAGTTTATTAAAATTCATCACTAGGAGACAAACTATGTATTACATGTACACAACAAATATGGGCACTTTCCTTTTCATAAATAACTTTTGGTCATTGAAGTGTTCCTCAAATGAACAATTTGCAGAAAATAAAGAGCACTTAGAAGTATTTATGAACCATGCAGTGTTCACATGAGTGCATGGGTGACCATTTATATAGAACAAGTTGTTCCTGTTAAATTTTCAATAAACATAACCATTCATGCACATACTATACATGGAAATGATATCCTTGTATTTAACAATATTTAAGTAACATGGCTGACAATAGATAGGACCACAAAATGGCATAAGTGCTACTGACTGTTTGGGAGGAACAAGTGCATGTGAAACGATAAACAACCCAAGATTTGTAGCATCTATATTAGACTTGGAAAACATAAAATTATTACCACAAAAGGACAATTCAGTTCTAACATCAGGTACATGTAGAGAATATGGCCAAGTTTTGTACAAAGCATGATTGTATAAAGTTTGATATTTACTTTTCAAATTCACAGGAAGGGAGAAATCATCGCTACCCTCCAACAATTGAACAGACCTAAGTGTGTACTTGGATTGTTTTTCTCTCGACTCGTGAAAAATTTTGGATCTTTTGGTAGACATGTGTTGGGTGGCATTCATATCATCCTTCAAATCACTAGAAATTTCAGTTAATTGAACATAAGTAGGGGGGTTCGTCAATTTAGAATGAGACATAGTTGTTTTGGCTTCCAACTTTTCCAAACATTAGCATAGAGAAGTGTTCCTACGTGTCTTTTATATATCACCTATTATATTATTTACTACAATAGGGGATAGTAGACCATCAACATTGGGTAATCTATCATTGATGTAATGGGTGAGCATGATATGTCAATGATTCTCCTTCAATCCTTGACATTTTGAACAACCAAGAACTAGTGGGTGTCATAAAAGAGATCCATCTCACAATGAATTGCCATCGATTAACCAGGATTACAACTTGAATATGGCATGTTACAATTGGCGGGGTATAGAGGCTACCTATTTTCATATACGAACTGCTTGCGATGATTTTCTCATGCTAAGAGCTTATGGCGTTTTAAAACTGGTGGAATATCTTGTGCATCCGAACTCAAACCTGAATCAAGATCTCGCAATATAGAATAAATTGGTATTCATATTCACATGGATAAGTAACATAAAGTCAAATAAATAGTCAAAATATAAATAAAACCTTAACTTACTAGAGATGGAAAGGGAGAACTTGTCAAACTTTGAACAAGATGGAATGGGGTGGAATCTAAAGAAGTGGTCCTTTGATACTATAACCTTTTCTCCCTATGTTTGAGCCAAATCAACAATTGATATATATCTCTATAGTCCTAAAATATTTTTAAGAATTATATCATCTAAATTCCAATATAGATTGGAAACCATTTTGTAAGAGGAGGGTGAGTCTAAGCAACATATATATATTATGAAATATTGTAATTGGTGTGATTTAATACTAAAAAAAAAATTGAGATGAGTATATAATTTTAATCTGACACATCAAACAACGGGATTTTCAAATTACTTTGGTGTCCCTAATCAAATAATCACGCACCAGTGTGTTCATGTCTCTTAGGTGCATTGGTGCATCATAACAACAAACGCATCGAAAACTAACATCCACAAAATCCCTCATGGAGGAAAATATCTTCTACTTTTGATAGCAGATATTGATTGTTGCACTTTACAAAATAATTCATATCAGTGCTTCATCTAAATATATATGCACCAGTGTGTTCGCAATCCTCATGCACCAAAGCGAGCTTAAGTAAATAATTTACGATGTGTTTGACTTATAGACGCACTAGTCCGTCTAAATAACAAGTGCACCAGAATGCCAAAAATCGGGATAATAATATAAAAAATTGCACAAGTTAATTTCGAAAACTAATTCAAAAATGTGTTTAAAAGGAAAAAACCTAAACATTATTTCAATATTTTTCCAAAATTTGGCCCGGGATATTTTTGGAAGAGAGACTTACATGGAAGGAGTTTCAAGGAAACTGATTATTCAAAGGATCGAAACTTGTTCGGTATGGTGAATCAAACAAAACTCTACATAGTAGAAATTTCATGTATGTAAAATATTACTACATATCTTATTAGCCTATTTAGATTTCAACTAGATTTAGAAGAAGAAAAAAAAAAGAGTTACCTTCAATGTCGAAAACCCTTATTTTCTAGCTCCTTTTCATTTTATGTGGCTACAAAATTTTACATAAGGGTTTAAATACATCTATTGTTACACAATTACGATTTTTCTTTTTAGGTATTTTAGATTTGATGAGTTTGTGATTATATGAAGAAAGCATAGGGTGAAATCGGTCCACTTCTTAGGTCGAATCCATAACCATTTTGGCCCTGTCAAATTTTTTATAATTAAAAAATGCTTGCATCATTTCGGTGCATTTGTATATATGTAACTCACTGGTGTGTTCTTGTAAATAGCGCACCAAAATTGACATATGTGACCATATATTTAATTTTCAAATAAGCGAAAAAATATTTCTCAGTTCTCGGTGCGACAATTTTGCAGTAACATACCAGTGTGTTGTGGTATTGAACGCACTGGTGCGATTTGTTATTGAATGCACCAATGCGTTCTTAGAATTTAAACGCATCGATATCAAAAATATTTGATTCTTTCGTGTCTGTAATTTATTTTTGAAATGTATAGTAGGTTATGTATTTGATGGTCCAAATTGTTTATTTATAGAATATGCATGGTATGAGCTCAATGAACAATATATTTAGTCAACATGATGGGAGCACATCCAGAATTATGAAGAAGGGAAGTGTTTTTTAATTTATGTATTTAAATTAATTTGTTGAATAATATGTAAATTTAACTAATATGTATTGGTTAATGTGTGGTATCCAATGCTAAAGAATGAGGAAACTTGATAAGATGCTTACCAATCTAAGTCCAGAAGAGTGTAATAAAAAATAATCAAAGGGATTAATCAGGTAATAAAAAGTAAGGCAATATTAATTATTTGTTCCAATTTAAGTAATATTGTACTTAAGAATATTGACTCAGTATGTTTCAAAAAATCTAATTCACATATGTTGAATTTTATGCACAGATTGACAACAACAAAAATGATTGTCATTATAAGAAAAAAAATTATAGAAGATGCAAATGATGATAGATTGGTCCTTCTCACATCTGGAGTGGCACTGGAAGTTAATAGAAGGGGGAAATACTTCTATAATACCATGAGGGATATAGTGGAAAGAACATATAGATGTAATTTACACTTACAATACATAAATCAATCAAATTATTCGAAGAATCGGGTCATATATAAACTACAAGAGGCGTTTCCATAGCAATGGCCAATGAGGCCTATTAAACTTGCAATAGCAAAAACATACAACAACAAAAAGAATCATTCAAAAAGTAATATTCTTAAACATGTTTATGTATAACATGTAATTTTAATTTTGCTATATTTGTTTTTCATATCAACATAAAATAGTTTAATGTCATTTTACATTCACAAGAAGATTATGAAACTCCCAAGGGATGAATGAGGTGATATGTGAAATGTGCCAGTACAGATGTCCAAAAAATGTACAAGGAGATGGTCAAGTAAATGAACATAATTGTTTGACAAGAGGAACCATCTCAACATTAATGTGCTTCAAATGTATGAAATCGTTGATTTTTTGGATTATGTACATCTCATTAGTTAATTCAACATTAAATATTAATTTTCAATTGTTTTGTTGTAGAAAAAAAATGGAACCCATCTAGCACACAAGACGGGACGACAAGGAAAAAGGGGGTTGATAACAAAGTTTGTGAGTATTTGTGAGTTCCTTATAAGAAATTAAGATTTCATAGTGGTTATTATCTTTATATTTAATTTTTTTTTGTTTTATCGACCATCCTTGGATGTCTTGAAACAAGTGTTAACATAAAAAGAGGATCGATGAGAATAATTGAGTGGCATTGGGTAAAGAAAGGGTTGTGAGTACATGTTGGCGTATCAAAAAATAATTGTGAATTTTGTAAGTTATATCTATGTTGTTTTACTTCTGTCATCTTATAATTAATAGAACAACAAAAATTATTTATATTAAATCTATGATTTATGACGGGCTATAAAACTTGAAGGAAAAAAATTATAGAGTGGAGCCAACAGCAAACTTGTTGATAGAAGGCATGAGATTTGGTTTTGAAATAATGTGTATCATTCATGACTCAATTATTTCTATGGTACTTCACTTTTCAATGTACATTCATGTATATTATCTATTTTATTTTTCATTATTCCCAACAATGTAAATACATTGGGTACAATTTATTTTCGTGTTTGCAAATGGAAGTTTAAGAAGAGGAAAACAATCGAACCAATCAACAAAAAATTCAGCCAAATCACCCAATTGATGCAAGTGGATCGAGCACTGATTACAATTCCCGCAAAGAATGATGATCCATATTTGTTTTTGATGATAATGTCACTTATGTATATTTTGAAATAATTGTTTGTGAAAAGTATACATTTTGTATAATGTATTGGACATGGTGTCCTAATTGAAAGACAATGGGTTACCAATAATTTAACAATTACATCGATGTTGACATTTTGATTATTGTTTTCTCTATGTTATCTTATTTTCTATGACAAATGCTCATAAACATATATAACAAAATAAACATTTTTATTCTATTGCATTCTCCAATGTTATTGTGAAATGTTACATGTGAAATGGTTCATTGCTAATTAAATGTATGGATGATTAAATATTACAATAAATGTTACATATGAGAAATTAATTCAAACAAACACAATAACTAAAATAAAAATGAATAGTACTATAAAAAGAACAATTTCTCATAAATAATAGAATTAAAAAACAAAAATTATAATATAGATATTTCACTGCAACTTCAATAGTCATTGTTTAATTAATCATGTTCGATTCTTTTGGTGATATAAGTCAGACTGGTGTGTGTATATAAACCCTAGATACTGCAATGTAAATTAAACACACCTTTAAATTAAGAAAATTAAAATTCACTTCTCATAAGCATTGACGGGTGTTTTTTTGTTAGTTAATTGCACCGGTGCTTTTTTATAGTCTATATGAATCGGAAACTTTTAGAGATTTTAAGCACCAACACTATTTTTTCAATTACTGACACTAGTGCATTTACATTGTTTAAATGCACTAGGATATTTTAAAAGTGTGTACAATCAGTGTGTATTATGATGAAAGGCACCGGTGTTGTATCATAAGGTGATTGCATCGTTAAATTGTAAAATATTGAGAACTTTCGGTGTGTAGGACATAAAATATACACCACGGTGATTTTATGTTATTTGTATGCACCGTTGAATAGAAAATATATGTAAGAATCGATACATTGTAGAAATTCGGAGTTTTACAATGCATGATCTATTTGAGTGCATTGGTGCAGATTGGTTATATATATCGGCACCGATGTGTTTGTGTTATAACCGCACCAATGTGTTGTATTTCTGAAAAGCGCATTGTTAAAAAAACATTTTTCTAAAACATCTGGCCACTAAGCTTTTTTAGCTATAAGATATATTCATAATAGCCTCTATTAAAACACCTTCTACCATTGGCATAGGTTTTAGAGGATTTTTTTTGACAATTTTTGCCAATCTTGTAACACTAAAAACCTCTGCTATAATCTCCACTACAAGGGATTTTCCTTATAGTGTTTCCATCCCCAAAGTTCATTGTTTGGCAACAAAACACAGATAAGGAAGTGCAACAGAGTACCATTTGGCATTTCAATATTGGTATATGAAATCCATCCAAGCAATAGCTGAGTCATATTGTATTTCACCATCTTTAGTAAATAAGTATGATTATGTTGTGTGTTTTTCTGTGAATGCCCATAATGTATTTATTTGACGTCACTTGGGTCCTTCAAATAGAACTTAGGTTCTATTATTTTGTATTTCAGAGGAAAAAATAAAAGAATAGTATGGACGATTGGCCTACAAAATTCTAGTTACAAGCATATTTAGATGTGGAAATTTTAAATACTCTGAAAAGTAAGACGAAGAAGAAACCAAAGGTTTGAGGTTCTACCAGTTAGATAGTGCACGGATATCCAAGGTTAAGCCTGAATAAAAATAAGGGTTAGGAGCGACATGAAGGAGTTGTAGGACTATCAAAACATACAATAGTTTTTCCATCATCTAATTTAGAACAAGAAAATTTCGAGAAATAGTAAGGAACAAAGTTAGAATCACAGTATCGGTCATCATCGTAAAGAGGCCAGAAAATTAAAAGCCAGTTGTTTTCTGCAAAGAAAGGTGAATCGACAAAGTTGACAGTGCTATATGATATAATTAGTACAATTGAAGTTAAAATCGATTCTCAACGGGTACTTCATCTAGAATCTACTCAACAGCTATCGAAGTTGAAATCTAAGCTGAAATTGGGCAGTTCAACTCAAGATACTTTCAATATATACATAGATAATATTGTGTGAGAGTCTAGGTTTAGTATGGAAAAGCACAATAAAATTTTTGTGAAGAATATATATCTCAGTGTAGACCCTCGCATGGTGGTGTACAAGGACATGGAGGGTTATTCATCATTAGCATTGAGTTGTTATAAATTTGAAGTGGATCTTTCAAAAAAAAAATTCAAAGGATGCATGGATATAATGCAGTGGTTGCAAAGGAAATGGGAGCACGACATTTGAATTTGAATAGATATTATAGTGATATCCAATACAAGTATATGAAGAGGTTGTACAATGTAGTTCGTTGACAATTTCAGTTGAAGACATATATTTAGTATTGCACAAGGAGAAGATGGAGGATTTTGTCTAGACTACAGATAAAACAAAATGTGATGAGATAAAGATGTTGATTCAAGGCTTGCAAGCACAGAAGGTGGTATTGAATGATCATTTGCATAAAGAAAAAACACAAGAGCAATTAGACTTAAATTAAAGAATCAAATAATTCAAGTAGATAAAACATTTGAAAAAACTAAAATTTAGGTGCAAGGTCTATCAAAGTTGATAGAAAATAGTTTTTTGTTGTGTAATAATTTGTAGGAGGCACCGAAATTTTGTGAGAAGGAGAAAAAAAATTAAGTCTCGGGAAGCGGGATTGAAGATAAAAAAGAGGACTTTCATGAATTTACCTATGTCTACTCATATGGAATCCATGATAGATATTTTCATTATTACTAAAAAAATTGTTTCAACTAGAGTGGAGCAGCAGCAAGTTAACAATTGGATCATGCAATTTCAGGAAGAGGCAAAGAAGAAATATTTAAACATCACTAAATTTTATGATATTGATTTAGGAGAGACTGTTGAAAGATAGGATTTCACATCACATTCAAGCATACATTAACGCTCATACACAACCATCAAACACGAATATTAGGAAAGGGACATCCAATCCGACTTTGTATTCATCTTTGATAACTATTTATACATTATGAGAGAGGTTGGAGCGGTTGTACCTGCTCCAAATACTCATTTGTTAAGTTACATTTATCCTTTAAACTATATACTTATATAAATATGATGACATTTAGGAGGGAAAGTGGCCCCCTCTACATATCCCCCACAAATAAAACATTTCTTTGTCTTGAAGAGAACAAAGAAATATGCATCAACATCCTGGGTCTTTTCTACTGCTGAAGTAGTCCTCACTGTGCATCAACCATGCATATAGGTCTACATAGGTAACTCAGCCTCAACAAATTCCATCTTGATAGGAAAACATACATGTACAAGGCTCTATTGTGACTGGTTACTCTTCAACCTCCATCTTCAATCTGGCAGTAGTCCATCGAAGTCTCATCCTCTCACAACGGTGGTCAACTATCCTTTTCCACAACAATGTCTTTTGGTTTAAAGCCTCACCCTGGCTCATCTGACTAGCGTCTCCATCAATTCAGGCATGCGGGGAATCTTGGCTCTTCGACTTTCTATGACATTTCTCTATCTTCTAGCTTTCTGAAGTCACAACCTAGGAACAATTTCAACATTTTGATACTAAGGGGTTTAAGCACATTGTCAGCATGTCTTATTAGAGTGCTTTTTTGTGTAGGTGTATGATATCTACTTGAATTCCATCATCAACATCTTCTTCTACCGTGAGATTTTAAATTTCTTGTAAGATTGTATGTTTCCTGCTCATGTGCATGGTCTTAGTCGTGATCAACTACTTTGGATTGACTCAGACTCATCTTATAATAGTCGACTAGATACCGACTTCATTACATAAGTGAGGAGATCACCTTCCTTTAATAAAGACCCACGTTTAACCTCCTTGACTCGGTCAACACAAAAAATTTAATGAACAAACATTAAACTCAACTTACAATGGTTGGCAAGAGACCAACTTAATTTCAATAAAATGGAGGGGATCGCTTGCCTCTATTGAGACTCACGTTTAAACCCCTCTTAACTTCAAAAATTTACAGCAAGGTAACTTTTTAGAAGTCGGTACCGACTAACTTTACATAAACAAAGAACACTTTTTTTTTCTTCAAATACCAACCCAAAAATAATATTGAAATACGTCGATCAAATTTAAAACTAACACTATTAACCAACCGACAAATTTTAAGAATTCAGTTGTATCGACCAACTTAAGCATCGACTAGAAGTCGGTTGTATCAACTAAATTAGGCATCGACTAGAAGTTGGTGTGCTCGGTAGGGATATGACACAATAATATCCAAATCATCGTTGGTAGATAATGACCAGAGAACCCCAACAATAGGTTACCATTGCACTTGACATGTCTCAAGACCATTAGTATCGACCACATAGTAATTTGTTGACAATTTACCAAACATTGGTCGACAAGTATTGTAATCAAGCAATACGAATCATCAACGAAATTTGTTATGTCAATGGTTAGACTTCAATACCTCAAATATATAACCAAGTGAATGAAATGGTGGTAGCACTTTGAAAGAGGTGCTCTGGCAGAAACATCATGAGTCGTTGGTCGAGAGAGTGTGAACGACGAAGTGGTTGAGCATTCAACAAGCATTTCTCCACACGTCCACCAATAATACATCCACCAACTTAATCAAATTATACTAATTTGACCAATGCCCCATCTCATAGTTAGTTTATCTCTGGTCGATGGTTCATGACGATTCTTCTCGTTGTATTATGATATCGCCAACATTGTCATTGATCAGTAATGATATCAAAAGGCTATAAACTTAATTTGGTGGACTTCCACGTAATAAAATTAGATGCCATGATACTTGATTATTGGTTTGAGAGAAAAAACAAACATGATGATGGGAAGACTCCATAATGCAACAATTTGTCGAATAGTTTTCAATCTCATCGAATATGCTTGTTAGAAATAGCGCATCCCTACCAGTAATTCTTAAACCCGAGACCTATATCCACTTTCCATTTATCTATACTTATTAAGGAAAGAAACAATTATATCAAATGGTTAACTCATGGTCAAATATTGTAGATAAACAGATGCAATCAATTTGTCAGTAAAATTGTTGGTAGCATCATCCGCAAGCATTTGATACATAAAATATAGTAATCATCTCTTTACCATCTTATGTGCATGCCACGTTAATGATCCAGGTAATACAATATTGCTCGTCGACTCCTTATCATTTAGAATTAAATGAATGATTAGCCAGCAGTCTTCAGAGTTTGGTCAAGTGGATCCTGGTGAAAGGTTGCATGTCGACGTTAACATATATATCAGTGGGTCATGAGTAATCGAAAGTCTCTATGAGTGACAATTAGTCTCCATCAGTCTGTTGTCCTTTAATGCATAAAACATACATCTCCTAATATCTGATATCTTGCAGGTATTTGATGTCATTATCTCGCATTCTTTTCCGGAGCCAGACTACCTCCCTTCGCTGAACAATCCAACGAATCTATCATCAATGCTAGGGTTCTTTCGGTTGTATCACGTGAAGAGATAAACATTTCATACACATATATGGCACTATCGAGCAGAGTATTATTCAACTGGAAAATCCTATGCACACGCAGGTCATCTTTAATTCCATGGATGCTTGTAGGTTTTTCTTTATCTCACATTTATTTTCAGGTTTGAACCGTCTCCATCCACTGCTACTGTCACCCAGACCAAACAGAGAACAGAAACGACACCAGATATTGAAATCTAGGATTTCACATCACATTCAAGCTTACATTAATGCTCATACACAACCATCAAACACAAATATTAGGGAAGGGACGTCCAATTTGACTTTGTATTCATCTTTGATAACTATTTATACCTTATGAGAGAGGTTGGAGCAGTTGTACCCGCTCCAACTACTCATTTTTTAAGTTACATTTATCCTTTAAACTATATACTTATATAAATATGATGACATTTAGGAGGGCAAGTGGCCCCATCTACAGAGACTATGCAACCACAGTCGTAGTCTGCTAATTTGGGGCAGGTCGTGAAGTTTCAAAATGGTTTTGAGTTGTTGTACAATCAATGGAGCAGTTGGATCTATAGTTGTTACAGTTTACAGATTAATTGAAGCAAAATATTCCTTCAGTCCAACATTTCATTCCTAAAGAATGAATATTGTCTCAAGGCAAATCCAAACATAGTGTTGGGGGCCTATTGGCATTGTGTTAGTTGCATTGTCCTAAGTTTTGTAAATGAGTGGCATATTTTGTAGTAGGTTGTGTAGTATTTCATAGTGAGGCTTGCGCAATAAAAGTATAAGATATATTGGTCATGATTAAGTATTGTTAGTTAAAAGATAGTTAGTAAGAGTGATAGCTACCCGAAACCTTGTATACAGACTTAAGGATGGGACTGTTTTAGGTTCCTACTACTAATATTTTGAAATATGCAATTGTGATGAATGGCAGACAGTATTGTGAGATGTGATGTCTTCAGTATGAAAGGAAATGATCAACTATATGTTTTGACTTATATGTATATGATGGTAGAACTGCTTATGAATTTGAATTTGTTTAAGTTGTTATGTTGAGTTATTGAATCATGAAGAATATATTAATTTCAAATGTTTATCAATACTTTTCCTTATCTCAATCTCACTAATCCCTATGAGAGTCTCGGGTGAGACTTTTCCCTCTTTGGGTAATGAAAACGTTGATTCTGGTAGGGTTATTATTGGTTTATGATTTAGAACCTAGGGTCTAAGTTTACACCAATAAGCAAAGGTGAGTACACTTTTACCAAGTTAAGGATATATGTTTATATGCACAACAGAGTACATCCTTATATTAGAATCTTTATATGCACACCAAAATACATTTTTATTTTGAAGAAATGCTCAAAACTATTGTATAATTAGATTGAGCTTTTAGTTTTGAAGAAAGATTCAAAAGTTATAAATTATGGGTAGCAAAGGTGAGCCCAATTTTACCAAGTACATTGTTTAAAAAGTTAGAAATGTATATTTGTATGCATACCACTTGTGGAAAAGTTCCTCCCCACCTCCATTATTGGGTTTCAAGTAACATGGCTATTGATTAGAATGAAAATGCTATTTCTTATACGAAAGAAAAATTGTGATGCCTCCTACTACCTAGTACCTGCAAGATTCATATCATATGCCATCTCACAAATCTATGTGAATATGGAAATGCATGCTGTTGTCCATGTGCAAAATATTGCACTAGATGTGGCCCACCTATCCCAACTCCTCTTTTTATGGTGTTTTTCGGATGAGGTTTTTTTTCCTTGGTTGTCCATGCATGATGACTCCACTTTCAACAAGTACATTATTTAGAAAGTTAGAAGTGTATGTTAGTATTCATACCACTTGTGAGCAATTTCTCCCCACCTCCATTGTTTGGTTTCAAGTAGAATGACAATTGGTTAGAGTGCAACTGCTCATCCTTATAAGGAAAAAAATTCACGATACCTCCTACTACCTGGCACCTACAAGCTTCACATGGTATGAGAACCATAAATTTATGTGGATATGCAGTTGAAAATTGTTGTCCATGTGCAAAATATTACACTAGATGTGGTGCACTTATGCCAGCTCTTCGATTTATGGTATTTTTCAAATCAAGTATTTATTTTTTCTTTGTTGTCTATGCACTCTGACCTCATTTGAAGTATGGTGGTGCTTGGTTTTGGATTCAGAATCTAGGCATGTGGGTTGATGTTTGTCTTTTTTTTATTTAGTATATGTATGAAGTTTACTTTCAAATCTTGATGCCAAGAAGTTTGAAATTATTTATTATTTCAAATGGGAAAATAGTTTTAAAATTTTTAATATTTCTCCATTTAATTTATTTTTGGATATATGGGTAGGAAATGCTTCCTTTTGAAAATTTCAGTGGTTTAGACCATGTGAATGAGTTCACTTTCAATTTATTTTCTTGTGTTGTTAATGGCTTTGAATATGAATCAAAGTACATCCCTAATCTATAGCTAGCTCAGTTGGAGAACAAAACTATGTGGGGAGGGGGGAGGATTAAGGTAATTTTTATTTCAAATATTTATATTGATAAGATGCTGGAAAAGTACAAATATAGTTCTTCTACAATTACTATATACATGCATAATGCACCTTGCTCCTGTATTTCTTCCTACCTCTATTTTGGCATCCCGTGCCTTTGGTGTTACATCCCCAGTAATACAGGATTTAAATTGAAAAGTGGAAGCGTACATTAAATAGATATGAAGGATTGAGCTCGAGTAGCACAAGAAAACCAATAATCAATAAAATTAGCCATTATATGGCATGTGAGTCAACTTGAAGACTTCCAGTTGCAATAAAATATTTATAACTATTGTCTTGGACTCAATTGATCATCTCAAATTTTACAATGAGATCCCCTGACGATGGACTCACTAGGTAGTCTTAAACGTTGGATTTAAAAAATATACAACAGGTTTTTTCCACGCATAAAATATTACATGCTTGTAGATGGACTCGCTTTACTCCAATATAGGATTTGTTCCTATTCTCTAAGCATGGAAAACATTAAAAGGATGTAGTCTTTCTTAATATGTGTGTAAATAGATTTTCATTAGCATATTATCCATAGGAATAAGGCCATACTATCCATAGGTTTAGGATCCAAGGGTCCAAGTTCAATATAGACCACTATTGAAGACATGTTTGAAGTTTATAAATCGAGTTTCTTGAACTTGTTTATAAATAGTAAGAGTTAGTGTCTCAATGTGGTAGTATGTAGTAGACGGTTGGATTTATGGCTTTATGGATTGGTTTCTCTAACAATGGTATTGTATAAGGTTAGTTGAGAAATATAGGTGTATGATTGGAAAATTTTCATTTCATTGGTGTTCTTTTAAATTATGTTGTTTAACAATATTGCTATCAAAAAAAATTTAATTTTTGGTTTTTCATTATCAAACCACATGATGTTGAACATCAAATATGGAAAAGAAGATGTCATCAAATTTGACAAATTATTAAACAATGAGATTATTTGCAATGTATTTGAACTTGATGTTGTGCAAGCAGTAATGGCATTAACAATGATATTTCAAATGACAATGAGGTGAGTGCAATATTTAATCTTATTCCAATAGTATATATTACGAAGAAAACTTCTTATGGCTTGGGGTGGACCATAACAGACAGTATGACACTAGAGATCAATCCATTTCCAACATGCTAAAGATATAAACAAGACTAACACTAAGGAATGAGAATCCTACCTTATTCCGGACATTCGTAGAAGATCCCTGTTGGGATTTCAATCACACTTGTACCTACATTCCATCCTCAACAACAACGAAATACACAAGTATGATAGATATAAAGTGTTAGAAGCTACTTTAGCATATTCAAATCCAACACATAATCAAAGCAACTACATACATGGATACAAATATTCATGGTTACACATGTAACAGACATTTCTATTAATGTAAAAAGAGATACAAATGACAACCTATTTCGGCACCTCGTAGAAATCGAGAAACCAAGTCCTCCACCTAGGCCTCCACCACTCCAATCCTCCATATAAAGGCAAGCTGAAAAGGACAAAAAATGGGTGAAGAAGAACGTAGTGTAGAAAATATGTATATGATAATGTATAATATGGTTACATAAGAAGTTCCCCGGGTAATTTATACCCTAAGTGGGGAAGGGAGGTGACTTTTCAAGTCACCTCTTTAATTTAATTACATTAATTACTAAAATTATCCTAGATTAACCTAGTTTGGTGTTTTAAATTTAGCATTCATAACATTACTTTATCATTTTAAATTGCTTTGTCCTTGAAGCAAGGTAATAATCGATAATGCTGAATGAATTTCTCTGTTTCCCATTTTGTGTCTTCTTTTGGGAAATTCTTCCATTTAATGAGGTATTCCTTGATCATTCTAGTGTGTTATCTCCATTCTCTGATGTTGAAGATAGCTTCTGGTTCTAAGATAAGTTTCCCCTCTTCGTCCAGAGTGGGAAGTGTTATTTGAACTTATTGATGTTGACCCAACAAATTTTTTAGATTTGATACATGGAAGATGTTGTGAATTCGAATTGTCTCTGGTAACCTTATCTCGTATGATACGCAGTTAATATTCCATATAATTTGGTATGGATGATAGAACTTCGGTGCTAATTTGGTATTTCCTTGTTGTTTTGGTGATAATTGTGTGTATGGTTGAAGTATTACGAATGCCCAATCTACTAATTCAAACTCTCTCTCAGTTCTATGTTGGTTTGTTTGTTGTTTCATATGATTTTGTGCCATAGTTAAATTATCTTTGAGAGTTTGCATGATTCGTTGGTTGTCTTCCAATTGATCTTTTACGGCGAGTACTTTTGTTCTTCCTTGAATGATTTCCTTCCATATGGGTGGTTTATAACCATATAATGCTTGAAATGGAGTCATCTTAGCCGAAGTGTGATACGTAGCGTTATACCACCATTTTGCAAGGTGTAACCATTGTAACCATTTGTTATGTTTGTCTGTGATGAAACTACGAAAATAGGTTTCCAGACATTTCTTGACCACTTATGTTTTCACATATGTCTGTGGGAGATAAGTTGAGCTCATATTAAGGGTGATCTATGTTTGCTTGCAGAATTTCTTCCAAAAATTTCTTGTGAATTTGGCGTCTCTATCGCTCACTATAATTTTTGGAAAACCATGTAATTTTTAAATATTTTTAGAAAACAGTTCAGTGATTTGCTTAGTGGAGTCAATTTTATTTATGCCCATAAAATGTTCATATTTCATTAGTTGATCTACTACCAAAAATATTTTATCCTTACCATATTATAAGGGTAACCATTCAAAAAATCCATAGAATTTTCCTCCCACTTTTGCTTCGGGATGTGCACTGGGTGGAGTAGCCCTGGATTCATGATGTTTTCACTTTTATTCCTTTGACATGTGTCGCAATCGGCTACATATTTTTGAATATATTTATGCATTCCTTTCCAATAGAACAATTGTATGGCATTGTAATATGTCTTGAAAAAACCTACATGTCCTACGGCGGGTGAATCATGAGATTATATCATCACCTTAGTTTTAAACCTTGATGTTGGGTTTAAATAGATCCTTCCTGTGTACCACAAGATGTCATTTCACCACGGCGAATTTTGGACCTCTATTCGGATCTTTGATTAAGTTGCAAGTGTTTGGGTCTTTAGCATATTCTCTTTGTATTTCATCTGGCCACTCTGGAATAACAATTGAAATTGCATATGTCTGGACTTCATCCTTCCTTGATTGAGAATTGGCAACTAGATTTTATTTCCCTCTTTTATGTAATATCTCCAAATCAAAGGTAGCGATTTTTTCTATCCACTTCTGTTGTTATGTTGACAATGTTTTTGTTGACGGAGATATAGAAGATTGTTATGGTATGTTCTTATGAGTATTTTTCTCCCTAGAAGATACTATCACCATTTTCCTAAAGCATGTATAATGGCCAGCATCTATTTATCATAAGTGGACTTTAAACTTTCTCTCTTATTGAGATTTCTACTTTCGAATGCTATTGGGTGACCTTCTTGCATAAAAAATGCTCCTAGTCCGAAACATGATACGTTGCATTCAACTACAAAAGGTTTTGTGAATTCTAGTGTGGCTAATACAGGTGTTGAAGACATCATGCATTTTAATGTTTCAAAACATTTTTATGCTTCACTATTCCACTAGAAGGAATTTTTCTTCAATAAATTTGTAAGAGGGGTGGTTTTATGGGTGGAATTCTTTACATATCTTCAATAGTATCTTGTTAGGCCTAGAAATCCCCTTATATTTGATATGTTATCGGGTTTGGGCCATTCCATGATTTCCTTGATTTTACTTGGATCGACTTTGACTCCTTCCTTCGATATCTTATGACCCAGGTATTCCACTTCTTCTTTTCCAAAGGTACACTTAAACCTCTTTGCGTAGAATTGGTTTTCTTCCAAAATGGTAAGTACTTGACTTAGGTGCCCCAGATGCTCCTTCCATGTTTTGTTATATATGAGGATGTCATCAAAAAATATGAGTACAAATTTTCTTAAAAATGGTTGGAACAATTCCTTCATTGTGGCTTGAAATGTAGCTGGAGCATTAGTCAATTCGAAGGGCATTAATTTGAAACAAAGACAAAGGAAAGCTTGGGAAAGAGCACCAATTACTAATCCAATGACAAAGGGATGCAGACTCAAGTATGCAAAAATGGGGCACAATTCCACTATAGCGTCTTTGCTCTCACAAGTTCTCTCCATTTCAATGCTTCAAAGTAGATCAATATATAGCCCATCAATGAGAAGTGAAGGGTCGAATCAGATCGTTTCCCGGCACATGGAAGGCCAAGAGTCAAGTTATTCGTTACTTGATGAGGGAAAACTCCAAATATCTATTTTTGAGCATATTTCTCGATGTACGTGGGTCATACTAGAGCAAGTTGCATGTACATGCAGGTTGTAAGCTAGTGACCCACGTATACACCTAAACATGACTTTTAAAGGGGTTTTATGGAGCATCAAGTAATACTGAGAAAAGGCGGTACAAGGAGTCTGCATAGAAACAAGGGGATAGGCCATAAAAACATGATATATCAAATGTGGCAAATCCAACTATAATAGATTGCCCCTAATGTGTGAGGTCAGAGGGGAACATGATGGCCGAAATACATTACAATAGTCCCAGGAGTGGAGTAATGAAAACCCAGGTAGAAAAAATAGCCACTCATAAGTACAATACAATGATAGATCTCTGCATGTGACTATAGATATGAATTGCAACAGTCCCCGGATACATAATAGTACAATGTTCATGAATAGGCATAATAGAGATATGTCATAAGTAGTCATTGCCACGTACAATATATAGTGAAACAAGATCTCCTTACTAAATGAAGACATCTGATGGTACACTAGAATATAGTCATGAGAACGGATATTTCATAAATACTGGCATGATCAAGGAGGTAGCATATATGAAATTCCACCAAGCTCAGAGGTATTCTACACAAATCGTCGGTAGTACATGTCCCATCACACGAATAAAGGTGTTGAGGTCGAACATGATGGACCATCGTCTGATTATCGTTCATTGGTGTATATCGTTAACAGACACGAGATATCCCAATGATAATGATAATGGGAATCAAGGTACAGAGTGTAATCAAACAAGTGTGAATATATGTGTTGAGGTCAAACACTTGGGAGAGCCCATAGATCAAGGGACACTGATGTATTCCCAAATCTGTCGATGGTGAGAGAACCTACCATAGATGACTGCAAGTATTAAGGCACTCAATGGACTCTATATCCCTATTCCATAATAAATCATCTGAATTTGATGGAATGGAATCCATTGGAAGGAGGGAATTAATGCATCCCCCATCAAACAACATGACGTACATAGCAATGTTGGATAATTTGGAATAACTCAAACAAACCAGATATTCATGAACCAGTAACTGTATCAGGAATAGTCGACATGCAAAGACAAGATAATTGAGGAATGGCCGTCTCGGGCTGAAAACTCCCTTCGAACAAGAGCATAAGGAAGATGAATACTCACAGGAAACATAGACTCAACATAGAAATTGGGACAACTCTGTGACACAAGAGGCATCAACAGAGGCTCCATAGGGACTGGAATCATAACCAGATGGTGGAGAAAACTCACAGTAAGGAGTACAACTCCTAAATTCATACTAATAACCGAACCAATGGATGGAATATACAGTGCTATGTTCGAAGGCGACACGACACGACGACTTCCAAATAGAAAGTAATATTATTTCCCATATGGATTTTTATGTTTTTTTGTCTTTTTCATATTGGAAAGCTTTTGAAAAAGAATAAAATTGCTTATAGTACAAAATCAGGAGGAAACGAACGTCGTTGGAAAGCAAACTAGTTCCAGGCAATGGACATACCTATGCTCAATGCAAGGAAGAATATGCAGGATAAGAACACTCGGGGGGATGTCTCCTCTAGGTATGGGATAATCAAGATGCAAAAGATATATGGAAATATCTTCTTGGCTAGGATTGAGAAAAACTTGGGCTATATGGCTTATAAAACTGAAGCAGGGAGTCGGCGTAAAGCTCAATATGGCAAGCGAATGCATGAAATGCAATTGCAACTTGATATAACTAGAGTCCATGTGGGATATGGCCAGCATAAAGTTCAAGAAAGAATATGAGGTTCTTGCTCAAAGACATGGAGGAACTACAAGGGACTCCCAGACCGAAGGGAGGACACTCAACATGGGTACCAAATGGAAAAGTGGGATCTATCTAGGGCACCCATGAGTAGGAAAGCTCTACCACTTATGTAATGTCACCTCTAATAGCAGTGTGAAGGTTCTGTAACATAACGAAGTGGGTTCGTACCTATGGTTAAGGTGATATAGTCATAGATAATGCATGCGAAAAAGTGGTTCTATCCTATATTCCAGTTGAATGTTATACCTATCACGGGCATGAACAGGTCAAATCCTCGGTGAAAGTGCACCTAAAATGGGTCCTTACACAACAATATTAGTCCAAACAGCTGACAAAGTGCTAATAAAGGTCCAAACTATAGGCCAAGTGGGTAAAAAGTTAAAAAGAAATTTGATAAATTGTAAAAAATGGCATTTTTACCATACCATTTGGTTTTTTACCCAAACTTGTGCATTTGGAGCAATTTGGACTTCAAACTTCAAACATCGATTCCAGGAGCTACGAGCCACGAAATCCAGATTTGTCAGGACTAGGTAGTTCCTAATCTCATTCCTCATTTATTCCATGCATTTATTTTTAGTTTTAATGGTGTATTTTTAAGCTTAAGGAAACCACAAATGGGTATCCCGGACCACACGGGTCACAGAATATCAGGTCGTGTATAGGGCATGAGGTATGCTGGAAAGGCAAAGCCTTCCTACATACATACGCTACTGTCAACAAGAAAAGTCGTGTATAGGGTCATGTATGCCCAATTTTATGGTAAAATCTCACAAAAAATTGATGTTTCTTGGCAGGATGGTTTTGGAATGGAGAGAATGTGAGCATGAGGATGTTGATAGGGAATTCCATCGAGATATAAATGCTCAACAAGCCTTAAAAAGGTGTATATTGTACAAATTTTGGACGCTTGGGGGTTTGAGGGGCCAACCAAGACTTCTTCATATGTTCAAGGATTACTGGGACCGAGACATAGAGGCCTTTCAACTAGATGGTATGCCATTGAGACTAGAAGTAGAGGAGGTGAGGTAGTAAACCTACGAGCTCGTGGAGTGGGTGGAGGAGTCACTGTCGAGGAGTATATAGTCGTGTATTTCCTTCACTACACAGAGAAGATCGGAAGTCAAGTTCCGATGAACGCCATCCAGAGTCTTAGTCTCAAAGTGATAGTTCTAGTATTAGCCAAGATAGGAGGTTTGGCATCACTTCATTTGGCTTCCAAACCTCTCATGTTCTACTCGATAGAGTGCATGAGACCTACAGTATATGACTGGAGCACATCATTGTTGATCACTATGAAACAAGAACTAGTATACTGTAAGCTAGGAAGGATAAAGAACTTCAGGTTTGCCGGAATATTGAGCACTTTCTTCTTCGAGAGGGTACTAGGCCTCAACCCTAGACTTGAGGACCCTCCTCATAGTCTACGATATCCAACCCAAACCTGTTGCGTAGAAGTGATGCAGCAGTTAGGGGGAGGTAGGACACCCAATCCTTTCCCACCGGACTTCTACCACTAGTGGCAGTGATAGATCATTTTTCGTAGATGACTATCCCTATGCAGGGATCGACTTTAGTGGAGACTCGGACATGCCACTACCACTGGAGGCCACATACAGTGATATAGGTAATCCCATATGTGTTTTGAATTATTTGTTTTTTTGTATTTTTGATATATAAGGAAATCAAAAACATGTTTTTGGTGGTATCACGTACTAACATTGAGTATTTGTGTGCAGACGTAGACCCACGATGACCGGATGGCTTCCCTCGACATCGTCGGAGGGGATCAGGGGATGAGATGATCGGTGCAAATGTAGAGCGGACGCTCCAAAACATACATGGAAACTTCTCCAAGATGACACACGGGATACCCATGGTGCAAGTCGAGTACTTTCCTAAGGCTATGTAGATACATGTAGTAGGGGTACCTCGTCCATGGGTTAGACTATTCCGACGGTTGGCCAATGCAATTGTTTGTTATCATGATCATCATCCAGGCCCACAGGCATAGATGCCTAAATATACTTTTGTATCGACCGTATATATTTTGGTGGCTTAAAGCCTCATTTTTGTATCATGACATTTTGTACTGTCACACCATTTTGAACTATATTCAGAAACAAAAATGTCTATTGATTGGTTCGATATATTTACATATGTGTTTAAATTTGAATGGAATGTGTATGCTTCATTATTGATGTGACAAATTTCAATCTAAAACGTAATTTGCATATGAATCGGCAACATGATTATAAAGATTAGGTATATGAATGTATGTAATGTAGTCAAATTATCGTTCTAACAATCTTACCCGTAAGAACCTTCGTAACAATGTAGGATCCCTGATACGGTACAATTCATTCAACTACGACACAACTAGTTGTGACTCAAGGTGGACTTCAAGAGATCGAATACCATTGGAAATGGCATCGCTGTAATACCTCCTCATTACTTTTGATATTTTATTGTTAATTACTTATACTGAAACAAGTAAACTAAATTTTATATGAATATAATTGGAAATTGAGAGTTTTAACAACTATACAATTAATTGACAAAAACTTAGGTTTAAAAATAGTTATCAAACCCTCATCATTCTTACGAAGACAAGTGGCCAGTACTAAGGAGAGTTATTTATTTGCTATAAAAGTCCTAGGAAAGGAAAGAGACGTGCAGAATAAGTTTTATAAGAAAAGAGATAAATAAAAGAGTGAATTACCAGAGATCACAAGAAGTGAAGGCTCTATGGAATGTATCCATGAAATAGTGCAGAGCTACCCAAGAACATATTGAAGATGTTAGGCTTTGTACTGGAACCGCAAGTGAGCATAAGATATTGCTAGGTTCTGGAATAACTTACTCTCTTTAATTAGTGGTGGCAACTTGAAGTTGCAGGAGAACAATTTTAAACCCAAGGATCTGGGCAAGGAGGCGAAACCAAAGAATCTTGCTTGCTACAAGTTCCAGTGGTGGGGTGGTGTGTGGCTATTAATACTACAATTTTTGGATGATGTAGATATGTTTTCTAAAACTAATTCTTATTTTAGTTACAGCCACAAATATGGAATTAATTATTTTACCATTGTTGTTTATATTTCTATTAGAGTCATAAATATAGGATTAATATTCTCCCTATCGTTGTTTATATTTCAGTTACAGTCATAAATATAGGGTTAATCTTTTCACTATTGTTGTTCATATTTTAACTACAGTCAATGATGTGTTTTTGAGGAATTAACCCTTTCCTCTAGTATTATTGTTATACAATTATTATTAGTAGAAGTAAATAAGAATAATCTGTAATATTTTTATACTAAAAACCCTATATCATTAATGAAAACTTTCTGCTATATAGAAACCAAACCGAGGAATAAGGTTCAGAAATTCATGAGCATAATCATAGATAGAATAGTATTATTCATACATTGTCATCAATTAATACCCAACAATGAAACGAGTAGGGTAGAAACCTCAACATTACTCTCGACTAAACAAATCTTATATACGCAGACAACAAACCCAAGATGGACGTTCAGGTTATAAAACCATAATAATTTATATAGTTAAACAAATATCAAAACACATTTAATAGTTCTGAACCGAAACCCTTTTTTAGTGGAGCTATAAAATAACCAAAAATACGCTAACTATTTTACTATAACAACTCAAAACCCAACATTATATTCATATTCGAGTTAGGGTTTTAATCACAAAACTTTAAACAAGAACCCAACAATAGCTGCGTCGGATGTTGTTTTAAAACCTAAAGTAACTAATAACGAGAATTACCAATAGTGTAGAATTCAAATGGCTTAAGAAGCTAAAACCTTACCTGCAAGTATTTTACTCAACGACCAAACTAAATAAAGAACCAGGGTCACTTGATTACTGAACATGCAGGTGAAACGGCCGTGAACACTACACAATGCCTCCTTCAAAGTACATATTGGGGAAAGAACCATAATTTAAACCTAAAAACTTACTGGTCGAACCGAGGATCGATTCCCATGGCCAGCACACCTGCGAAGAGAGTGTTATTATACAACTGTTAGCGTACAACCAAGTAGAGAAGTATTTCAAGTATTGACAGATAATAATAAATAAAAATATAAATAAATTACTTGTAGTCTGAGGTATGTGTAGCAATTGAACGACAAGCTTAAAACACCAGCATAGGCCATTTGTGTTGACCATAAAACCAGAAAATGAAAGAAATAGATCAAGGAAACTTCAAGGCATATAGTTTCCATCTGAGCAGCTAAAGTTTCAGTTAGAAACATATCTTATTCCTTACTCTCATCCTCATGGATAGTTTCTGAACATAGCAATGTCACAGCCCACGGACTGAATGAGCTTAGTTCCTGACAGTCCTGCTTGAATGGATAAACGTTACCCAAAGTCAAACCTAGCTTTTGTGCTTTCCAACTATAACCCATTTCCAGAATTGTAATGTTATATTTTCTATTTAAATCTTTGATAACCAAACTTTGGGCCTTAGTTTGATTTGTTGAGTTTGGTTTCTTTTCTTTCCCCCTTGCTAGACTAGTCTCTTGTGAAGTATGTTCCATGTTGGTTTTCTTTAACTGCTTGAACCAGTGGATAGGGCACATGCATGGTTGGAAGTGAATTAGCTGCAAAGCTAAGTAACTTATACAGTTTAACCATGGGGTCTTCACTTAATGAAACCATGTCATAGTGCCTTCGTTCATGGGATATTAGAGAATACCCCTATTTTCATTAGATATTGATAATAACTTACAAAAATCCTTTTGTTGAGCCCCCCTCCCAATACATATTTTCAATTTTAAAACCCCTATTTTTACAATATATTCCTTCTTTTTACTAAAAACTCCTTTTTATACCCCCCATGCCCTATTCCCTGCCCCCCAATACCTACAATATATTGACCTTATTTTTCACAATTAAAAACCTCCCAATATGAATGAACGTGATAGTATATTGCTCGACAAGGTGAATACCCCATGAGTTAAACTTGTGTATCTTTCCCAAATCACTCTTGAGGAATCGCCCAGTGATTGAGGATTAACCTTTTACTTTTTCTTGGAACACTCCTTGAGCTGAGGATTTAAGTTCTCAAACAATTGGTTGGTGCATCTTAGTAATCGCGTAGGGTTTCAACAAGCAAGAAGAAAACTAAAGCCAAGTAAATAAATAAATTTACTTGGGTTTTTAACATATAATTATTATAACTTTGGTATGTTACAAAATGGTATCAATGTGAGGTTACAAAACTTCACCTAATGGGACACTACGTAGTTAATTTGTATAAATTATTTTGACTATAAATATCTATAAATAACAAAAGGAAAAATATTGTTACACGCATACATAGCAATGGCAGAACCTGGACAAATTATGGAAGATGAGGTGGTACCTGAAGATATGCAAGAATTGGAGAACGCAAGTTTATATGTAGAACTTGGAGTGAAACGTAACGCAGATATGCAGTCAGAAATGTTAGAGATGCTGAGGAGTTTGAAATCATATTTGGAAATATTTAAGGCAGATAATCTTAAATTAATGAATGCCAAATCAGATCAAGAAGAAATAAATGAGCTCATCCTCAAAAGTTTGACAAATCCACCCAAAAAAAATGGCCAAAATTCTTGTAGTACTGAGAAAAAGAGAAAAGGTGCAGTACAAGGTGACACTAGTGAAGAAACTACATATAACATTCTTGTGATAGAGCAAGACTTAAATAAAGATAATGAAATAAAAATCGAAAAGCAAAAAGAACAACCTGTAGAGTTAT
Source organism: Pseudotsuga menziesii (assembly GCA_001517045.1). Lineage (NCBI taxonomy): Eukaryota > Viridiplantae > Streptophyta > Pinopsida > Pinales > Pinaceae > Pseudotsuga > Pseudotsuga menziesii. The sequence continues at coordinate 117,649 of LPNX010937520.1, forward strand.
AGGGAGAATTCAAAAAGTTAAGGCCCTCGATATTTGATGGAGATTCAGAGGAAGCAGTTGAAGCTTGGTTACTAAATATCAAACGATATTTTTCAGGTATACATATATGATGATAATTTGCGGGCACGCTTAGCAATCTTTCAGCTGAGTGGAAACGTTTCCCTGTGGTGGCAGGAGGAAAAAAGAGTAAATAACATATGCAGTAAGGAGTTAAGTTGGAAAGTTTAAAAAAAAAATATTTTAAAGAAAATATTTGTCAGAATGGTATTATAATGATTTGTGACTAGGAACATTAACTATGATTTGAGAAAGCCAAAGAATTCAATGATTTGTGACTAGGAATGTTAACTATGGAAAAATTTGTAACCAATTTCGTAAATTTACAACGCTATGTGCCTTACTTAAGGGATGAAAAATATAGGGTCTACAGGTTTATCAGTTGTTTAGCTCTGGCATATAAGGAAAAGATTGAGTTTGATATGCCTAAGACCATGGGTGAGGAAATTAGAAAAGCCAAGTTGTGTTACCATTTGTTCAAGCAAAGATCATAATTGACTAGAAATTGGCAAAATAAAATAAAAATGAGAAGATTGACCAACGTAAGAAAGGATTTAAACCTTCTCCTTTTAGGAAAGGAACAAGAAGTCATATTGATAATAAGTACAATAAACCAGGCACAACTACTAGCAGTGGTATAAAGGGTACTAGAACTTCCAATGGTGGGTGGAATAACAATACGAAAGAGACTAAATGTTGGGGTTGTAATGGACCTCATCTATACAGAAATTGTCCTCACAATCCCAATAAAAAAAATGGTTCTCATAAGTATGCTACATGAAGCTTCCACTGTCAATGACATAGCTAGGAACATACCTAGAATTAATGTTGCTTTGGATGATAGGAAGGTGGATCATCAATCCACTATGCTAGAAGCAGAAGTTAAAATCTCAAATACATTTGTTTCTATATGTATTGATTCAGGGGCTAGTTTAAGTTACATTGCACCAAGAGTACTTGAAAAATGTAAACTTAGTAAGGAAAAACAAAAAAATGCATGGTTGGTACAATTAGCGACATAAATGAAAAGGAAGGTTACAGAAATAGTTAAAGATTACAGATTCAGTTTTAGTGGTATGGTTACCACAGTTCATCTAAACATAATTCCTCTAGGATTGTATGACATTTTGATCGGTATGGACTGGTTAGAATCTCATAAAGCCATTATTGATTGTTTACATAAAAAATTTGATTGCATGGATGAAGAAGGTAAATATCATACAGTAAAAGGAATTTATAGACCTATATCTACACATAAAATCTATGCAGTGCAGTTAAAAAAATGTATTAGAAAAGGGTGTTAGCTTTATGCCATCAAACTTAAAGAAATTGAACCTGAAAAGTCAAAAACAGTGATGGAATAGTTTCCTATTCTAAAGGAATTTCAGGATGTATTCCCTGAGGAAATACCTGGATTACCGCCTAAATGAGATTTAGATTTCACCATAGATCTAATGTCGGGTTCAACACCAATATCATGATCTCCCTATCATATGACTACTCTAGAACTGACAGAATTAAGAATGCAAATACATGAACTACTAGACAAGGGATATATCCGACCTAATGTATCACCATGGGGAGCACCCGTGTTGTTCGTCAAAAAGAAGGATGGAACTTTCAGAATGTGCAGACTTACGATAGTTAAATAATATGACCATTAAAAATAAATATCCTTTACCAAGAATAGATGATCTGTTTGATCAGATCAGTGGAGAAAAAATATTTTTCAAAAATTGATCTCGGATCAGGATACCATCATTTATGGGTCAAATATGAAAATATCCATAAAACTGCTTTCCGAGCAAGATATGGACACTATGAATTTGTGGTAATGCCGTTCGGTTTAACAAATGCTCCTAGAAAATTTATGAATATGATGAATAATGTGCTAAGTAAATTTTTGGATAAATTTGTGTTAGTATTTATTGATGATATTAGTATATTCAAGGAGTGAGGCAGAGCATGAAGAGCACCTAAGGAAGGTTTTGGAAACTTTAAAAGAACACTAGTTATATGCAAAACTAAGTAAATGTGATTTTTATAAAAGGAAGTACAGTACTTAGGACATGTTATCTCGAAAAAGGGAATAGCAATTGATCCTGCTAAAATCAAGGCTATATTGGAATGGCCTGCACCAAAAGACGTACATGATATAAGATATTTTGTGGGGTTAACAGGATACTACCGCAGATTCATAGAAAACTTTTCCAGAATAGCTTACCCTATAACAACTCTGCAAAAGAAAAGTGTTCGATTTATCGAGAATCAACAATGTCAAGATAGTTTTTATAAATGAAAAAAATTATTGACAAAAATACCAATATTAAAATTTATTGATCCAAGTAAATACTTTGTGGTATGCACCGATGCAAATAAAGAAGGGTTAGGAGGGATTTTAACTCAAGAAGGTCATGTAATATGTTATGAATCACAAAAACTAAAGGAACATGAGAAAAAATATGTAGTACATGATATGGAGTTGGAAACTATCATTCATTCCCTTAAAATCTAGTGACACTATTTGATAGGAAAGAAATTTATGTTATTAACCAACAATATTGGGTTAAAATATTTATTTGATCAAAAAACATTGAATGCCCTCCAAGCCAAGTGGCTTGCGTTTGTGAGTGAGTATGATTTTAAAATTAAACACAGAAAAGGGAAGGAAAACATAGTAGCATATGCACTAAGCCGACAACAACACAAAATTCATTCAGTGTTGATTACCAATTATGAATCTGAATTCAAAACTTTGTTTAAAGAAGCATAAACTAATGATGAGCAATATAGGAATTGAGTGGAAAAATGTAACCAGAAAAATTTCAGAACAGAAGAAAGTCTGTATCAGATTGATGCAGAAGTATTTCTATGTTTCAAAATTGAATTCATGTGCCTAATCAATACAATATAAAGCAGGTCATATTTAAAGAATTACATGATAACCTATATGCAGGACACCCTGGATATCAGAAATTCATAACATCTTTAAATAAATATTTTTATTGGCCAGATATGAAAAGAGAAGTAGTTGAATATGTGGCCCGATGTTTCACTTGTCAACAGGTTAAATCCATTCACCAACACCCAGTCAGATTGTTATAGTTGATTTTACCACACTTGGTAGATCACACTTTTATGGCATTCCATGTCCCTCTGCAGACTCTTTGGACCCCCTTTGCTCGAAACATACTTTGATGATCCAAGAAATCCCCTAAAAAGCACATGTTTATTGCCATATGTGGGTTTTAGCTTAAAAGTCGTGTGTACATGCATCTTGATCCACTGTAGCCCGCGTACATCAGGAAATATGCATAAAAATAAAAACATTTGGAGTTTTCCTCAATGATTCCTGAATAAATTGACTCTTGGCCTTCCATATGCCTGGAAACGCTCTAACTGGACCCTTCATTGCCTATTGAAGGGCTATATATTGAGCCTCTTGGATGCATTAAAGTAGGAGAACATTTGAGAGCAAGGAAACTATAGTTCATTGTTGTCTCATTCATTTATACTTGAGTCTGCATCCCTTTGTCATTTTGAGTACACATCATTGCTCTTCCCAAGCTTGCCATTGTCTTGTGAGTTTTCCATTGAGATTGAGGATTGAAGTGGTGGAGGCCCAAGTGGAGTACTTGGTTTCTTTGTTTCAACGAGGTGTCGATAGAGTTTGTCACTATTATCTCTATTCATTATTCATAGAAATATCTATTTCTCGTCCAGTACATGTGTATGACTATGAATATTCTTATCCATGGATGTAGTTGTATTTGATTGTACATGTTGGATTTATATATTCTGGAGTAGACCTAACACTTAAAATATATCATGCTTTCTTTGTTCATTGTTGTTGAGGATGAATTGTAGGTACAAGCATGATTGAAAATCTCAACAGGGATCTACTACAACCGTCCGGAATAAGGTATGTTCTATATCCATTAGTGTTAGTGCAATTTATCTCTCTTGCATATTGAAGTAGATTGATTTCTGGTGTCATTGAGTCATTCAGTCTGTTGTGGTCTACCCCAAGCCATAGGAAATTTCTCTCTGTAACACATATTATTGCAGCCTATACCCATACCAGAATGGAAATGGGAAACTATAACTATGGATTTTATTACATGGTTACCGAGAACAAAGAAGCAGAATGACTCCATTATGGTTGTAGTGGATAAATTAAGTAAATCATCCCATTTCATACATGTAACGTCAACTTATAAAGTTGTCAATATTGTTTATATATTTATGAAGAAAATTTTCAGACTACATGGAATACCAAAAATAGTGATCACAGATCGTGATGCTAAATTTACTTCAAGATTTTGGATGTCATTATTTAAGGGTATGGATACGAAATTGAACTTCAGTACAGCCTATCATCCACAAACATATGGACAGACGGAGCGAGTGAATTAGATTTTGGAGGACATGTTGAGAATGTATGTGATGAATCAACCAGGTAAATGGCAGGATTATATTCATTTTGTGGAATTTGCATATAACAATAATTACCAAGCATCTCTCAAAATGAGTCCTTTTGAGGTGTTGTATGGTAGGAGATGTAAAGTACCTCCATGTTATGGTAATTTGGGGGATATATTGACTTCAGGGCTAGATATGTTAGCACAGATGGAGGAAATGGTACGACAGATAAAACAAAACTTAAAAACGGCACAAGATAGGAAGAAGAGTTATGCAGACAAGAACCGAACAGCTAAAGAGTATAAAGTAGGACAACATGTATACTTGAGAGTCAAACCAAAGAAAAAAAAGCTAAGAACAGGACTCTATGCAAAACTGGCACCGAGATGTGTGGGACCTTTTAAAATTTTGGCTAGAATAGGTCCTGTAGCTTATCAATTGGCCTTACCTCCTTATATAAGAATTCATGATATTTTCCATATTTCTCTATTAAAAAAAAAATTGTTGATCAATCTCATATTATTAACTGGAATCATGTACAATTGGAAGTAGAGGGTGATTTCCACATTGAACCAATGTGCATTCTCGATAAGAGAGAAATTCAACTTCGAAAGCATATTATTGTACAAGTTAAAGTAAAATGGAAACATTATTCAGAGGAAGAAGCTACTTGGGAAAGAGAAGAAATTATGAGACAAAATTTTCCTGCTTTATTTCAAAATTATAATAATATAAATTAAGCACCGAGGACGGTGCAAAGTTTTTAGGAGTGGAGGATTGTAATACCCCCTCATTACTTTTGATATTTTTTTGTCAATTACTTATAATGAGACAAGTAAACTAAATTTTATATGAATATAATTGGAAATTGATATTTTTAACAACTATACAATTAATTGACAGAAACTTGGGTTTAAAAACAATTACCAAACCCTCAGTATTCTTTACGAAGACAAGTGGCCAGTACTAAGGAGAGTTATTTATTTTCTATAAAAGACCTAGGCGAGGGAAGAGGCATGCAGAGTAAGTGTTATAAGAGATAAATAAAAGAGAGAGCTACCAGAGATCACAATATGTGAAGGCTCTATGGACTGTATCCATGAAATAGCGTAGAGTCGCCAGAGAACATATTGAAGATATTAGGATTTGTACTAGAACCGCCAGTGAGCATAAGAGAATTATAGGTTCTGGAATAACTGACTCTCTTTAATTAGTGGTGGCAACTTGAAGATGTAGGAGAACAATTTTAAACCCAAGGATCTGGGCAAGGGGGTGGAACCAAACAAGTTTGATTTCTACAAGTTCCAGTGGCAGGGCGGGGTGTAGTTGTTAATACTACAATTTATGGATGATGCATATAAGTTTTCTAAAACTAATTCTTGTTTCAGCTACAGCCATAGATTTCTACAAGTTCCAGTGGCAGGGCGGTGTGTAGTTGTTAATACTACAATTTATGGATGATGCATATAAGTTTTCTAAAACTAATTCTTGTTTCAGCTACAGCCATAGATTGGAATTAAATATTTTACCGTTGTTGTTTATATTTTTATTACAGACATAAATATAGGGTTAATATTTTCCCTATTGTTGTTTATATTTTAGTTACAGTCATAAATATAGGGTTAATCTTTTCACTATTGTTGTTCATATTTTAATTGTAGTAAACGATGTGGTTTTGAGGAATTAACCCTTTCCTCTAGTATTATTGTTATACAGTTATTATTAGTAGAAGTAAATAGGAATAATATGTAATATTTTTATACTAAAAACCCTACATAGTTAATGAAAACTTTCTACTGTATTGAAACCAAACCGAGGAATAAGGTTCAGAAATTCATGAGAATAATAATAGATAGAATAGTAGTATTCATACATTGTCATCAATTAATACCCAATTACTCTCGACTAAACAAAGCTTATATACGCAAACAACAAAACCTAGATGGACATTCAGGTTATAAAACCATAATAATTTCTATAGTTAACCAAATATCAAAACAAACTTAATAGTTCTAAACCGAAACCCTTTTTAAACAAAGCTACAAAATAACCAAAAATACGCTAACTATTTTTCTATAAGAACTCAAAACCCGTCATTATCTTCATATTCGAGTTAGGGTTTTAATCACAAAACTTTAAACAAGAACCCAACTGTAACTGCGTCGGATGGTGTTTCAAAACGTAAAGTAACTAATAACGAGAATTACTAATAATGCAGAAGCCAGATGGCTTAAGAAGTTAAAACCTCAGCTGCAAGTCTTTTACACAATGCCCAAACTAGATCAAGAACCAAGGTCACTTGATAACTGAACATGCAGGCGAAATGGTTGTGAACCTATACAATGCATCCTTCAAAGTAAATATTAGGGAAAGAATCGTAACTTAAACCTAAAAACTTACCGGTCTAACTGAGGATCGATTCCCATGGCGGCCACACCTGCGAACTGAGGGTTATTATACAATTGTTAGCATACAACCGAGTAGAGAAGTATTGCAAATATTGACAGATAATAATAAAGAAAAATATAAATAAATTACCTATAGTCTGAGGTATGTGTAGCGGTTGAATGACAATCTTAAAACACATGCATAGGTCGTGTGTGTTGACCGTAAAACCAGAAAATGGAAGCAATAGCTCAGGTAAACTTCAAGGCGTATAGTTGTAATCTGAACAGCTAAAGGTTCACCCAAAAACATATATTATTCTATACTCTCGTCCTCATGGACAATTTTTGAATAAAGAAATGTCGCAGCCCACAGACTGAATGATCTTAGTTCTCGACAATCCTGCTTGAATGGATAAACCTTACCCGAAGTCAAACCTATCTTTTGTGCTTTCCAGCTATAACCCATTTCTGGAATTGTAATACTATATTTTCTATTTAAATATCTCTTGAGGCCTAGAAAATAATAGGTCACAACAGTTGGAGATTCTCCCCAATAAACGTTCCCAATTAGCCCATTACTATTTGGTATGGGGAATCCGTCCAGTTTACAGTCCGGCTACCACAGGTCAAGTAACAAATTAAAATGTTTTACCGGTTATGGCCCGATCCACCGTGTGTATTTTTAGTTTTTTTTGTTTTAGGTATGATGTGCAAGTGCCTGTCCAGAATGCAAAAGATAGAGATCACGAGGAGGGTCACAATGTGATGCGTAGGTTCTTACCTCTCATCTTACCTCTCTCGCATCTACATCACAAACAGCAAGAAACTAACTATAACTAACTAACCTATCCCTAGGGATCATAATTATCATTTAGCCATGAGTAATGTATTTCAGCGCATGCATTAGAAAAAACCACAAATAGCTATTATTTGTTTCATAACACATGAACATTAATAGAAATATGAACAACAAGATAGCTTATTGTTAATTACAACCTTCATTACTCACAGTGGAAATTTCATAGAATAAACTAGAGCACATTCATAACATGAAAAGAAATTCAATGAGTTAGAATGATCTCACAGTTAATGGAAATAAGTTGAAAACAAAATAGTTCACATTCAACTGTTCCATAGCAAAACATTTGAAACATTCCACCAAACTTTCTCCAGCAGAAACTTGTAACTCCTTATTGTAAAAGGAAATAGTTCTTCTTACAATATACTCTCAAAAATGGCCTGGGAAAGCAGTCCCTTCTACATCTAAACTCTCCTATATTTATACAAAAAGCAAAACCCTTGGGCTGCCCCTCAATGACTTTTGGGCTTCCCCGACCTTTCACTTCCAAAACTTTGTCTCATAGCATGTGCACACAATTGATACAATATATTACATTTTAAATCAAAAAAAAATTAGAACACTTTATGAATATGGGCCAGCTTGGTCGTTGATGAACTTTTTCCATGTTTGGGCCTCTGCTGCTATGCCTTCAAATCCAGAGGGTTCAAGAAAACGAATATTTTTCTCATATTTAGCAGCCTGGTTCCTTACCCCTTCTATCCTTGTAGGACTCAGGCACAGCTGATCCTCTAGTAGATGTATACTTATAGCTGCATGTGCCACTGCATTCTTTAAAATTCGTTCATTTAGATCCTTTACCTGTTGGATCTCTTGCTTGTCTTCCTGATATCTATTATGTAGATGTTCTATAAACAATTTATGTTCTAGTATCGCGTCCGATCTTTTCTCTATATAAATATGGCATTTATTATATGTAGTAAGCACTCTCCTACAGTATTCGGCACATGCTCCCTTTGTTTTCTTTACAGTTTTCTTGAATTCTTCCGCAACATTTATTACAAAATCCAACAGATCATATTCCTATTTTAAACTCTGCTGGTCTTTGACTGGTAACTCCGCAGGAGATTGGTTATTTGTTTCTATCCATACCATTCTTCTTGTTAGAATCTCCATAATCTCTTGAGATCTATCCAAAAAATATGAAGTAGTATCCAAAATTTCTTCTAATCTAGTGTCTATTTGTAAAATCTTACACCTTTCTTCCTCAATGCACATTTGTAATTGGTGGATCTTCCTCCTTTGAGTTGGAACATGTTCTTTTAAAGGCTAGAAGTCTATCTTCTGTCCCATAGCATCTTTTAGTGATGATTTCAATGAATTATTATGTTCTTCCAACGCTGCCACTTGCATTTGATATTGCTTCTCTCTTTCCTCTGTGGTGGCCTTCCCTATTTCTAACTCAGCCACTTTGATTTGTAACTGATCCTTCCCTGTACTTAGATTTTCATCGGATATCTAAAGGTTATCTTTCTTAGATTTCAACATTTGATGCTCTAGCTGTAGCCTTTGTGATTCACCTAAGCCATCTTGAGCATTCTTTTCCATTTTCTCTGCATAAATCTCTAAAGCCTCCTTATTTTCCTGCAGAGTTTGGAATTATATTCTTGAATTCCTTACCTCATTCATCATGTCTTCATATTTCCTTTTCAGCTTATGACCTTCATCCCTCTCCTTCTTCAGTGTTTCTTTTAATTGTGTTGCATTCTTTCTTGACTGCTCGAGATCCGTCATCAGCCTGTCTACATTATCTTCAGTTGCTTGGGTTAATGCCACCCTAGCTCTTGCTGTCAATCTTGGATCTACATCCGCTCCATGCACCAAGATCTTATATGTTATCATCTTTCCCGGTTGTCCTCCAATTTCAACCTTCTTCTCGGTTCTTTTTAAAAATCCTTTTCTTCTCCTTATCATAGAAAATAGTACTAAAGGTAGGAACCTCCTCCCCTTCTATAGGCATGAAAGGGATTAAATTTATTCCAGAAAATGAAGCTTGTCCCAGTGTACTACCAGAAGATGCAGTAGGCTCCTGGGGATCAGGATTAGAATGTTCGTGTCCTTGATCTGTGTGATCCTATCCTCCCTGTGTATCTACCTGCTCAGTAGTCTATTGGTCCTTTTGAGATCCTATTAATCTTAGACCTTCACTTTCTTCTTGTCTTTTCTTGATCTCTGCTTCTTCATTTCTCTTTCTCTCCTCCTCTTCTTTCCTTGCTACTTCCTCTACATCTTGCTTTCTTTCTTCTTCTTCATTCTTCAGCCAACTCTCTGTCTCTTGTGCTAGCCTTTTAGCATCTTCTTCTCTCTTTTTGGCCTCTTCTTCTTCTAATGTCTTAGTCTTCTATGAATTTTTTCCCTTTCCGCCCATAGTAGCTATTTTTTGCTTGAACCTCTTTTTTAGGGTGGTTATATTATTTGCACTTCTGAATGTTTCCTCATATTTGTCCCAAAAGTTGGTATATTTAAAATGTATGCTTGCCTCCTTGTAGTGATCTGCTACTTTATTTCAGGATTCATTCTTGTGAAAATTCATTTCACCAAAATGGAAATGCTCCAACTCCTGAACAAACCCTGTAGTCTATTTTACCTTTTAAAACTTATAACTTCCAATCCAGAAAGGTATTGCAGGATAGGCTACCTTTTGATGTTCGAAAAGAAAATTTCCTACACCATCAATATAAACCTTCCTAACCTCCTCTTTATGCAGTACATAGTCAGTGGCATACTTAGGGAGTAGAGAAGGTGCTCTGGAACCCCCATACATTCTTATATACAATCCTTCCTCAGTCAAATAATAGTCTCCATATTCCTCGATGACCTTGAATGCTTCTTCGGACATGCAGTTGCATTCAGTCAGGAAAATTAGGGTATACAAAGGCATGATGAAGTGTTCACAGATTTCTCTGTAATAGCTATAATATTTATGGGCCCAAAACAACCTATATGCTATGTACACTGGGGTCATGTCCCTATCCTGATTACATCTCAAGGCTGGAAAATACTGAGTACACAGTATACAGTCAATCAGGATGGAGCTCATGTAGAACTCTGATTTCTTCTGTGACACCCCTCCCAAGGCTGCGGATATGCATGCTGAGAGGCTATTTGACACTATGTTTGACCAATTAAAAATGGTTCATTGAGTAGCCACATAGAAAATAATTGGTATCCATCCTGTCTTAAAGCTTTTCCCGTGAGCTCTACCAAAAATCCTATTCAACATTAGTGTAATGAATCTATAGGGAGTCCAGAGAGTGGAAGTATCATACTCTCCGGAAGGCGCAGTTTGAAAATTTTTCCATGGTATCATCATTCTTTTAACTGTTTCTACCATATCCATATTTGTCTCTTTCAACCAACTCTCTATCAAGTAAATCTGTGCAGAAGGCAAATGATATGTCATAGAGACATATGCAGGGCTATATGCAGTGTATCCCTACTTAGCAGTATTTTCAAGAATCATCGTAGTTACATCTACCCTAGGTAGAATCTAGCTTATCACCTCTGAACACGGGAACAACTCAAGTCGTATGGCTACTTTCATGAGAGACGATTTCTCAATGTTTGCATAAATGGTTAGCTCTTTGAATCCTGCATCAAGTACATTCTGATCGGTAATCATCATGTATATCTCTCCCCATTTATAGTCCGGTTCAACCCCGGTGGTAGCTTTGGTATCTTCATATATATATTCAACCTTGGTGATGATCTCAACCTCAGGTTCTCCTTCAACAACAGGAGCCTTTTTCTTTTGTCTTTGGACATATTTTCTTTACAACAATCACCCTGTCACAAACATAGCATGTTCTTAGACCCATTAGGCTTTAAGCAAGGGTAATAAACAAAAAACTGTATCAATTTATTTACCTCTTCCATATGCATTTTGAAAAATGAACTACACATAGTATTCAATGCATGAAAAAGAAAAAATGACAAGGCAAAAATAAAATTTTGCAGGTTGTGTCTTAAAAAACCGCCTAAGTCCACTGTCTATAACAAATTTCACAACCCCGAGAGAACACAACTCTCTATCTTAATCTGAGCCACATTCGAACTAATCCGATAAAAGTATGAACCACATCATCGCTACCACAAATCTTCAAAACACTAGACCCTATACTGTGCTCTTCATGTCGAAAAACCCTAACCCGACCAAAACATGGAAAACCTCTACTATCCCATGAAATAGGGTGAATGCACACATAAATTTTAAACCCCCCCTCCCCCCCCAGACGGCCATGGACAACCAAATAATGGGTGGTGCAGACAGCGTAACGCTTATCTGGATCGTCCCCTTAATCTTTTGGACTAGAGTAAAAGCATACATAACGGCCCAATCAATCATGCAGCCTCAAAAACCTCACTCAAGTAAACTGTAACATTTAATTCTTCACCCTAAAATAAAAAAAAATTCATGCATACCGTGAAGACAAACACCTTTGAAGTGGACAAACCCCACTCATGGACCAACTAACCGGGAAAACCTAACCAGGGAAAAACCATGGTTCCAAATCGACCAATAAAAAACCAAAAGACAAGGCCATGGTTCACATACCTGTCAAACCGCAGTGTAGTCAGTGGATTTGCAAAATATCCATGGTAGAAACTCTAGCGAATCGATTTCGGACAGCTGGGCACGTGAATTAGCTCAAACGTCAAAGACTAGAGCAAACGGCATGTTACAAATACGAATAAAAATAAAATAATGCTCCCCTCGCTTTATATAATCCTTGGCGAAAAAAGTCTGTGGGAAAATCCTATCGGCAATTAAAACTCATCAGAGACCAACCCCTCTAACCATCGGAAATATAGTTCGAGTGATAGCCACAACGGTGGATGCAAAACCAACTACGAGACCCGCAAGATTATTAAGTCTATCGGCATCGGCAGCTCTAAGTGCTAAGTGTCGGAACTTCAAACCTTAACATCTCCGTAGTGTCAGCGATGCCAAGCACTATCATCGCAATGATTATTCATCCTAATGTGTCTTGGATATCGGAACCTTTAACCTATAAAGCATCGATGAGGAAAAACTAACTCTCGAAACTTCAAACCACAACATTCTCCGCAATGTTGGCGACATAAAAAGTATCATTGCGACTTTACTCTTTTTAAAACGTATCGGAACCTGGATTGCCTAAATTCTTTAGTATCGATGAGAGGAAATACTATCCTTCGGGACATTCATCATTTGCCTTCTGAAACGTTGGCGGCGTAGAGGACTAATGCTCTGGTTCATTCATCAACTGGCTCCTGACATCGATAAAAAGTCATTGAAAAATCACAACGTTAAGCTCTAAAATAAAATAAAAAACAAAGGAATCCACAATATCAGGGAGGAAGACGGTAGTACTTCTAATAGACTAGATCATTCAACTCCCGAAGCGGTGGAAATACAGTTGACTATGCTTCTGATATCGGAAGGATAGCCAACTAATATTCCGAGTTCACAAGATCAATTTTTTTAAACAGAGAAATATGGACTTCCAGGACCATTTTAGGGAAACCGAAAAATCCTAGGCTAGATCTAATTGAATCAAATCAAAAGGAGGGTCCAAAATTTTTAAAATTTGGGAAAAAGGTTGCAGCTGCAACAATTGGTGACTACCGGGTTCACACAGATCTCTGAACAATTTATTCTTTGATCAACAGACTGTTTTGACAATACCAACATGCTGAATTCTTCAAGATGTCTGGATTTCCCAAATGGCAGGTATATGCACTTTAATCATTGATGATAGTCCAATTTAGGGAACATGGGAACCAAGATTTCAAAGTCCAAATAACTCTTTTGAGGCCAGGAATATGAATTTTTTTTTTTTAAACCTTTGTCTTTGGGTAGCTTCCAGCTTAGACACCATAGGATTGTAACATATGGTAGACATAAATATTTGTTTGTTCCTCATTCCCATGCCATTTTGCACTTTTTGTGCTTTTGGACTTTTGTCCTCTTTTTTGAGTCCTCCTTTATGCCTTCTTTCTGAAATTTTTAATTCAGGTTATTCTATCCATAGTGTCCTTTTGTGTGAGAGATATATTTATTTTCAACTCACGGACGGAGAAGAACTTTGGCAATCTTGTACTAATATGGTTCAGTACTTTGCTTTGATACATATTGCTATTCCGAGGAGATTTTGACTCTTATTTTCCTTTTGGATTTCAATTCCTGGCATGGAATAATTTAAATATAATATACTGTTTACCTGGCTTCCTCTCCATGGGTCTTTTGATGTCACTCCCTAAGACATTTTTATTGTGAGTTGAATGGAGCCTCGAAATAGTATTCCGGACTTTTTGATCCTGAGTTATTTCACAAGGATTAAGTAGGAATTCAATGTGTTCATAACCATTTAGGAAAACTGCTAAACTAGAAGAAGTTCTTTAAAAATAAATTAATAGTACACAGTCTTGTAATCAAATATTTTAGTTAATCTAGAATTCTAATGAACTCCATGCAACCAAAAGTTGTGCTTCTTTATTACAATCAATCAAACCCTAACTAAAACAAAAAACAAAAATCTTCAAAAATAAAACAAACCAATCAGTTTATTTATGTACAAGACAACCAAAAATGAAAATCAAGAAAAATAAGGTTTGAGAACTAAACCATTGACTGGTAAGTTATCTTCCCACCCATGTAAGTCTTGCAACTTGTAAGTTGAGGGGCCAAGCTTTGCTGCAATTTGAAAAGGGCCTACCCATAACTGTTGAAACTTAGTGTGCTTTCCCTTTTCATCGTGCGGATGATCCCACTTAAGAACCAGATCTCCTACTTCGAATTCTTTGTTCACAACTTTATCCTTATTACCAACGCTTCACTACTTCCTGTTGATGCTTAAATCTTTCTTTGGCTTTGGACCTAGACTCTTCCGACTTCAAAAGGCTATAGATTTTGATCTGTAGGATCTCATTATCGGTACCTCTAGATTCCTGAGCTATTATGGAAGATGGTAACAGAATGTTGGGAGGAAGAATAGCTTATTTTTCATAAACAAGACTGTATGGTGACACACCTAAGGAATTCTTGGGTGTGACTCTAAATGCCAACTTCTCTGATTTTCTATTACGGTTTTCTTTAGAATCCTAATCAAATTTTTGTTTGTGGATTCTGCCAAACCATTTCCTTGTGGGTAATAGTTTGCAAAATAATGCAACTTGATTCCTCTTTCATTAGCAAATGCAGTTAATCTAATAGAAGAAAAATAAGTAGCATTATAGAAAACCAGGGAAATTGGAACCCCAAACCTGGTCATAATGTGATCCTATAAGAAATCCATGACTGCATCTTCATTTACTTTTCATAACAAAATATCCTCAACCCATCTGGTGATGTAGTCAATTGCTGTCAAAATATACTTGTGCTAGAAGAAAGAATTTGGGTTTATTTCTCCAATAATATCAATTCCCCATTGTTCGAATGGTTCTAATATCATTACTAGTTTTAAAGGGCCTGCTGCTTTACCCTGTCTTCCAACACCTGTTTGACAAGCATCACATTTTCTAACATGAGCATGAGCATCCTTAAACAGTGTAGGCCAGTAATATCCAGCTCTGAGAATCTTATGGGCTGTTGTATCTCCGGAAAATGACCTCCAGCAAGCCCATCATGCAATTCTATTATGATCTTCGTTGCATCTTCCTATTCTAAGCACCTGAGAAAAACTCCATTGTAATTCTTTCTGAACAATACTCCATCAATTATCTAATATGAAGCTGATTTCAGACGTAATGCTCTTCATTGTTTGGAACTCCAATGTTCCGGAAAATATCCTTCTTGAAGGTAATGGACTAGGTCTCGATACCAGGAATCTGGAGCTGTGAATAAAGGACATACATCCACCATATGTAACTCAGCTTCATTATCCCAGCTGTTTTCTTCATTGTTTTTACCTTCAGTCATTAGTTTACACAATCCTTATCCTTTTACTATGGATGTTGGTTTGAACTCAAGATCATATTCTTGTAAGGCAATTACCCAGTTTCCTCTTCTTTCTCCTAATTTCTTTTGTACAAAAAGAGATCTTACAGCTGGGTGTGGAACTATTACCTTGGTGTGGTTCTTAAGTATATATGGCCTGAATTGTTTTACCACTTTAAAAAATGCATAAGCTTTTTTATCAACTGCTGGATAATTCAATTCAGTTCCTTGCAGACTAGTGCTCATAAATGATATGGGGTACTCATCTCCCCCATCTTCCTTTTGTGTAAGAACAGCTGCCAATGAATCATCGGACGCAAAAGTGTATAGAATAAAATCCTTTTTGAAATTTGGAATTTTGAGTGATGGTGCATGAGCAATAGATGTTTTTATCTTACTGAATGCATTCTTCTCCACATCAGTCCATTTGAATTGTACACTTTTTTTAACCATTTGCTGCAAAGGTTTGACAATTTGAGCAAAATCCGGTACAAACCTCCGCACAAAATTGATTGTCCCCATAAATGATTGCATGCCCTTTTTATTGTGGGGTAAAGGGATCTGTTCTATGGATTTAATCCTTTCTGGGTCTATGGATATCCCTTTCTTAGAAATCACATAACCCAGTAGCTTTCCTTCCGTGACTGAAAACACGCATTTCTTAGGATTTAGTGAAATACCATATTTTCGACAACGCTCGAAAATTTGTTTCAAATGAAATGCATGTTCCTCTCTCTTTTTCGAAAATATTGTGACATCATCTAGATAAACCACAACACTACAGCCAATCAAATCGCGGAAAGCTATATCCATGGCCCTCTAGAAAGTAGCTCCAGCATTAATAAGTCCAAAGGGCATTCTCCGATATGCAAAAGTTCCCCACTTGGTTCTGAATGTGGTTTTAAGCCTGTCCTCTTCAGCTACTAATACTTGATTATAGCCAGAGTATCCATCTAATAATGAAAACAATTCAGAACCTAAAACCATATGTAGTATTTGCTCCATGGGTGGGACCGGATAGTTATCTTTATCTGACGCACGATTGAGGTTTCTGAAATCTACATAGAGCCTGATTTACCCCGATTTTTTCCTTACTAGCACCAAATTAGAAACCCATTCTGAATGTCTAAATTTGAATATGATTTTAGCATCCAACAATTTTTTACTTCACTTTGAATTAAAGTTTCCAGCTTCGAATTCATCTTCCTCAAAGGTTGTTGGTAAGGCTTGACTCCAACTTTAATCGGGATGACATGTTGTATGATATTTGTGTCATAAGTTTTATGCTCTTCATATGTCCAAGCCAACACTTATTTGTACTGTTTGAAAAGACTAATGAACTTACTTCTTTCGCCCGGAGAATAGCACTTCCCCAAATTTACATATTTGGGTTCAGCTTCAGTACCCAAATTTATTAGCTCAAATTGTAAGGATGAGCTATGAATCTTGACATTTGCTAGCTTTCTGAATTTTTTATCTAAGTCAAACATTCGTTCCAAGGTCCTGACTCCTTTAGGAATAAATTTCCCAAATTTTAGTTCTGTTTGATGTTCTTCATCATCTATTATTGCTCCTTTGAAAGTCTCATCATTCATCAAACACTCTAGAATTTGCTGATCATCATCAAAAACCTGTAGATTTGTGATCATATCCAGAACAGAAGGCCTAAAAAGTAATTCAATAGAGCATCTATTATTTGAAGGTATTAGCCTTGCATCTGAGGTAGCTAGTAAATTAGCTGCTGCATTCTTTAATCTAGGAATGGACACAATATTGAATGTATGAAAATTTATAAGCAAATCCCAAACTTCATTTTGATAGGCTTTCAAATGTGGTGAAATACAGTGTATCTTATTTTGAATTTGCTTAACAACAATTTTAGAATCTCCATATACTTTCATATTTTTCACTTTCAGTTCTATTGCCTTTTTAAGTCCCTGAACTAGTGCTTCATACTCGGCTGTATTATTTGTCCATTCGAATTCTAATCTGCAAGAAAGAAAATGTTTATTTTTTCTTGGATCAATTAGGACACATCTAGCCCCTGATCCTTCTAATGTTTTAGATCCATCAAAATAAAGAGTCCAAAAACTATCTACCTCTACTAAATTTGAATTACAAACTACATCTGAAACTAGATCTACTATATTACAGTTAATCTCATCAGCCCGCGAAAACCGAAGGAGATCGGGCTAGGTATCAGGTATACTACTGGCTTCTTCAACTTGATAATTTCCCGGTTCTAATTCAATGAAATAATTTCCCAACAAAGAGTTTACTTGTTCATTTTTTCCTTCTAACTGATTAACATTGTATTTCATTTGAGGCTCTCTTAAAACTTTTATCTGATTGGGAATTCCCTTATGAGGCAACCATAAATGTGACCAATATCATGCAAAGTATCCATCTAACCTTGTTGACCAGTCTCGACTCAAAACCAGTCCATAAGCATCTGGTATGTCTGCTACTACAATGTCGATGTATCGACATACCCTCTCATCTACGGATAAGCGAATCAGAACATATTCCATTTCCCCTATTACTTTCACAGTTGTCTTGTCTAATTGAACAACTTTCCAAGTAGATGGTTTAGGTTTTCCATTGATTTTCTTGCAAACTAAAAGTGGAATAACATTAACTGATTCTCCTGAGTCCACTAAATAGTTGCACACATTATAGTTGAAAATCTCAAAGGTTAGGAGAAATGTTGGGGTTTTATACTTAGACTTACCTCCCACACTTGCCTCACCAATTTCTTCTTCAGGTTGGTTGTCAGTGGGAAGCTCTTCTTCTGGTACCTCAAGTGCTTTTAAAAGTTTCTCTTTTTGCTGAGGTAAATTACACATTTCAAACAATGAGATATTTTCTTTAGCTTTTTTAATGTCTTCCACAATATCATACCCCATCTCATGTTCTTTGAGATTCTTCTTGACATTATCAATCTTATCTTCAATAAGCTTAAGAGGTGTATTAAATTTTTTTGGATCTTGACTTGAAACGGTAAAATCAGGTTCTTTAGCATTTGCAGTGTTCTTCTGTATCTTCTTCATATTTTCTTGAAGTTTCTTAATCTTAGGAAGTATTGACTTATCTTCTTTCAACAAACTCTGACTTCTTGCTATCACATTGGTTTATGATGTTTCCTCTTGTTTCAAAGAATCCTCTTCTTCTATATCAAACATTGAGACATAGTCCCATAAAACTAAAGTATCTTCCTCTTGTTTTTCTATAGATTGGTTATCTTTTTCTTCCTCCTTACTAGTTTCTGTCAGTTTGGAATCCAATAATTGATTCATTACCAGTGTCATACAATTTATCCATTGGGGGAAATTCTTCTCAGAATGAGGCTGTTGATGAAAGGTACAAAAATTATCCATGCCTACATCAGTTAAATTCATTGCTGTGGGACTGTGTGGAGGAGCTTTAGGTTGACTGTTGTCTTCCCTTTTCTTATAATAAGGCTTATATGATTTGTGAGCCTCTTTTTCCTTCTCTAAATCTATCACTCTATTGGATAACTTTTGCATCATTTTCAACATCCCTTCGAAATCCTGTGACCACTCATCCTTAGGCTTAGTCAGTACTAAAGGTTTCTTGCTTCCAAAAGTCTTTTCTTCTGACTACATAGGATAATTTTCTATACTTTTCATCTTAGCCTCCACCTTCTCAGCTTCTTCGTAGGTTTCTTCTAATGTAGGTCTGACTGATCTCTTGGAAAACATGGCTAGATTAGGCCCAAGGGCTGAGGTATAGTATTCTATTAGAGCATTTTCAGATGGCTTATCAGCAGCAGTGAAATTGTTTAGGTAAGCAGCAAATATTTGAGTGAAATTATGCACTATTTCTTTCCTTTCTTTCTTTAGAGCACATAACCCTTTCATTAAAGCTGCATGAGTTTTCTGAACTACATATTTACTTCTAAAAATTCTCTCAAATGTGTTACAATCCATGATTGAATTTGCAGGAAGTGAAAAATACCATGAGGCTGCTTTTCCTTCAAGGTGTGGGGAAACAATCTACACACTGCATCTTCATGCTTTCCAGCTCGTTGTCCTTCTATAGCCAAGTAAAAGCTCTGTAAATGATCATCTACCAAAATTACTTCACTTGGTTCAAACTTAGGTAACATCTTGTCAAAATCTTGAGGCAAATCATGCAAGGGAGGTGTCAGATTTAAAGGCGACCTATCCCTCTAAGCAGGTTGTGGAGGTGGTTGGTTTGCATTTACATTAGCCATGATTCTAAGTGGAGAATGAGGTTGTGACTGAACAGGGGTCTGGAAAGGTGAATAGTAAGGTGAAACTGGATCCAATTTATTCAAGGGTTGGTCAACTTCTTTTAAGGCTGCTTCTACTAGTTCTTCAAGATATTCTACACTGAGTATTCTAATTGAGGGAAATCTTTCTTCTGATACTCTCTTCTAGGTAGGACAGAAATTATAAGTAATCCTCCAATATTTTTCGCATATGTCCTGGTGATTCTTCTTAAATCATCAACTTCATTATCGACAGGATACAGATACCCTTTCTCTTTATCTTCAAGAGTGAGTTTATGAAACAAACTACTTTCATAACTGTCACCGGTCAAGTGATTTCGAGGAAGTGAGCTTCCTCGGCCAACCATGCACTGGTGGACCTCCTTCTAGTGCCAAAAAATATTGAGGCCTTGAAAATCATAGGTTAGAACAGTTAGGGATTCTCCCCAATAAAAATTCTGAATTAGCCCGTTACTGTTTGGTATGGGGAATCCGTCCAGTTTACGGTCCGGCTACCGCAGGTCAAGTAAAAAATTAAAATGTTTTACCGGTTACGGCCCGATCCACCGTGTGTATTTTTAGTTTTTTGTGTTTTAGATATGATGTGCAAGTGCCTATCTAGAATGCAAAAGATAGAGATCATGAGGAGGGTCACAATGTGATGCACAGGTTCTTACCTTTCTCGTATCTAAATCACAAACAGCAAGAAACTAACTATAACTAACTAACCTATCCCTAGGGAGCAAAATTATCATTTAGCAATGAGTAATGTATTTCAGCACATGCATTAGAAAAAATCACTGATAACTTTTATTTGTTTCAAAGCACATGAACATTAATAGAAATATGAACAACAAGATAGCTTATTGTTAATTACAACCTTCATTACTCACAGTGGAAATTTCATAGAATAAACTAGAGTACATTCATAACATGAAAAGAAATTCAATGAGTTAGAACGATCTCACAGTTAATGGAAATAAGCTGAAAATGAAATAGTTCACATTCAACTGTTCCATAGCAAAACATTTGGAACATTCCACCAAACTTTCTCCAGCAGAAACTTGTAACTCTTTATTGTAAAAGGAAATAGTTCTTCTTACAATATACTCTCAAAAATGGCCTAAAAAAGCAATCCCTTCTACATCTAAACTCTCCTATATTTATACAAAAATAAAAACCCTTGGGCTGCCTCTCAATGACTTTTGGGCTTCCCCAACCTTTCACTTCCAAAACTTTGTCTTGTAGCATGTGCACACAATTAATACAATATATTACATTTTAAATAAATAAAAATTTTAGAACACTTTATGAAGATGGGCCAGCTTGGTGGTTGATGAACTTTTTCCATGCCTAGGCCTCTACTGCTATGCCTTCAAATCCGGAGGGTTCAAGAAAATGGATATTTATCTCATATTTAACAGCCTAGTTCCTTACCCCTTCTATCCTTGTAGGACTCAAGCGCAACTGATCCTCTAGTAGATGTATACTTATAGTTGCATGTGCCACTGCATTCTTTAAAATTCGTTAATCTAGATCCTTTACCTATTGGATCTCTTGCTCATCTTCCTGATATCTATTATGTAGATGTTCTATAAAAAATTTATGTTCTGGTATCGCATCCAATCTTTTCTCTATAGAAATATGGAATCTATTATATGTAGCAAGCACTCTCCTACAGTATTCGGCACATACTCCCTTTGTTTTCTTTACAGTTTTCTTGAATTCTTCCGCAACATTTATTGCAAACTCCAACAAATCATATTCCTATTTTAAACTCTGCTGGTATTTAACTGGTAACTCCGTAGAATATTCCTTATTTGTTTCTATCCATACCATTCTTCCCATTAGAATCTTCAGAATCTCTTCAGATCTGTCCAAAAAATATGTAGTATCCAAAATTTCTTCTAATATAGTGTCTATTTGTAAAATCTTACACCTTTCTTCCACATTGCACATTTGTAATTGGTGGATCTTCCTCCTTTGAGTTAGAACATGTTCTTTTAAAGGCTGGAAGTCTGTCTTCTATCCCATAGCATTTTTTAGTGATGTTGTCCATGAAGTATTCTGTTCTTCCAAGGCTGCCACCTGCATTTGATATTGCTTTTATCTTTCCTCTATGGTGGCCTTCTCTGTTTCTAACTCAGCCACTTTGCTTTGTAACTGATCCTTCTCTGTACTTAGATGTTCATTAGATATCTGAAGGTTATATTTCTCATATTTCAACATTTGATGCTCTAGCTGTAGCCTTTGTAATTCAACTAAGCCATCCTAAGCATTCCTTTCCATTTTCTCTATAGAAATCTCTAAAGCCTCCTTATTTGTCTACAAAGTTTGGAATTCTGTTCTTGAAGTCCTTACCTCATTCATCATGTCTTCATATTTCCTTTTCATCTTATGACCTTCATCCCTCTCCTTCTTCAGTGTTTCTTTTAATTGTGTTGCATTCTTTCTTGACTACTCGAGATACGTCATCAGCCTGTCTACTTTATCTTCAGTTGCTTGGGTTAATGCCACCCCAGCTCTTGCTGTCAATCTTGGATCTTCATCCATTCCATGCACCAAG
Organism: Pseudotsuga menziesii; assembly: GCA_001517045.1. Classification (NCBI taxonomy): domain Eukaryota; kingdom Viridiplantae; phylum Streptophyta; class Pinopsida; order Pinales; family Pinaceae; genus Pseudotsuga; species Pseudotsuga menziesii. The sequence continues at coordinate 140,113 of LPNX010937520.1, forward strand.
GTCTTATCTTTTATCATCTTTCCCGACTTTCCTCCAGTTTCAACCTTCTTCTCAGTTCTTTTACAATCCTTTTCTTCTCCTTATCATAAAAAATAGTATTGAAGTCAGGAACCTCCTCCCCTTCTATAGGCATGAAAGGGATCAAATTTATTCCAGAAAATGAAGCTTGTCCCAGTGTACTACCAGAAGATGAAGCAGGCTCCTAGGGATCAGGATTAGATTGTCTGTGTCCCTGATCTGTGTGATCCTATCCTCCCTATGTATCTACCTGCTCAGTAGTCTGTTGGTCCTTTTGAGATCCTGTTAATCTCAGACCTTTACTATCTTCCTGTCTTTTCTTGATCTTCACTTCTTTGTTTCTCTTTCTCTCCTCCTCGTCTTTCCTTGTTGCTTCCTCTGTAGCTCACTTTCTTTCTTCTTCTTCATTCTTCATATAACTCTCTGCCTCTTGTGCTAGCCTTCTAGCATCTTCTTCTCTCTTTTTGGCCTCTTCTTCTTCTAATGTCTTAGTCTTCTCTGAATTTTTTCCATTTCTGCCCATAGTATCTATTTTTTGCTTGAACCTCTTTTTTAGGGCGGTTATGTTCTTTGCACTTCTGAATGTTTCCTTGTCTTTGTCCCAAAAGTTGGTATATTCAAAATGTATGCTTACCTCCTTGCAGTGATCTGCTACTTTATTTCGGGAGTCATTCCTATGAAAATTCATTTCACCAAAATGGAAATGCTCCAGCTCCTGAACAAACTCTGCAGTCTATTTTACCTTTGAAAACTTATAACTTCCAAGCCAGAAAAGTATTGCGAGATAGGCTGCCTTCTTATGTTCGAAAAGAAAATTTCCTACACCATCAATATACACATGCCTAACTGCCTCTTTGTCCAGTACATAGTCAGTGGCATACTTAGGGAGTATATAAGGTGCTTTGGAACCCCCATACATTCTTATATACAATCCTTCCTTGGTCAAATAATAGTCTCCATATTCCTCGATGAACTTGAATGCTTCTTCGGACATGCAGTTGCATTCAGTCAGGAAAATTAGGGTATACAAAGGCATGATGAAGTGTTCGCAAATTTCTCTGTAACAGCTATAATATTTATGGGCCCAAAACAACCTATATGTTGTGTACACTGGGGTCTTGTCTCTATCCCGGTTACATCTTAAAAAACCGCCTAAGTCCATTGTCTGTAACAAATTTCACAACCCCTATAGAACACAACTCTCTATCTTAATCCGGGACGCCTTCGAACTAATACGATAAAAGTATGAACCACATCATCACTACCGCTAATCTTCAAAACACTAGACCCTATGCTATGATCTTCATGTCAGGAAACCCTAACCCGACCAAAACATGGAAAACCTCTATCATCCCATGAAATAGGGTGAATGCACACAAAAATTTTAAAACCCCCCTGGATGGCCATGGACAACTAAAGAATGGGTGGTGCAGACATCGTAACGCTTGTCTGCACCATCCCCTTAATCTTTCGAACTGGAGTAAGAGCATACATAACAACCCAATCAATCACACAACCTCAAAAACCTCGCTCAAGCAAACTGTAATAGTTAATTCTCCACCCTAAAATAAAAAAAATAATGCATACCGCGAAGACAAACACCTTTTAAGCAGACAAACCCCACTCACGGACCACCTAACCGGGAAAACCTAACCAGGGAAAAACCATGGTTCCAAATCGACCCATAAAAACCCAAAAGACAAGGCTGTGGTTCACCTACCTGTCAAACCAGAGTGTAGTCGATGGATTGGCAAAATCTCCACGGTAGAAACTCTAGCGAATCGAGTTCGGACAGCTGGGCACGTGAATCAGCTCAAACGTCAAAGACTGGAGGAAACGGCACGTTACAAATACGGATAAAAATAAAATAATGCTCCCCTCGCTTTATATAATCCTTGGTGAAAAAAGTCGGTGGGAAAACCCTATTGGCAATTAAAACTCATCGGTGACCAACCCCTCTAACCATCAGAAATATAGTTCAAGTGACAGCCGCAACGGCGGACGCAAAACCAACTACGGGACCCGCGAGACTATTAAGTCTGTCAGCATCGATAGCTCTAAGTGCTAAGTGTCGAAACTTCAAACCTTAACATCTCCGTAGTGTCGGCGATGCCAAGCACTATCATCGTGGTGATTATTCATCCTAATGCATCTCGGAGATCAGAACCTTTAACCTCTAAAGCATCGATGAGGAAAAACTAACTCTCGGAACTTCAAACCACAACATTCTCTGCAATGTTGGTGACATAAAAAGTATCATTGCGACTTTACTCTTTTTAAAAGGTATCGAAACCTGGATTACCTAAATTCTTCGGTATCGGCGAGAGGAAAGACTATCCTTCAGGAAATTCATCCTTTGCCTTCCGAAACGTCGGCGACGTAGAGGACTAATGCTCCGGTTCATTCATCAACTGACTCCCAACAGCGATAAAAAGTCATTGAAAAATCACAACGTTAAGCTCTAAAAAAAGAAACAAAGGAATCTGCAGTATCGGCGAGGAAGACGATAGTACTTCCGATAGACTAGATCATTCAACTCCCGAAGCAGCAGAAAGATAGTTGACTATGCTTCCGATATTGGAAGGATAGCCAACTAATCTTCTGATTTCACAAGATCATTTTTTTTAAACAGAGAAATATGGACTTCCAGGACCGGTTTAGGGAAACCGAACAATCCTAGGCTAGATCTAATTGAATCAAATCAAAAGGAGGGTCCAAAATCTTAAAAATTTGGGAAAAAGGTTGCAGCTGCAACAATCTATAATAACCAAACTTTGGGCCATAGTTTGATTTCCTTTCTTTCCCCCTTGGTAGACTAGTCTCTTGTGAAGTATGTTCCATGTTGGTTTTCTTTAGCTGCTTGAACTAGTAGATAGGGTACCCACATGGTTGTAAGTGAATTAGTCACGAATCTAAGTAAGTTTTACAGTTAAACTTGTGTATCTTTCCCAAATCATTCTTGATGAATTGCCCCGTGATTGAGGCTTAACCTTTTTCTTTTGCTTGGAACACTCCTTGAGCTGGGGATTTAAGTTCTCAAACTATTGGTTGGTGCATCTTAGTAACCTCATAGGGTTTCAACAAGAAAGAAGGAAACTAAAACCAAGTAAATAATTTTTTTTGAAAAATTACTTGGGTTTTTAACATGTAATTATTATAACTTTGGTATGTTACAATCGCATAGTAATTCAATCGCGGCACTATACTCAACAACATTGTTTGATGATGGTCGGAGACACACACCTCCTGAAGACACCACGTGACCCTCTAGTGCATAGATCACCCAAGCAGTTGAAGCTAAGTTCTGGGTATGGCAGCTGGCACCATTAGCGAATCCTAAGTATACCAAAGACTTTGTCGACATCTGCCACAAAAATGGGAAGCATGTCAACTAACCGATAACACTACAGGGAACCAAAAAGAAAACTATGCAAATTGTACAATAATATACAAGATATCATCCTCGGATGAAATTTAGGCATGGTATTTCTTGATATAGATCCCATTTATAGGCTCCTCTAAGGCAATCCCTTCATAATATTCTAGCTCATAGGCGCCTTTCTCTAGGACACATTTCACCACATAAGGCCCATGCCACATGGGATTAAACTTACCCATTGTAATGCCCCTGACCCTCTGACTGGCGAAGAGGACGCTACCATACACTAACCATCCAGGCAAACCGCCCATGAACATGAACATACATAAAATACTGAAATAAAATTCTTAAAACATAAAACATGCTAAAATGCATAATCATTCACATACACAACGGAAGCAAACATACATTCATTCAGCATTCAACATGTTCACTATAATTCATTAAACATCAATTATGATTGCAGAAATGAGGTAGTCAATAATACTTATCTTATCATGAACTTGTCCCACAACCAGCTACGTCGCTGTAATGTTCCACCCAACCATAGGCCAGCATGCTCATCAATCTCTGAGCAACAATGCCACCCCCAAGCTGGGCATGATTCCCCAAGGAATAAGGGACTAAGCAGGCTTACACATATCCAAGGTACACAAATCAGCCAATTCGACACAGTAGGGTTTATCAAGCTATCAAGGATCTGGGAGAAGTTGAATGCTAAGTTGGTGAGATCATGAAAGAGCTAAGGACGCCTACACCAGAGCTAGCCTGACTTCTAAGACACCCACACCCACCCAACACCAGGAATCAGTCCCTCAAGCCCTGACTTCCCTTCCAGTGCTCTTCAGGGGTTGTGGAGAAGAAATCCAGCCATCTAACTCTATCTGTGTGGCTCCCAAATTCCAAGCTTCTCAAGCATACCCAACCTTCAATCCCACTCCACACAGTCCAAAAACCAACCACTGCATACCCATAGTAAAACAAGTGATTCACAGCTTGGACAAGGGAAATCAATTCTTGAGTTGTTCTTAGCCCTATCGTGGCCAAAATGACTCACTCACAACCCACAACAGCCCAAATCGTAGATGAAACCATAGCAACCCATAGATCTTGGGAAGAACGACAGCAACCCACAAATCAGGGGAAGAACAACAGCCTGATCTCACAATGAAGCAACGGGGACATTACACAGTCCCAAAATGGGAGAGAAAACAGGCTCTCAGCATGGACATGAGGAAAAGCATATACACAGGCCACCAAATCAGTAAGGAAACATACGCCCCCGTAGAAAACACAAATGGCTCCTCCACCAGGAAAATCGTGGGTGACAGTAATCGGCTTTTCCCAGCTCTGTGTGTGGAAATGATGAAGAATCCCAATCAATGAATGAGAGAACAGAACGTCTCTGCATGAGATGGATAGTGAATAATTCCCATGCATGCAAATGAACAGAACGATGAACAGTGGGAGAGTGGAAGCGTCTCCTATAGGTTTTTCCTGCCCACGTAAAGGAATGACCCAGCTGGTGGAGTGTGCGTGGGGACAAGCCTGCCACCCACCACTACCTAGCATTAACTGCCCCCAACTAGCAACAGGAGTTTTAAATGGGTGGTTGACACATGGATTTTCCCACAGGATCAAGGCTCAATAATCACCCCCCCTATCCTTAGGAAAATCATGCCCTTTTTTTTATCATTGCACCATCGTAGCTAGTTGTGGGTTCATTTAATTAGAGTGCATATTTACATGATGCCAAACTATAATGTGTCGGATAGCACGATATACCATCGGCAACGATCCCAATTGTTAAAACATAACACAACCAAATCGATGGTGGGGCTTTTGCCTTTAGCTCCACACCACGATTAATTACAATATATACATCTTGTATCTTTTAATGCAAATGGGGTCAAAACAGGGGTATTACACCCACCCCTAATGATTCGCTAACTTGGTGATACAAGAGGAACAATTCAAATTCATTAAATCTATGTGGATAGACTGAATTATCATAATGATCCTTAACATGAAATTTATTAATCTCTAGAGACACTACAGCAGCCCGACGCTGCTCATCAAGGTGCTCTAAGTGGACCAAACGCTCTTCCAATTTAGAAGTTTCTAGTAAAATCTCCATGGCTAGCTTCAATGAGGGAATTTCGCATTCAACCGGTAAAACCAACTCCACCCCATGTACTAGTTGATATGGAGAAATTCCAGTGGCAATCTTAACTGTGGTTCAGTAAGCCCACAAAGTAGGGTAAAGCATAATGTGAAAGTTGGTTTTGCTTTGTGTGATGGTTCTTTGCAGAATGGCCTTAAAGGATTTATTAACAACTTCAACCTGGCCATTTGCTCGAGGGTAGTAAGAAGAAGAGTGTTATTACTTATACCCCAGTTTCAAAGTTAACTCGTCCATCATCTTGTTTTGAAAGTGCCTTCCATGGTCAATGACAAGCTCTTTCGGGATCCCGAAGTGAGTGATAATCTGGTTGAATACGAAAATGGTGGTCGTCTTGCCATCAAATTTAATTTTAGGCATAGGCTCTACCCATTTCGTGAAATAGTCCATGGCTACTATAATGTGATGGTGACCCCCAACCGAAGCTGAGTTGTAATCCATAAAGCCCACCCCCCACTTGGTGAAGGGATCAATGATGATAATAGGATGTAACGGGGTGAGATGCAAGCGCACATTCTATGCAAACACCTGGCGGGGTGGTAGCACTTGACCACATTAACGCAATCTTTGAAGATCGATGACCAATAATAACCCACTCTAAGGATTTTTTGGGTTGTAGAAAGCCCAAATAAATGACCACCACATGCCCCACCATGGAATTCATTTAGCACAGTCTCAGCCTCATCATTGGTCAAACACCGACGCAAAATGGAATCCACCCCCGGTGATACAATGTGTCACCAATAATAAGGTAGTTCTTAGCAATATGTCGTAAGCATCGATGTTCATCTCGCGAGATGTGAGGAGGAACCTTCAAAGTCTGAATATAGATGATGATTTCATCATACCAAGGGTCCGCGGTCGAAATGAGGAAGATATGCTGATCCACAAATGAATCCTCATGGATCTCATGTTCAATATATAGACTAGGGAGATCTGACATGACATTAGCAAAGACTAACGACTTCTTCGACTTTGCCAAAACAAACTCGAGGTTGAATTCTTGCAAAATAACAATCCATTTATTCTATTTCCCTCGTATCTTTCATCTAGTCAAGACAAACTAAAATGGATTTATATGATCTATGACTGTAGTCTGGCGAAGCAATATATAATGTCTCAACCGTTGTATTGCATGAACAGTATCTAAGGCCAACTTCTCGACGTGACTTTATCGAAGTTCTAAATCAATGAGATTATTGTTAAGATAGTAGATAATGTTCTCCTGTAGCTCATCATCCTCTTGAAACATAACCATCCCAATCGTCTTTTGAGATGCGGCCACATATAATAGGAAAGCATGGCTATAGTCAGGTGGAGTAAGCACAAGGGCCAATGCCAAGGCTTTCTTAAGTGCATCAAAGGACTCATGGGATCGCTCATCCCATATGAACGCAATATCCTTCTTCAACAGGCGCATGAAACCCTTAGTCAAACTGGTGAAATTGACGACAAATATCTGTAAGAAGTTAGCCATCCCTTGGAGACTTTCATAGTATTTCCTCAACCTTCAAAGGATCAAACCTAAACCCCTCCTTGGATACGATAAACCCTAATAAATGGCCCGCTTTCACACAAAAGATGCACTTTTGAGGGTTTAACCGGATTTGGTAATGGCGGCATATTTCAAAAACCAAGCGCAAATGATCTGGGTGATCCACTCTCAGATGAGATTGAGTAGCTAAATCATCTAGATAAACCTCGGTAACACGCTTAAGGTCTCGGAAAGAAAATTTCATGGCCCACTGAAAGGTAGCTACGACATTTTTAAGGCTGAAAGGCATCTTCCAATATGCAAACATACCACAAAGACAAATGAAAGCAGTCTCAAGTATGCAAAAATGGGGCACTATTCCATTATAGCTTCTTTTCTCTCACAAGTTCTCTCCCTTTAAATAGTTCAAAGTAGCTCAATAGATAGCCCCTCAATGACAAGTGAAGGGTCGAATTAGAGCGTTTCCCAACACATGGAAGGCCAAGAGTCAAGTTATTCGTTACTTGATGAGGGAAAACTCCAAATATTTTTTTTGAGAATATTTCCTTATGTACGTGGGTCATAGTGGAGAAAGCAGCATGTACATGCAGGCTCTAAGCTGGTGACCCGCGTATACACATAAACATGACTTTTAAAGGGGTTCTCTAGAGCATCAAAGTAATACTGAGCAAATGGGGTACAAGGAGTCTGCATAGGGACAGGGGATAAGCCATGAAAACATGATATATCAAGTGTGGAAAATCCAACTATAACAATATACTTAAAATATAATTGCACCTATCACATTTTTCTAAAACCTATATATGTATACTTCTTTGTCTTTGTAGAAAGGTCAATATGCTAAAATCCATGAAGGTGACAAAGTAAAAGTGTTAGGTCTGTATGATGGAGCTTTTGAAGGTTTCAGGTGGATTCATTCACTTTCTATATGCCATATAGTTAAATTGATCCTTGAATATGAAAATGCAAATATTATAAAGGTCACAAGAAACATCCCCCTTCCATATGGAGATAAACAAGAAGGTTGTAGCCATTTGAAAGAGAAGGAGGAAAGTTTCACGTGGTGGACTTTTAAATATACGGAAAATGATGTAGGGACATCTAGGCCCAAAAGAGACCAATCGAAGATAGGACAATTGAATTCATCTAGTGGATGGTTGAAAAACACATATGAGCACAAAACCAATAGTCAATGATAGATAGTGAATCTTGACCAGTTGTGGTCGATGACAGGAGAACAATTGGAGAAGTTGATTGGTTCACAAGACAGGTGACAGAGTTCAGTCAGGACATGATGACTGATAAGGTAGGAAGTTCAAGGATAGTGTCGAATGAGGATCTGTGAAGATTCATATCAAAGTTGATGATGACAAGAAAGTGACTAATGAGGTTACTATAATAGAAGCATGCATAATTGTGAAGGAAGTTGGAGCTGTTATTGCGCAATTTTGACAATTGTTGCAGAATGCTAAATGGTAGGATATGTTGAGAGGAGGTATATCAGTATTTAATGCATGTGAGGTGCATTGAGAGGCTGATAGAAGGAGTTTTGAGTGATATTTTGGACCAATAAACTAATACAATTACTATATCATGACCAGAGAAGGGGATGGTGTTGAAGTCCCGAATAGAGTTGTTAGCCCCTAGCTATTGTTGCCCAGAAGTGGATTATTGGTGATAACCATCGTTTAGAGAGACAACAGGACAAAGCATTGAAAATTCACTGTTATTTACCCTTTAAATCTTGAGGAGTCTAAAAAACAAGCTATCAACAGTGAAGGAATCCTAGAAGAGAGGATTGGGAAATGAAGCCCCAAACCATAGTGATGAAAAGGTTGAGGAAGAAGACAGTGTTCCTGAGGCTGAAGAAAATCAAGACCCAGGATAGAAACTGTAGAAAGTATTGTCTGATATGAAGGGTGGGTCTAATATGGAGGTATCTACCTACTCGGGGAGTCTAAACCCTGGCGAATTAATAAACTGGATAAGAGAAACAGAAAAATATTTCGATATGGAGCAAATAGAATACCCCAAAAGGGTGCAGGTCACTTGTTTGAAGTTGAAAGGTCATGCCTTATTGTGGTGGGACAATGTATAGGATGACAAAGTGAAGAAAGACAAGGATAAGGAGAAAACTTGGGACAGAATGGCTGTCAAATTGAAGGATAAGTTCCTTCCCACTCACTACATGATCTATTTGTTTAGGAAACTATAGAACCTAAGACATGAGGAGTTGACTATGTAGGAAATCATTGAGGAATTCTATCGATTTTCTATCAAGTTGAGGCATACCAATGAAGGAGAAGAAGTAGTCATGAGGTATGTGAATGGTCAAAAATACATCATTCAAGACAAGTTGAGCCTATCAAGGCTTAGGACATTTGGAGAGGCTTAACAACTAGCCTTGAAGGCAAAAGAGAAACTATCCAAGAAGACTTTAACTGGCAGAGGCAAACCGACCTCTTGAATTCAGAATTTCGTTGCCCCAAGAGGACATACTAGTGAGTCAAGGAAGGAGGAAAGTTAGGAACAACAATGATATGAGCGTGTTACATGTACAACATCAAGATTCATTCTCCGAGTCAGTATTGTGCAACAAATATTGGTCCTCATGTGTTGAGGTAGAGAGACTGAGTTGGACTCACTAACTTGGAGTAGACTCATTAGGGTGAACATAAGGATGACTAAGCATTCAGTTATAAACTCTTAGAACTTGTGAGTAATATCAAGTACTATTCCTCATGAGTTGAGGGGGTGATGTTGTAAAGTCTTGGTGAAAAAGGCTCTGGACTTATGAGAATATCAAGTCATGATTCCCATATATAGTAGGTACATATGGGGTGGACCTTCAGTTATAAAGGTGGAATTGTGGGTAATATCAAGTCATGATTATTATGCAAACACCTAGTGATATTAGGTACCCATGGGGTGGGCCTCTAGTTATAGAGGTGAAATGATTTGCATGTTGAAGTATAAATGTTATGTGATATATTACTAGTCATGGTCATTTGAGACGAATAAAGTTATTAAGTCTCCTCGAGAGACTCGACACCTCTAGAGTGAATTAATTTACATATGACTATATGGTCTGAGACTAATATAATATGATCATAACATGTGAACATTCTTCTTAGTATCATCTAGACCATGTGGTAGGATAAAATATAAAGAGATAAGCATAGAGATTAAGAGAATTGGAATTGCCTAAAGATGACTAAGTGAACTCGAGTTATTGAGCTCCAGTTAAAGCCTCAATGTGTGCTTTAGTTAATTAAAGAACTCAGTGATCACTCTAGTGTAAATCAGTTGGCATGATTCAGTTAATAAAAGCTAACTAAGTGTTAAGAAAGATAAATTGGTTAACTAAAGTATTTATACTTTATTTAAAGTAAAAGACAAAATTTAAGTTAATCAAAAGATGACACTTCAATTATAAAGTGTTTGCATGACGACACTTGAGTTAAATCACAATGACACTTATGTTATGCTAACAATGACACTTATGTCATCCTATAAACTTGTGATTTATAATCTCAAGCCAAGGATTGAAGATGGACCCAGAAAAGGTAAGGGAAATCTTAGAGTGGCTTGAGTCAACGAATTCCACCGAGGTTGGAAATTTTTCATTGACTTGGCGGTTTTTATAGGAAGTTCATTAGAAATTATGCATCGTTGGTGATGTGCATTAAAAAGGGTGAGTTCAACTTGACAAAGTTCGTTTGACGAGCTTTTCATAAGTTGAAGTAGAAGGTGATGGAGAGACCAATTTTAGATCTCCTAGACTTTGACAAAGTATTCCAAATCGACTACGACACAAGTGGAATAGAAATTGGAGCAGTGTTGAGCTATAAAGGTTGACCAATTGCATTTTTCAGTGAGAATTTGGATGATGCCAAGCATAAACAATCATCCTACAACTAGGAATTTTAGCCATTGTATAGGCATTGAAGAAGTGGAGGCATTATTTGTTACCCAAAGAATTTGTTTTGATTATGGACCATCAGGCCCTTAGGTATCTAAATACTCATATGAAGTTGAATTGCAGGCATATTAAGCGGTTCGAGTTCTTGCATAGCTACAATTTTATTTTGAATCATAAGTCAAGGAAGACCCATAAATTCGTCGATGTGTTAAGTCGAAGAGTTGCATTGTTAGGGACGACAATGGTTCAATCGGTAGGGTTATAGTCGATGAAGTATGACTATGAAGTTGAAAAGGATTTTTTTGAACGATGGAAGGCTTTGAAAGAACCATGGACCATCGATAGAACTCCATAGTTGGATTATTTTATCAAAGGAAACATGTTCAAGGTACATTAGTTATGTATCCATAGAGGACTAGTGAGGGAGAACCTGGTCAGGGAGTTACACAGTGTCGAAACTATGAGGACACTTTGGCATAGACAAGACCAAGGAATTGGTCAAGCAGAAATACGGTTGGCCAAGGTTGGTGACAAATGTAAAGAAGTGGATACGACAGTGTAGGATATGTCAGCATGCCAAAGGGAAAAGTCAGAATACAGGATTGTATGCACCTTTACCAATTTTGACCATTCCAAGGGAAGATATCAACATGGATTTTGTGTTGGGATTGCCAAAAACACAACAAGGTAACGACTCCATAATGGTAGTAATCGACATGTTTTCAAATATGGAAGACTTCATTCCCTTTCAGAAAACAAGTGATGGCACAAGTATTGTTGTATTATTTTTCAAGGAAGTTGTGAGATTGCATGGGTTGTCAAAGAGTATAACGTCAAATAGAGGCACCAAGTTCATAGGTCATTTTTGGATGTGGAAGAATCTTGACACAAGGTTGTGGTTCATTTTTTCATACAATTCATAGACAAACGGGTGGATTGAAGTTGTGAACAGTAGCTTAGGAAATATACAAAGGTGTTTGAATGTTGGTCAAACAAAGCAGTGGGAGAATGTGTTGCCACAAGAAGAATTTAAGTACAACAACTCTGTGAACAAATCAATGGGAATGAGTCCATTTTAGATCATGTAGGAAGAAATACACATGGATTAGCCGCCTTAACATAGCTACCAATAAGTACACAGAAAAGTGCAGATGTGGAATATTTTTTTTGACCATATGAAGGAAGTGCACGAGAGGGTGAAGGGACAACTAGAGAAAATCAACATGGCTTATAAGTTGAAGGAAAACTATAAGCGATGACTACAATCATTTGCAGGAGGATACCTAGTGTATGCACACCTAAGGAAAGAGAGGTTCCTGAGAGGAACATATAACAAGTTAAAGCTAAAGAATATTGGCTCGTGCAAGATCTTAAGAAAGATTTCAAAAAATGCTTATTTGTTGGAGTTTCTAAAGAGGATGGATATATCATTGATGTTCAATGTCACTGACCTATATAGGTACAAATAAGGTTCAATGAGTATAATTGAAACAACCACAAACTGATGTGAGCAGATACCATACCAGCTGATGGAAGAGATTGCAAGGGTGCTCGGAGAGTGACAAGTCAGGATGACAAGGAGCCAGAAGAAGAAAGAATATTTGGTCCCATGGAAGGACATATATTTGGAGGAAGCGACATGGATTTCAAAGGAGAAGCTAGATGAATTGTAGAACCACGAATGCATTTATTTTCAACCCAAGAAAGTTGATGTAGGGGTATCCAGGCCCAAAGAGACAAGTCGAAGGTAAGATGACTAAACTCATCTTGTGGACAGTCAATGAACACAGACGAGCACATAATCAACAGTAGATGACAGATATTGGTGGATATCTTGAATAGTTATGGTCAATGACAAGATACCATCCAAAGAAGTTGATTAGGTTAAAATATAGGTGACAACATTCAACCAGTACATGACGATTGACAAGGTAGGAAGGTCGAGGATGGTGTTGACCGAGGAGATGGGAAGATTCAAATCAAAGCTTATGACAATAGGAAAGTGGCTGACGAGATGACCAAGACAGAAGCATGCATAATTGTGTAGGTATTTCGAGTAGTTATTGTGCAATTATGGAGGTTGTTGGAGAAATTCAAATGGCGAGATATGCTGAGAGGAGGCAGATGAGTATTTAATGCAAGTGAGTTACATCTTGAAGCATCGAGAGGATTCTTGAAGGATATTTGAGTATGATTTTGGACCACAAAACTAGTATAAATACTAGATCATGACCAGAGAAGGGGATGTTGTAGTTCTGAATAGAGTTGTTGGCCCATAGCTATTTATGCCCAGAAGTGGAGTATTGTTGATAACCATCTCTTAGAGAGACGAATTGACAGAGCACTGACTCTGCATCGTAATTTAGCCTTCTAGTTTATTTTAATTAATATATAGCCATAATTATTTCCCTTCCTTGTTGTGTTGTTTAATTTTATGGGTATGTTACATCATGTTGTGCACATTGATTTATAGTCAACAAAGTTCACACTTGCATCAGTTAGTAGCTAGGCTTTGGTCATGTCTACATCAGAAAAGACAGCATAGATGATTGCAACCCTTCATGTTTTATTGAATTTTGTATGAATAAGGGGTTTGTACTATGTTCAATGCGAGTTTGTGATTTATGATTTAATCTATCTCTCCCTCACATCACATATGTGACATTTAGTTCATTTTATGTAGACTATTATTTAATAGTTGCACGTTGTGATAGTACTAGTTGATTTTATGTTTTAATGTAAATTTCAGTGTTTATTGTATGAGTATGTTTCCTTAATTAATATTGGATGAATTCCAATACTGTGCATGTTTCCTTAATTGACATTTGATTAACATCAACATTATGCAATAACAGTATACAATTTCAAGGTACCTAATAAAATATTCATATCATATCAATTTATATTGAATAATAATAAATAGCAAAAATAAAATAAATATGAAACTACAAGGAAAAATGAATATGAAAGAATATATCAATACAATAATTATGCAACTACCAAACTAGTAATACAATAAACAATAATTTAGTTATAATTATGATTAATTCTTGTTGCGCTCCTTCTCTTATGTTTCTTCAAAAAAAAATTGTACATGTAATATTCTTATTTATGTGGTCCTTTATTGAAAAAAGGGCACCATGGATGCTCCTCTTTGGTCCTACCATCAACGAAATTGAAGTCTTCATGAGAAAACGTTGGGTTTTGCTCCTTTTTTCCCTTGTATGGGGGATTTTTCTTGGTTTCTCCCTTCTTCCCTTCATTGACTGCAAGTGGATGTACCTTTGAGGTGTTTTGGAGGCCATTCGTGAGAGATTATATTTTTCTTGAATGAGGTAGGAAACAAATACATCCAAATCAAACATTTTGTAGGAGGATCCAAGAGCCAAACTAGTAGAATGAAAAGAAAAAACAAAGATATTGTAATCGAGACCCAATTTTGAGAGAATAGAGAGTACCATTTGTGAGCCATCCTTCTGAATCTTACAAATCTTGAGCTGCAGGAGAACCAAATTGAACTTGGTGAAAAAATATTGAATAAAATCAAAATCACTTGGCCTCAAGTTTGTTAGTTCCACCGCCAATGGATGGCCCCTCATTTAATCTTGTGTTATGAAGAGGGGGGACAGTGTGGTCCACACTTCATTTGGAGTCTTCTTGTTTTCAATATGGTAGAGTATATTTGGAGAAATAGAATAACAAAGAATCATGAATGCTCCATCCATTCTATTCAAATATTTAGACTTTTCAATTGTTGAATTTGGTTCCACCTTGAAGTCCAATGTGATTTGGTAGAGTCGCTTCATCCTCAAAAGCATCTCTACTATTGATTTCCATTCATAATATTTGAAGAGGGTTAGAATATGTTGGGGAGATAGGAGTTCCATGGATGAAAATGAGCTCTTTGATGGCTACAAATGCACTTCTTCGATCTACAATATCTTGATCCCTGAAAAAAACACTAGAACATTGACTACTTTAGCACCCATGCAGCTCAAATACCGTGCATATTTTGAGCATGTAGATATAGGCACTAATACAAGAAAGATATACTATGAAAAAGAAATCAATAATCAACTATTCATGTAACAAATTTAGTAACATTGATCATCACACAAAAATCTATAATAGATAATAAGAGAGAATAGTATATTTCATTAAGCACCAATTGATGAAGAGAGTTACAATAAATAGGGAAGGTGATTCAAATTAGGGTAGGAGGAAATTCAAATTACTCAAGCAAAATATAAGGTGCTAGTGAGGCTTAAATATAACCAAATACCTTGATTTATCCATGCACTCTCTCCAATCTGAGTTACATTGACCCAAGAATCCTCAATCACTAGTTCTCATTGTGTGATGTACATGCAAATAATTGTGTGTGCATGAAAATCCTCAAAATATATCAATTGGGGAATTAATGATTGAAGAGGGTTAGTTAGGTTTAGTTAGGACCTATATTAGTGGAGTGTGTCTAGTCCTCAACTGGTTATTGTCTAAATCACTCCTAAACTCGAGGAAAATCTCCCCAAATCAAGGAATGTGCCCCGAAAACTAGGAATGCATCTTAGGGGGGAATTGGGTGGTTAATTTAGATGGGGTTTGGCCTACTAGAGTCATCAAGCCATGGTCTAGGTAACTAGTTAGAGGTATTTTTTCTCTAACATATACTAATGTGGTTTCTACCACTACCTCTCTTCCTGTTTAGTCCAAGCAAACTCTTGAATCTGCAAGTTCTGATATTTGTATTTTTTCGATACTCATCAAAATATATTTGAATTTGCTCTTATCACTAATGTATTTTCCACAGATGATCCCTATACCTATTCTCAATATAAGGATAAATCTAAGTGGGAGAAAGCAATAACAATTGAATGTGACACTTTAATGAAAAACAAGACATGGACTCATGTGCATCTTCCTCCTAGAAAGTATTTAGTTGGATGTAAGTGGATCTATAAAACAAAGTTTATTGAAGACAAATAGATTGAAAAACATAAAGCTTGGTTAATAGAAAAAGGATTATCTCAAAAATAAGGTATTGACTATATGGAAAGTTTTACTCCAGTTGCTAGAATGAGCATAATAAGAACTATTCTTTCTCTTACTCCATATTAGAATGGGAAATAAACCAAATGGATGTCAAGAGTGCATTTTTGAAGGGTATTATTTGTGAAGACATTTATATGCATCAACCACCTAGTTTTATTACTGCTGAAACTTCAAGTTTAGTATGCAGTTTGAACAAGTCTTTATATGGTCTTAAACAAGCACCTAGAGCTTGGTATCAAAAAAGTGATGCTTATTTATTGAAGAATGGTTTTACCTAGTGTGCATTTGATCCAAATATATATGTGACGAACTTTGATTATGATGTTCTCTTAATAGTACTTTATGTGGATGATATTATTATTATTGGTATAAAACTTACACTTTTTTTCAATATTGTTTATGCCTGAAGATTCAGACACTACATTTATGAATAAGAAATCTAGTGGGGGGTCCCAAAGGGGTATCACCATGTTAGTCCCTATCAGAGCCTATCCCTGGAACCATACTTGGGTGCCTAACCCTAGAGGACCCAGAGAATTGAACCCTCTACCTCAACCTTATTAAAACTTGGTCCCAGATGATCCAACCAACTGAACCATCCCACGAGGCTTACAACCAACTTACACTTATATAAGAAATGAAGATAATATTAAAAACAAATTTGAAATGACTGACTTAGGTCTACTGCATTAGTTTTGGGTCTATATATTTGGCATATTCTTGATGGTATATTGTTGCCTCGTACTAAGTATATGATATATTTACTTGCTTGATTTCATATAAGTGATCGTAAGCCTTGACCTATGCCATTCCATTATATTGTAAAGTTAATTTTTTATTGTGATAGTCCTCTTGTTGATGCTACATTGTATCATCAACTTGTGGGGAGTTTGATATATTTGATGCACAGTAGGCCAAATCTCTCTTTTGCAGTCAGCAAGGTTTCAAGGTTTATGCAGAAGCTTCATGAAATTCATTGGAAAGTATCAAAGAGGATTCTATATATTTACAGGGGCCGGTGCATTATGGTGTTTTCTATTCTATCATAGCTACAATTTCACCTCTTGGTTATACAAATTCTAATTGGGCAAGGGATGCTTCATAGAATATGTCTACTGTAGGGTACATATCTCAACTTGATTCAAGTCTAATTTCATGGTATAGTAAGAAGTTGAGAATTATTTCTCTTTCTTATTTTGAAACAAAGTACAGGGAAGTTAGGGAAGAACCTAAAGATTCAATGTGTATTCGGCATGTTCGAACAAATATTGGACTGGTACAAAAATCTCCTACCGAATTTAGATGTGATAATTAGAGTGCAATTCATCTTGCATACAATTCATTGTATCACTCCAAGACTAAACACATTGACTTGGATACTCATTACATTTGAGAAGCAAGGAACCAATATCTTCACCAAATCCATGATAGAAATAAAGTTCACGTGTCTTCACAAATCTTTTGGGAATGAGGGAAGTTGTCATCAAGGGGGGATGTTAGTGTAATGCCATTTTCCTCCATTTATGTCATGTTCTCCTAATCATCATCAAGGGGGGATGTTGGAAGTGTAATTTTAATATTACATGTGAAATGATGTCATAAGATGTCTTATCTAGAAATGGAAGGCATAAATAACTCTAATTTTATGTAAACATAGTTATCACACATGCATCATGGAGAAATATTCTCCTATTACCATTCATTATATAAAGAGATGGAAAATCATTATCCCACTTGTAATTTGGGATGTAAGTCTTCCATATCTCTTGGCATATAATAGAGGTGATGGAGAGGATTTGGGCATATGTTGGGTTGATGAGATTTATCTCATGTGAATATTGTGAAGCGTATGTGGAGAGTAGCACACTTATAAGATTGAATATTTTTGAAGAATAAAGAAGACTACCTTCTCATGGATGTTTCCCCATTTGGGATTTTGCCATGTATATCTAGTGTATTATTCTCTTGTGTCTTATCTCTTGTTCTTATATAATTATTTGTCACTTTTATAGATAGAATTCTAGACTAGTATATTTTGTATTTTCATGTTAGCAAATGTATTGTTGTATGTTTATGCATATTCTCAATATTCTAATAGAAAGGTCCCTACCAATTTCATTATTTATCCCTTATGTCTTTGGTAGTAGTTGCAAGTTGTACTAAAGTTTTGAATGTCTATTTTTAGGCCTTCCCAAAAAAATGAGTACTTAATCCACTCATAGGTTTTATGAAATCCATAGTGACCTACTAAGTGGAAAGAATGTACTCCTCTAAGATTCATTTTTTTAGTGTTCAATTTGGTCCAAGGAAAAATCACTCTTTATATCGCAAAGTATTTTGGTCCCATTTATATCCCAAAGGAGGGTTTGGATTGTCTTCAATCCTTTCATTGAGTTGCACTATGGTGTCACTTTACATCCATTCTTGATGCACTTCCTCGAGCCAACCTGGAACTGGTAAGGATAATGAAAATAGTGATCCCTGCTCTTCAAATCACTTAAACAGTGCATCAGACACCACATTTTCTCTACCCTTATTACATATAACATCACGGCCATACCCCCAACAATTTAGTAGCCTACTTATGCTACTCCAGAGATTGATGACAACCTTTGTTTAAGGAAATATCTTAAACTATGATGGTTAGTATTGATTGGGAAGTGCGTTCCTATTAAATAACGGTTTCATGTCTCAATTTTGTGAAGTATGGACATCATCTCTTTTCCATATGTATATTTTCCAAAATTTCTATCACATAACTAGTAACTGGTTAAGTTCAAAGGGTATGCTTCTTAAATCAACACGACTCCAAGACCTCGTCTAGATGCATCACATTCTACGACAAAATTCTTAATGAAATCACACATTTCTAATACTGGAGTAGTGCACATGGCATCCTTTGAGGTTGAGAAGGCCTCGTCGGCTTCATCTCTCCAGACAAATGCATTCTTTTTTAGCAAGGACGTTAAGTGAGATACGATTTTTCCATAATTTCTCACACTTTTTGTAGTAGTTGGTAAGTTCTTGTAACCCATGTAATCTCTTTAGGGTCTTGGGGTGTGGTTAATGTTGCATATCCACCACTTTCATTAGGTCCACTCATACTTCATTTTGACTAACAATGTGGCCCAAGTATTCAACCTCAATAACCCCAAAGGAAAATTTGGAATGCTTCACAAATAACTATGGTCCCTTGGTAACTGCAAGGCATGATCAACATGCTCAAGGTGTACTTCCCATGTTTTAATGTATATCAAGATATCATCAAAGAAAATCAAAACAAACTGGTGTATAAAAGGTTTAAGATCTTGTGCATGAGACTCTTAAAGGTGGATGGACTATTGCAAAGACCAAATGGTGACCAAAAACTCATAATGAACCTCTTGGGGGTGGAAAGTTTTCTAAGGAATGTTTTCTTCTTTCATCTTGTTTTGATGGTATTGAAAATGAAGATCTAGTTTAGTGAAGAACTTGGCTCATGAAACTCATCGAATAGATTATCAATTATTGGAATAGGAAATTTATCCTTGCTAGACAACTTATTGAAATCCCAAAAATATGGACACATGCACCAAGTGTCGTCCTTTTTCAATACCATAATAGTGATGAATAAAGGCTTGTACTAGGATGAATGATCACTAATAAAAAATGGCTAATTTGTGACTAAAAAAACAATTAAATTTGTATATATACGTGACTATTTTTGAGGTGGTGACTAATTGTATCTAATTTATATTCTTTTATAATGTGACTAACTTTTATTTTTATTTCGCTTAGTGATTAATTGCTTGCCTTGATTCATCATCTTGTAATATATTTACTCATTTACTTGGTCATTAATAGAGCAATATATTTACTTGTTTATTTGGTTATTAATTGTCGCTATTAATGACCAAATAACTGGGTTGTAAATATATTACAATATTATCAATCAAATCAACCCACTAATGGATAACTGAAATACAACTAAAATTTATTTGTGCTATAAGATATTTTAAATTATCTATTATTTGTTGCATCTTCAAAAATAGTCACTTATATGCAAATTTTAGTTTGCTTTTTAGTCACAAATTTGTCATTTTGTACTAGTTATGGTTGTGTAATTTGTAACATTATTCTTCATGCTTCTAGATAAACATGTCATACTCTTTTGGGGAATATCACCAATTATGTTTGGAAAACATACATCAAAAACGTCTAACCACCTACAACTCAGTTTTTTAACTAGTAAGAATGTGCTCCTACTACCTCTGAACCATAAGTACAAGTTATTGATAAATGCAGTCATATTCTTTAAATGCCACTTGAAATAAAACACTAGATTGAATTCATATAAAATAAATTCCACCATGGTATATTAGAATAAAGATTAAGATCAACATGAGAGGATTAGTCTATGTGATCCTTCATTTTTTATGGAGCCTAATTACATTCATGACTTTCATTCTCACCACTCGCAAGCTTCACCAATACAAAATAATGTTAGAAACAAACAAATCAATGAATACAATATTAAATATGAAGATGTTCATCTCTTCAACACAAATATTTTCATTCCATCTCATCCTAAATACCAAAAAAGAACAAAAGCAGAAGATATATTTTATTTTCTTTCTCATTTAGCCCTACATCACCTAAAACGGGAAGCAGATGCAAGAGTCTTAAAGATATTGGTTTTGAATTGCACTCTTTAAAATTTCAAGAAATGGCATATTTATCTTAGTACTTCCCCGTGCATAATAGTGACAACTTTAGCACCAAATAAAGATGGGTTATGCTAGAGATGTGTATCAACTATAAAACACTAGATATGATCATAATCCAAAATTGATATCTGATTTCAAATATTGAAGATTATGGTTGACTGTCTCTGTGGAGAAGATATATCTTCATGTTAAACCTAATGTTGGTAAATCGTCGTGTTTGATAAAGTAAAAAGACACTTGAAATATCATTATTATAACTCAGCAACGGTTGTAAAATTAGATAATAATGCCATTTGGACTACCTTTGCATGAAAAAAATTCAAGAGGATAATGAATGGAGTACTCAGAGACAAGCATCGATCATTTTGTTAATTTCCATCTCAAAATATGTCCTCATCTACAACAAGACATGGTTAGAGAATATACAACATGTTCATGTTGTATTCTCAAATCCAAACAAGGAGAAGCTTTAGGTGAATTCAAATAATAGTTCATTATCCATGAACTTCACATCTTATTTGAGCTACATTGTCGATTTACATGGATTGCATATCAACCCAAAGAAGAATTAAGACATAGTCAAGTGATCAACACCAGTTATTGAACAGATATGTGAACTTACCTACATATGACTAAATACCTCTAGACATTTATCTTGCATTACTCTTGCTTCATATTACCACATTACATTTGAATGCTTTGATAAAAGGAAAATGCATAATTCAATTAGAAGAACACATAACAACAACCCCTCAATGAATTAAAGTGGGTAATATGGAATGCATTAGTGCTAACACTACATGAAATAGGAATTCCATTTGAAATGGAGAATAATGCACCAAGATATACGATGGGAACCATGCTCACGTAATAAGGAAAGTTGATAGCATTCACTTGGACATATCCTTTGATATGGTGATTAAGGATCCAAGCCTATATTAAGGATATGTGTGATCATGTAAGTAATTAGGCATTAAAAACACTCTACCAGGAAGGAGACAATTGTGCATACTAACCACAAGACGTTATAATATTTGTAGACTCGATCAAAAGTTAAAACAACATGAGAGTTGACATTTCAAATGACTCGTATACTTTCTCACTTATTAACAAAGCCCGAGAAAGAACAACATTGCCTTCCCCAATCACACAAATTATTTCCAAGTAGTATTGAAGCATAGATGCATCAATATAATCTCTCCAAGTCACAAAACCAACAACATTTACACAAAATTGGCACTAGCCATAAGAGGGTACTTTCATCATTTTTATCAAGCTCACAACTATAATGGCCCACAACAACAAAACTTAACCTTTGATATGCTCCACCTTACAATTGTCAAGGAACTAAAATAAGTAGGAGAATCAAGGTTTTTGTTGTATTTTCATTGCAAACATACCACCTTTCCGTACCAAGTCAAGTTCCAAATATCCTGATCTCTTATTCACTTATGGACTGATTTTTTAGTGGCGGGGTAAATTGAGGTTTATACCACACCTTAAATGGAAAATAGGTTGACTTCACCATTGTTTCCAAGGATCGTGATGTTGGTTTTATCTTCCTGATTCATGTCACTGTTTACAACACCTACCACATTATGAAAGACATATTTTACCCCCCCCCCCCTCAATTTGTAAAGGGTGTTGTTGGAGGGGCCTAGTCAGTTGGATGACTAGGTCCTCCAACAAACCATCGTCGGGTCGATCCTGCCACTTGGTTAGCCTACTGAACTAGTAGTTGTAACATAATAAATACTCGCAACATATATATCTATATATAGGTCAGTGATTCATGGATAGAAACATGTATTGTACAACATTTTGTATACGTTAATACAAATACTTGTTATGACTGTCCCACTTATTCTCTTCTCTTATGTCTTGTAAGTGCTTGTATGATCTCTTACTTATTTATATGATTATATGATGTACTATTGGTAATCTGTGCAATCCATATGATTACAACATTGGTTTCGTTGTCAATAGTATACAAATATATTACGAGAAGGAGCACGAGCAGATGATAACCGAACAAGAGATTCGACAGTGGTGGGACAAGAAAATAGCAAATTACATTTAGAACTATGCAAGAATAAATAGACTAACAATCGCATAGGAAAGGGATAAATTCTTCACTAAAGCCCATGAAAAATTTATAGAAGTTGCTCCTTGAGAAATAAATAAGTTCCTCGCCTATTGTTCATGAACAAGTTGAACCCTCGGAATGAACGAATTTTAATGCATAAAATTTATAACGAAGGAAGAAAAAATCTATATGATTGACTAGAAAATATGTGTGAAGATGTGTGTGAATAATAAGCCATAGAAGAAATATCATCCCCGGAACAAGTTCAAGAAAAATTCTACACCGACATGCATGAGGTATTTTTTTGTTCTATTCCAAGATTGTTATATAAACTCTTAATTGAAAAAAGGATATGGCCACATAATCGATCCATGACCTCCATTGTACACACTCTCCTTGTCAAATTGGGAGCAAAAGCTAAAAGACTGGGAGAGCTTTGTTTATGAACATGAGTGGGAATATTTCCTAACTAAATGAAATCCATTGTTGAACCCGCTACCATCAAACAGTAGAGTTGGGTTAGAAATGGGGGGGGTCATTGATCTTGTGTTCTAAATAAAAGAATGATGCTAGCCAATCAAAGAAGAAAAGAATGAATCCCTTAAGAATTTGAGTATACTCCAACGAAATAAGTGCCCAATTGCCCATAAACAAATAGCAGACATACAAAAAATAGAAAGAGAAAAGAGGTACAAGCGATGAGATCAGTTGAGGGATATTGTTATCGCATTACAAGGAAAAATAAGTATAAAGAAACTAAGAGAGATGATCAAGCAGCCAAAGTACTGCCTAGGTCGAGGGAAAGTCGATCAGAAGCGAAGAATGTGAGCTACCAACATCGGTAGATCGGTCGCATGTGATGGTGTTGACCCCACAAACATTAGACGTTACAATCTTAGATACTTTGACTCTTGTCAGCTCTATACCGATGATAATGACGATTGGGTTGACTATTAGACAAATAGTTGAGCAAGACATGGAACTGAATCCAAGCGACAATAGTATATGGAATCGACTAGATCAATGTGAATGAATTATAGATAGATTGATTATTCAATGACCAACACACAGTAATTGGATTAACTTCACACTTGAATTCTAAAGAAACTCCTTCAATCTATTTTATACATAACATATGCAGGTACCCCCCTGCCAACAACATTACTAATCGAAGCGACCAACTTGTCGGAGAACCGACCTAGTGACGATGAGTCAGCAAAATAAGTCCATCTGTCATGGTACTAGTCACATCCATAACACGTCAACAGTAACCACCAAGTAGTAAGTACGTCGGTTAGTCAATCGACACGAGTAGGTATTAGATATTCTAATTTTAGCAATATGGCTTACCATATTCCAATAAATACACATATCTTTGAAGGGGATGTCGACCCTAAGAAACATTGGTTTGTATGTGAATCCCTTTGGAAAGATAATGTTATTGGTTATTAGAATCAACAGATTACACAGTTTGTAAGGGGACTCAAAAATAGAGCATTCACGTGGTATATGAATTTCCTTG
The DNA here is from genome assembly GCA_001517045.1 of Pseudotsuga menziesii. Classification (NCBI taxonomy): domain Eukaryota; kingdom Viridiplantae; phylum Streptophyta; class Pinopsida; order Pinales; family Pinaceae; genus Pseudotsuga; species Pseudotsuga menziesii. The sequence continues at coordinate 164,475 of LPNX010937520.1, forward strand.
AAGAAGGTCCCAAGTCGAAGCAACAAATAAAGGAAAATTTTCTCAAAATTTTCAAAGTCGAAGACACTAAACATCTGGTCAGACACAACTTGAAAGAAATCAAGCAAAGAATAGGAGAGTCCATACGAGAATATGGCTGAATATTTAAAATCCTCCCCATCCAGATGTCGTCTAAAATGGACCCATCATTAGTAATACAATTCTTTGTCACATGTATACAACCAAGAATCAAGATGTCACTATTAATGCACGAATACACCACATACAATGGCGTTCTGAAGAAAGCCTTAAGAGTCGAATATAACACAAACTATTCAGTCAGACCCATCGACAAACGACTAGAAGAAAATATTGAAATGATACAAATTTCATTACAACATCTTACAATGAGGCAAAATGATCTATGTTATACCACATGTTTCGAGGAAGGACATACCAAGGATACCTGCCCTTATAATGAGCAAAGGAAATATCATGACAATCACACTACACATTAGAGGGAAATGAAATAGCTCGAAGAAAAATCAAGAATATTCCCAAAAAAATGAAAGCCATAAAATTTTCAAATAGAGCAAACAAGCTACTTTTGTGAGATTTGTGAAAGGTTTGAGCCTCACTTGACCACAGATTTCCCTTACAATGCTAATAATTTCAAACCTAAATGGTGCAGAATTTGTTGGATGATGCAACATTTGACTATTAAATGCATTAAAAACTTGAAGACAAAATCAAATTATAATACAGTTTACCAAACACAAACGGTGAAGCAAAAAGGTCGCAATGGTCGCAATAATGATCAACATAATAATGGATATAATCAACAAGGATGCTATAATAGTCATGGATGATACAATGTTCAAGGATCATACTGACCACTAGGACATGCAAAGTCACAATGTTATGTGTGTTACAGTGAAGAACACCTAAGCTCCAACTGTCCATGGAAGGATGAGACATATTTAAAATTTTGTACAAAATGTGGCATGGGGGAGCATTGCTTAGAAGAATGTCCTATCATGCTTGAATCACTTAATAATAAAATAATGTTAACCTCTTCTCTAGTGTTTCTAAAATGCAACTTTGAATACTAAGAGCTTGCAAATAATTACCAAGCAAGGCACAAGAATTGGTGGTGATAAGACTCAAGTCATGAGGATTGAAAGAAAGTAGGAAGACTATCCTAATCCCTTGAAGACAAAAGAAATATTTAATAATGCTGTAAAAATATTTACACAAATTAAGAGATTGCAAATAATTACCAAGCAAGGCACAAGAATTGGTGGTTATAAGACTCAAGTCACAAGGATTGAAAGAAAGCGGGAAGACTATCCTAATCCCTTGAAGCAAAAAGAAATATTTAATAATGCTACAAAAATATTTACACAAATTGCTTCTGAAGAAAATAATGCATAAAATAGGAATAAAACACTCAATGAGTTGTTACAACTCTTAACAAAGGAAGAAGTTGTTGCACAATTAATCAATCTAATGCATCTTATTAAAAGTAACCCAGAGAATGAGAAAGTCGCTAAAAATATCTATAGTTTGAATCAAAAATATAAAACTTATATTACTCCCTGAATAGACCTTGAAGTCAAGGGGTTTTCCATATTGCACGTTGTCCTCGACTTTGGATCGCAATCCAATATAATGGTGAGATCGACATGTGAAAGCATAGGTCGTCCTTGACTTGTTAAGTCAGACATTTATATTAAACTTGTTGATCAAGGTATAATTGAACCTTTTGGTGTATAATGTTAAAACTCCAATCATGGGATAAGTACCTACATTGATTTTGAAATTATTGACCAAAGAGAAGGATCTAACTCCTTCCCTACCCTAGTTGGTCGACCATGGGGTCACAAAATGAACACCTCTATATCTCTTGAAAATGACAGAATAAAACTCAAAGCGGAAGGAAAGAGAGTAATTATTCCTATTGAGTCGTCCCAAGGAAAACCTTGGGCTGAACCTGATTATAATGACGTTGGCATCCAACGACTGTATCAAATAATTCAAAACAACAAATATTCCATCAAGCCAAATAGAAATGGAGAAATTCACCTTGGATCTGATATGTCAATTGGATACAACTATGATTTATAAATGTATGATTGGCAAATGGAAAACTATGAAGCACAAGCTCATGAATGTTAGTCAATCGAGGTTGAACCCATAAAAAGGACCCAACAATGTTTTACTATATCTATCATTCCAAAAATATTTGAGAAGAAAATAAGAAAATATATGATGATCATCCTAGCAAAGAAGGAACTAGCAAGCATTCCACCTCTATGATATAAAGAAGGGAGGCCCCAACCACACATGTTGACAAAGTATATAAAAACGTCAAAGAACAAGGTCGTATACAAAGTTTGGTTGAAACTTTTACCAGTCAGGAAACATGATGGTGGGATACACATTAGTCCCAACTGCATATGTGGACTACGACATCAACATATCTCATAGAACAATTTGGAGGGAAGAAACTCACAGCACAAGCAAAAATAACAAAATGTGTACAAGGCCAAGATCCAAATAAACATATCAATACATGTGAAAAGCAATGGAGACAATCAAGATACAAATACTAAATATTATGGCCCCACCTTTTTCCCAAGTACACTTGATGACCTACCCAATAAATAGTATAAATGGAAGAGGCTAAAGGAGAAACCTTTAACTGGAAAGAGTTGAAAGAAAATTTCGTACGAGATTTTTCTTTCAAGATAGAAGAAGAAAGCATCAAAGAAGCAGTTGCAGAAAATAAAAGTTAATTGCAGCTAACAAGCAACATCAATTCAACTAAGGAGGACCAACCACATTTGGCATGTATTAATATAACAATCAAGTCAGCACCCTAGTCGACTCACCTAGAACTAGAGAATGATAAAATTACTAGGAAAAGCTTCAATTGGAAAAGAAACCATTCGCAAGTACTAAAACTTGTAAAATCTTTAATGAAAGTTGCCTCAAAAGACAAAATTGAGCAAGAAAGATTAACTCAAAAAGACTTCCCACGTGCTTTTACAAAATTTAAAGAAGGTGATCAACCAAAAAATGAAGAAAGAGCACCAAAATGGATGGACGCACAAATCAAAACCAGAGAAATTGACATTTTGAATGATGATCGACCAAAGATGGAAAAAATAGGATATTACTGGTTCGACCAACAAGTAGAAAAAATTACTAATTTTCTAAAGGAATACCAAGATGTCTTTGCACAAGATTATAAAGACCTAAAAGGTCTAGTACAAGAAATGGGCGAAATGAAAAAATATATAAAACTAGATGCTAAACCTATCAAGAAACTATCATATAAGTTGGCACATAAGTATAAGGATATTGTAAAGAAATAAATAGAAAATATGCCAGCAACAGGAATCATCTATCCAGCGTACCAATCAAAATGGGCCAATCCTATGGTCGTGCAACCAAAGAAACATGATCCAACAAAGTTATGTAGATGCATCAACATTAGGGGACTAAACAAAGTAACATTAACTGAGCCATTTCCAACACCTTTTGCGAAAGAAATCATCAATGTAGTTGGGGGCCTCAAATGTTATTTCTTCACCTATGGATTTTCTATATATAATCAAGTGCTTGTCTCTAAAGAATACCAACACAAAATAACATTCGTATGTGAATTTGGATCATTTTCTTATAAATTCATGCCATTTGTTCTAAAGAATGCACATGTAGTATTCTCCAGAATAGTTGTTAAAGTGTTCCAAGAATATTTATAAAAAACTATGGTCGTCTACTTCGACGACTGGTCAATATATTCCTTACTAAGGGATCATGTCCAATGGCTCAGGGTTATACTATAATGATGCAGACAAATACAACTCTCTGTAAATATTAAAAAGTGTATATTTGCAACACTAATTGGAATCCTTTTGGGACATATCATTTGCAATGAAGTAATCAAAGCCAACTACACAAAAATCAAAGTCATTCTCAACTTGAAACCTCTAGTAAATCAAAAACATGTCAGAATATTCCTTGGGCATACCAACTATTATCGAAAATTTATTATACATTACTCTAATATGAAATACCCCTTGGAAGAATTACTAAAAGACAACCAATATTTCATGTGGTCACAAGAGTGTGTAACCTCATTTGAACTACTAAAGAGGAAGTTAGTCGAAGCTCGCATATTACGATTCCCAAATTGGTCGATTAAGTTTCATGTACATATCAGCGCATCAAGCATTGCAGTTGGACCAATATTGACTCAACCCGCAAATGATGGAATGGACTATCCTAATGTGTATGGTAGCAGAAAATTAAACAAAGCATAAAGGAATTATTCAACAATGGAACGAGAATATCTAAGCATGATTTTTGCATTACATAAATATTGACATTATATGTTGCCTAATCCTTTTGTATTTATAGTGATCATCAAGAACTCAAATATTTAGTCAAAAAACCTATTCGTCATGGTCGCTTATGTAGATGGATACTCATATTTCAAGAGTTTGAGTTTGAAATATTTGTTAGACCTGGGAAGAATAATATCAGTCCCAGCAACTAGTCAATAATATATACGGGAAAATATCTCAATGGATTAAATGACGAATTGCACGATGCACATCTATTATAAGTCGGGTTCTACCGATAGAACCAGAAGTTATAGAATAATATATTGAAGAAGGTAAATATCCAGAAGGAATTCCAGAATAGAAAAATAAAATACTTGCAATGAAGGTCACACCATATACTATAATGAATGGATTCCTATACAAATTAGGACAAATCAGGACACTTTCAAGCTGACACAACTGCGCGAAAATTTTTACATTCTATTTTATGGTGGTCGACGCTACATAAAGATTGTAGGAAGTAGGTGAATAAATGTGATAGGTGCCAAAGAATTGGTTCGCTGCCAAGTAATGAAATTCCCTTAATATCTATTAATCCAAGCCTAACATTTGAAATATGAGATATCGACTTTGTTGGACCCTTTCCAATCCCAGGATGATGAATAGGAGATATATCATCACAACAGTTGAATATGTTACCAAATGGGCAGAAGCTAAACTTGTTGAAGCATGTTCCAGTGAAGTAGATGCTAAATTTATATACAAAAATATAATTACACGATTAGGATGCCCTCATACTCTTATCAGCTACATAGGAACACATTTTCTTAACAAAACTATATCAATATTACTGAACGAATTCATGATCAACCATCAAAAGAGAACTGCATACCATCTACAGACAAATGGAGCAATGAAAGAATTCAACAAACCTTAACCAAAGGACTAATGAAGCTTTGTAATTGACAAAGATTATTGGGACGAAAAGATTCCTGCTATCTTATAGGCCTATGGAATAACTTATAAATGGTTGATTGGTAGACTGGAAAACTCAAAAAGCTAAATATAGCCTGGTTGGGTCCATACATCATTAAAGAACTAAATAGTAATGGGACAGTCTGACTAAATACGTTACAAGGATGAGTCTTTACAAAAAAAATTAATGATGCAAGGCTTAAACGATATAAACCATAACGTTGACACGACATTGACAATGGTTGTATCTCCCTTCGGTCGAATGTCATGTCCTAGGTTTGCAATTGATTTTTTGTATTATTTACAGTATTAAAGTAATTATAGAAGCCGTTAGGAAAAATAACTAACATTACCTATACCGATATAAAACGAATCCCTAAGACATGGATGTTAGAAGGAATAAGCAAGACGCAATCATGGTAGATTGGACTAGGCAGAGCGACGAACTAGAAAACATGCAAGAAGAAAAAAGAAACCCACCCAAAGTTTATCGATGAATAAGAACCGACAGTCGTGATAGCATGGACTATTCAAAGAAGCAGAAGCCAGACCGATCGACTGAGTGGACACCGTATAATATACACTTTTTATGAATGACACAGACAGAGAAGTTATGATGACCATCGAGTAAATATTGTACCAAAATACTCCTCGCATGTGTGAAGTAGCTGTCAATCATAAGGATCACAATTAAATCCTTAACCTACTCCACATAAATGCACTCCAAGTGCACAAGCTATAAAAGCAAACCTAGAACAAAGTTGGGAACATTTTCGTAAAGAAATTAAGCAACCTCATCGTCACAAAAATTCAAAACCTGTTAGCCTAACCCCTGCACCTGTACACACAAATGTGATGGCCCCAAATAAAGGAACTGTGATGACTAGAGCCATGAAAGCTACAAAAAAAAAAACGGACATAGAAGATGACACCATGTCGCTCTTGAAAGCTAGACTCACCATAAACCAAAAAGCATGTAATGAAGAACACCAATGGAGAAGATATTGGAAAGAGATTCCCAAATGGGGGATTCAAAATTATAAATGAGTAGAAGCAGCTAAGAAATTGCAGTAGAAAAAATATTCCATTATCTTAATGCACCCCTCCTAGAATACTTCGATGGATTGAAGGACCTAATCACCCAATATGTTGTTAGCAACTACCATCAAGGAAAGCTGTGGATGGAAGAACCAACAGAGATAAATGGAAACCTTATAGCTCATGTGACCAGCCTCTCGAACCATGGACCCCCTGTACCAGTCGGTGTAAAGCTAAAGTTAATCAAAGAACTTACAATAATACCCCAAGGGAATAAATCCAAATGCCTTGTAATAAGCAAAATACAGTATGAGGCACACAAATCCATATCTATCATTATCTCCATATGTCTAACTAGGACTACTCAGCCCTTAGATGTTAGGCTCAACCTGTCAGAAGTTATCAAAGCAGTCACCCAAGAAGCCAAAATATTCAATTTGGTGTAGTACCTAGCCATAGTTGTAAGGGAAACATGCAAAAAATGCCAGGAAACAAGGTCGACAATTCACTATCCTTCACTCCTCATCTGGCCTACAATGTATAAGATCATTCCAATCAAAGACCCTTCATTCACCATCAGGTCATAACCTCGCATGCTAAACTTTAAATCATTTCAAAAAGATGGGTACCCCAGAGGCCCCGAAGTTGCAAAATTATGGCTTGAAAATTGGTTTCAAGCCTTGAACATGACTTGCTTGAGATGGCAAGTTCAGTAACCCATTCGTCGTTATCTACCACTGAATTTCCACATGAAGCTAAATATAGACTTTACGAAATTCATGTTTATTCAAGGAGTAGTAGGGGATGCAGCCAAGCTCAACTGCTACCCTTCTGTAGAAGACATTTTTGTGATCTCTCGCAACATTTGAACATAGTCCTACAAATTCCATAGGTTTCGCTTAAAGCATCTGAAGAAATAGAACAACCTTTAACCGACTACAAAACAGGAGAAGCTTATGAGGTTAGCCTCTACTTATAAATTTTTGGGCCAACTAAGGAAGAAACAAACCGTCTAGATATTGTACTGTTGGAATCCCATCCCAAACTAGCAGAAATATAAAACTTGTCGGGAGAGACAATCGAAGATGATGACAACCAGGAAGATGTCCAGTCGAAGCCCGACCTATCCAGGGAAAATATTACAATAGTAGCTTAGCTATTCTACACAATGAAACAAACCTCAAGAAGTAAATGATCTAAGAAAAGGAAAATGACCCTGCAAGCACCAACAGAATATGAACTACATGAAATTTACCTAGAAACTGAGCAACTTATCAGCAACTCCTTCGTTAACAAAGTCACATTCAAGTAGTAGATCGAGAAGAACATTGTCGACCAAGTTGTTGTTGACAACGTAAGTCTCAAGCAATCTAAAAAGCTTAATATTAGACTACACTCCCAAAAAGATGATCCAGTTCTTATTTTGGATAAATCCTTATCCCAGTTGCCAACTAAAATTCAAGAAGCCTCATCTGAGTTACTTACTACCGTTGTCTATCATGATCCCAAATTTATGTCTAAACTACCCGATTATTTTCTTGATTGGCGAGCCATTATTACCAAACAAGTTATCAACAAATCAACCAATCACCCATAAAAGCATGTTAGACTGCCCCTAGGAGCTAAACTTTCTAAGCAGTCGCTCAAAACCCCAAAGGGACCATTAATAATCAGGTTCCGCCAAGTTTTAATGGAGTGCATTTCCATTGAACGAATGATGCCAACTTGTACATTGCTTGCAGCTTCGATTGTTTCTCCCAGGAAGACATCCTCTGCATGTACCATCTCAATCATTAACCTCACTTCATCTTCCTAAACTCCACCCACATAAACGACGGCTACTACCACCGGTCCATTGGCTCAGCCCACCTCAACCGCTAGCCTCACATCGACTGAACAGCTAAAGTAAAATCTACCCATTTTTCCCCCAATAGTATTACACCCAGTACCCTCATCTACCCCATCCTCAACTGACCCAACCATAAAAAACCCCATCCTCATATGTACCTAGCCCCTTTGCTACAATTGTTCCTTTAGCTACCCCATCCCTACCTAGTTAGCAATCAATATAGGCTCTGCAAAAGAAGATCAAAAAGAAGTAGACATAGAGAAGTCACCCCACAGTACCCCTATGACTTGCAACAGACTCTTATGGTGCCCCAGTTACTTTCGATATAGCTATATCCAAAGATCACAAACTTGAATATCTTATAGAATCAATTCATAAAGAGAAAAAGAAAATATGGTATGCTGACAAGCGAAAGTCGGACAACATCAAGGAAAAACAATCAGAAATCCTCAAGTGCTATGAAATTATCATCAAAGAAGTTGAACCAACCCTACACTGACCGCCCGCTAAGAATACATTAGATCATATAACTAGTTTATTTGGATATCTCACTACCATCCTGCAGTAACTCTTTGTGCAAAAGAATTAATAAAATGAACAACAAACAACCTAATTATTATCTACCTAGTATCGAATTTTTCTAGAGTGGCATAATAAGTTGAAATAACATCAAATGGTATAAAAATGGTCACTTTGAGTCCTCAACTAGTGGTATTTATACTATGGAAATTTTTTTATAGAGATGAGCAAGATAAAAAAAACACGTTAGCAACCATTTTTCAACAAAAGGACACTGTCAACCATACAACCTTGTTGGAACTTGAACACCAAACTAAAATGGAACAAAATCATCTGCACACATTCTAGAAGAACGAACAACAGTGGTCCCAGCAATCCAAGACTCCAGAATTCAACCATCTTGTAGTTCAAATAGACAAGCTCCTTGCCGAGGCCGACGACATCCAGTTTCTCCTCATCCCTCATCTTCAAAATGTTAAGACCAACACTGTTACTGACAAGATTGCTCGACTGCTTGAACTCACTACACTCATCTTAAACAACCATATAGTTATACATGAGTGGAAATATTTGCAATGTTGTCTTGCTTCCTCTACTCCATTGATTGTCGAAGCATGTAGTGAAGTCGACTAGTCAAATACTCTGCCCAACACCGACCACTTTTGTTCAAACATCTCCCTACTCTCTTTGGGATGAAGAAGTGTTTTGTTGGTGCGGTAGATGTTGGAGGAGACTATGCGATCGGTCGGTTAGCTGACTGAACTAGCAGTTGTAACAGAATAATTACTTGCAACATGGGTGTGTGTGTGTGTGTGTAGTGAATTCGACTAGTCAACTACCGTGCCCAACACCCAGCAGCCCTGAAGAAAAATCAAACAAGTTTTTGTATCACCAGCCATTTTTGTTCAAACATCTCTCTTCTCTCTTCGGGATGAAAAAGTTTTTTGTTGGTGGGGGATATGTTGGAGGAGACTATTTGGTTGGCCTACTATTCCTCCACCCAACCACCATCGGGTCGGTCCAGTCGATCGGTCAGTCGACCGAACTAGTAATTGTAACAAAACAATTACTTGCAACATATATATATATATATATATATATATATATATATATATACAAAACAATTACTTGCAACATATATATATACACACATGGATAGAGAGATGTATTGTACAACAGTTTGCACCTGTTAATACAAAGACTTATTATGATTGTCCCACTTACTCTCTTCTCTTATGTCTCATATGTGCTTTTATTGTCTTTTTCTTGTTTATATGATTATATGATGTATTATTGGTGATATATACAATCCCTATTATTACAATAGGTGTTCACCTAGAGGAGTCATAATTAATTCATCATATCCCTTCCTTCGTGTGGTAGTCTATGAGCATAAGACCAATTAAGGGTTAATCTTGTGAGAAAAAATAACATTTCCTTGAGCAACTTCTTGGTTACTATGAATAATATCTAGGTGATTTTGAAGAACAACATAGATCATGTTGAGGGTTTGTGGCAGCATTGTTTTCAAACTTGTTTTTAATTCCTTGAGCAAATTGGAACAATATTGAGGGAGCCACCTTCATTCATGCTAAGAACCTTGCTATAATTAGGGAAATTATGCCATGTGTGTCTAGTACATTAGTAGATGTAGCTCAACAAGATGTGATGCTCTTGTGGTTGGAATATGGTAGACAATTAGAAATGGATTACTTTCTATTCATAAAGATAGTGATATTTGGAGTATCACTTTATTTCCTGAAAATTAGGCTAGGACTTGAGTTACATGACTATGGAATGCAACAGAGGCATATAGCACATATGTGCTTTCTACGAGAGCTATACAATTATCGTCTTGTTGATTCATATGTGGTCTTTTTTACTCTTTATTTGGTTATTTTCTTTGGACATGGTACTTTAGTTCTTGACATGCCAAATCCATCAACAAAGGATTGTTTTCGCATTCAGATGTTGATGACTGCTCTTCATATATCCGACCTCATTTTTATTAGAAGTTCGTCTAAGTAAAGGCATGATAAGTTTCTAGTTTTTTTCCAAAGATATATTCTTATCAAAGGGGCCATACCCCTCAATGTTGAGTTTGATCTTTGGGATCATGTTGCTGACTTGCAGCAAAAAATGATTCAATATTCATCCAATCAGGAAGAAGATGTTGCTATGATTAAATTAGAAGACTAGGAACACGTTGTATTTTCTGAAAATATGGGTAGTGAAAGATATTTTGATACAGGAGTTAGGTCGGTAGCATTTTGTTGTTCCTATTGTAGGGAATAGACAAACAATAATTAATTTAATGAAGAGAAATTGTGTATTGGACCAAGGCATATGCTATGATAAAAATTCTATGATAGCACTTGCAATGCGTCATGATGATTTAATTCGACAGGAAATCTTATTTCATTGTCATCATTTAGCAAGCATAGCACATAAATTAGGGGTTGTAGTGCATGTTTTGGTCCTAAATAAAGAAATTTTGCCCATGAATAATGTAACCAACATAGATTATGTACATTGTTCTAGGGTTTTCTTTAGCTAACACGCCATTGTTTATCTTCAAAATATACATCTCAAACTTAGAAAATTTGGTTACAACCATTGTAGTGCTCCTCCCTTTTACATCCAAGTATTTATTTGGCCATCTTTTGTATTGCAAGTATTTTTTATTTGTGAATGAGACCAATGCAATGCTAGTAGAAATTTAAAAATAAAACAAGAACAAAGGAAACTACTTCAATCATGTTTGTGTACTGAGTTATCTTGCCAAAACCATTTTGAAAAATTTGGTTACCAACACATAATCTAGTTTGCATAGAGAAACTACCTATTGAAGCACTGCCAAAGCTACCTCGACCAACAAATAAGGAACAAAAGTCGACCACATAACCTGTAATTCCACACAAAAAATAGGAAGTTAAACAATGGAATAACATAATGACTTGGCCTTTACTCTTTTCAATATCAATCTCCAAAGCCCAACTTGTGTCATAAATTTCATTTCCTTAAATAAGTTACTTTTAACAATGTCTTTATCCATTTATTTTCCCAACTAGAGTATCCATTTGGTATTTTATTTCAATAACTTGTTGCTTACTTTTCCTTGTTGCATTCATTAAAACCACAATCACCTTCCAATATGTTGTATCAATGAATTCTATTTGGTTGATATAAAAATATGAACACTTGAACATTAATAATCTCTCTTTCTTTCAATTGAAAATACTAAGCATGTAAACTTGCAAAAATTGAAAATACTATAAATAAAATCTATTGAATTCTCCATGTTTACAAGTACATAGAATATTATTGTGCAATTTTTCACAATCAACCAAGTTAGAAGATCCACCTCCAAAGTAATATGCATGTTCATATGCACATTGCAAAACCATTTTAGAAGTACATAGGTGAATAAGAAACTATCATTTCACACTTTTGGTTTTCTATTTGAGGGTCATGCCACATCCTTTATCATTATAGTAAATGTAAATCACTGATAACTAACAAGTATGACAAATCTTATCTATTATTTAGAATAATTGTGACCGAGGAGAAACACTTTCAATACTTGAGAGAAAAAAATTCCAAAATATGAGTTGGGAAGGCAAACTTACATTGAAAATTACTTAAAAGTATGAAAACTATACTGCTATGAAATAAGTGGTGAATTAGCCAATATTTCCCAAAGATGAATTGAAATTGGAGCATGTGCAGGCAAAAAAATATTGATAGGGTTAATCTTATAAGTTTACAAAATAACAGGAAGAGGCCCATGAAGCAAATTAAAATCATTGCTAGAACTAGCCAAGTTCACTAGGGATGCCAAGGCTTCCAACACAGACCTGATAAGCTTATTATTGCTCAACAAAAGCTCCTTAATTCCTTTTGCACCAGCAAAACCCAGAGGAATTTCACCAGAATGTTTTTTGGAATGAAACAAAACCTAACTTAGGGTTGTAATCCATGTAGGTACAACTAGACCATTGCTCAACTACGAGATCCCCTGCTAGCTATTAGCAATAAAGACTTGCAAATATATATCACTGAGGGTACGACAAATAGTTCCCACTATATTATTATAAGGTATTTTGAAGACTTGCAAGCTTCCCAAAGTCCCTAAAAATGAGGGAATTCCCCCCTTTAGGATGGTGTTATAGAGGGACAAGTTAATGAGTTGTTGGGAACCCAATATATCATTAGACAAGGTCCACCTAATCTAATTAAGCAAGAGAGTTGCACCATCAACACAATGATATACACATTGAAACAAAATATATCTTAGTAATTAGGATTCTCATTTTATGTCTTGGGAATTTTAATTTGTTTGTTGTTATATGCATTTCAAACCTTCGATTTTTTTGTGAAAACAACTTGAAATGATGTGCTGATGTGTCTTGGTGATACTAGATGATTATATAAGCTTATACATGCATTTCTATAAATAAATAAAAATTGATTTTATAATTTGTTGGTTTTAAATCTTTTAGTTTAATTATTTTATAACAACAATGAATATTCATGATTTATAAGCTTAAATTTTGAGTTTATCACTTGGATATAGGTTTTAAAAGTTCTATTTTACAAACACGATGGAAGATGAATAGGATTTTTTACCCCCTACGCATGACACAATTTTTTGGCTTGTGCTTCTAATCATAATGCAAATTCGGTAGGTTGGAACAAGTTAGTGTTTCATGATGACAAGGGGTGAAGCTACTAGATGTATTAGAAGTACAGTGATTTTTCTTTATCATGCTCTTAGAGGATGAACTTGGTAGTAGCGTACTTGATAATAAGTTGATGTAAGCTTGGAGATAAAAGTACTGACAACAGTAAAGGGATAAGTTAAATATGTGCCCAAGTAGATGTCTTTGTGGTTACAACTTATTTATTCTATGTTTGTGCTAAGTTGGATGAAATAGGGGAGGCTATTCATGTGACTTTTCTAGACTGCAGTCTTTTGAGGTTTCATCTACATGAGGTTTGATAGATTATTATGTTGAGTATATTGGACATAATTTCCTGCAAGGGGAATGCTTCTATTAAGGACAAGTGTAGTATGTAAGTATTCATCAATCTCCATACCTTGCAACTACAATCAATTTGGAAACAACCCACAACTTAGTTATGGAAATAATGTTAGACATATTGGATAAGTCCTTAATTGCAAGATTATTGTCTTTCCTAAACATTATCTATAGGTCACGGAAGGAGATTCATCATAAGAATAGTATCCTATTTAATAGATGGATCATATGCATATGTATAGTTCCATCTCTATTCCTAACATTATCTCATATCTATGCCATAAAATAGCAGTACCTTAGCAACATATACATCTAATTTTGAAATAACTTATGAAGGGGGGGCCATCCATCATTTAATAGATGGATCATATGCATATGTACAGTTCCATCTCTATTCCTAACATTATCTCATATCTATGTCATAAAATAGCATTACCTTAGCAACATATACATCCAATTTTGAAATAACTTTTGAAGGGGGGGGCATCCATCATAACAAGTCTCATATAGGTGTATTGTGTACTAGCATCCAAGGAGTGCATATTTTCAAGAAGTAAACAACATTTTGCAGTATGTATCTAAAAGTCACATTCACATGCTACTTTAAGAGTACAACTAGTGTTAGCACTTAGAATGTACCCAAGGTTGTAGAAGGTAAATCCCAAGGTAACAACAGAACCACTTTAATTAAGGAAGTTGGCTTCTTCCTTCCTAGAGAGGGATCTCTCACTGATTTTTAACAAGGCCAGATATAAAACTAAAATAAAATTCAGATTGAATTGGTGGTTAAAACAGGGCAGGCATAGATTGGGCTATGGAGTCACAAAGATTTTATGAATCACAAAATTGTTTGCAGGTGAAATTCTACAAAGGCAAGGTAGCACTCGGTTACAGTCAAAAGGTTGTTGGTCTGGTGATAAAGAAGAAAGAATGGCAGTCCATTAACACAGAGCACCAAAAATATGAATTCTACATTAACTTTGGTTGAAAGGGTTTGTGGATATCTGAAACAATAGTCAGAGCATAAACATGTATGAATTCTGAACTATTACGCACTCGTTCAAGATATGAAAGAAAACATAATGGCAAGTTTAACAGGAATACATGCACATAAGAAATGAAATTGCATACTGTAACTACAAAATAAACACAAATCTTTGCAGCAACAAGCCAACATCTGGCTCTGTCATTTTTTATTAAGGGCATATCTCAAAATACATAACCCAAAACCTCACAAGTTCCAACACCCGTCTTCCTCTATTGAGGGTATATTTATATTATCATAGGCTCCTGAGACCAACCTCGAAATAGATCCAAATTTAGTTACAACGTGGGAATCAAAATCCTAACAAATGTTGATCTAGCATATTCGCATGATCACAAAACAAAACAGGAAAGCATGCTGGGACACACATGATGGACAAAAATGGAAAATTAAACACCTAGAAACCATGCCTGTTGGATGAAAATGATGTCTCAAAGCACCTTCGATGATCTGCAACGGATTCAAATCTACCTTGCATCTTTCACCTACGAAATAAAACTCAATCATAGATCTTGATCTACGATACATCCTAATTGTCCACCAAAGCAGCCTTTAGGCGATTTTGTAATCCTTCATCTTGTTAAACTTATTGCTTATTTCCATTGCAAAATAAACCTGGACCATAAATCAAATCTCTGCCACGATATCTGTCGTTCAAAGGTGCGAGGTCTACAATATTTTGCAACCCCGAAATATTTTATCTCTTGTGCATGTTTTGGCTACGAATTGCACACCCACCATAGATCTATATTGAGCGTTGATCCCAACCCTTGAAGTATGCATCTTGTATAAGATTTTGCGATGGTAGGGATCTGATATCTTTGTGAAAGTTAGGATCGTGAAATACATACCTATCGTTGATCTTAACCCATCCTCAATCTTAGCCATCGTCTACGCCGTCAATATTAGGCAAACATTCTCCAAGTCGTTGATCTAAGGTAAAGATGCAGGTTGCGAAAAGTGAAAGATGGGATCCTAACTTTTTATAACCAAAACTTCATATTTCCACTTTCCAATATTTTCCTTTCCGCCCTTTTCTTTCTGAATCGTTGATCTGTGTGGAAGCTATCTAAACTGTCGGATCTCGGAATGTGGAAATTGGAAGTTGGGCTTTCCAATTTTGCAACCCAAAACTTTACCTTTTCCGCTTCCACCTTTCCACTTTCGTCCTTCCTCTTCCACCCTTTCGCTTCCGCTCTTTAGCGGAAAGAGGAAATACCAACTCTTATGACCAAATTTTGGCCCTTTCTGCTTCCACCCTTTTGTTTCCGCCTTTTATGGGCCGTTGATTTTTGCGGAAACCTTTCTGAACCGTCGGATCTTGGACCGCGGAAAGCGGAAGTCAGGATTACTACTTTTTATAACCAAGTTTTTACCTCTTCCGCACTTCTGCCCTCAATTTTTCCTTTGCGGAAACAATTTGTGGCCTTTGATCTTCTTCGCTGTGTATCCAAGCCGTTCATTTGCTGTCATCATTCAACTAGGAGTGGATTTCTTCATTTACATGCATTTTCAAGGTCAAAATCAAAATTTCTCAAGTATTTGGCATTTCGGATCTAGAAATGTCCCTTCAAACATCTGCAAACCCCCATCAACATTCTTTAAGGTCCTATGATATGAAGATTTTATAAACCTCATTCCTCCTTTCACTAGCCAAGTCCCTTACCGATTTCTTAGCCCAAAAATGGTGCTAACAACTAGCTCTAACTAGGGATGCTATCCTCCCTACAAGGTAGAAAATAACACCGTATACTAGGTGCCAAATCAATTGGGTTGCTCCCAATATTTCCTGAAATCCCCAACATGATTTAAAAACAAAAAACTAAACCGATGCTAAACAAACTGAAAAATTACTGAAATAAGTGCTCGCCATGTTGAGCTTGTTCATACCTACCTACCCTACTTATTGAGCATCAATGCCCAGTCAAGTAACTTCTGACTTCCAGTAAATCCAATCAAGCAAATGATCCCATAAACAAACTTTCTCCTCATGCTTGATCAAAAACAGAAATGAAGAACTTAATGGAAAAAGGTTATGATAAAGAAATTGATCTTTACTACAAAGACATAAGCCCTTATCTTTGCAAAGCTTCTCCACATACTCAGCTACTGGATCATAAAATCCTTGACATCCTTCAAATTTTTATGTCATTTGTTTACCCCAGTAAGGCTGCTCAAACTGTAATTCCACCTGCACATTGTCAAACTTATCTTCAAAAGAATCATGCAAGAAATGTTCCTGACAATTTTCAAATGAGACATCAACTTCCTCATCTAAAATCACATAATTCAAAACATGATTCCTTACAATTGTTTCAAAGAACATATCATTTTGTTTTTCCATAGAATCGGGAAAAGTAATTTCTGAATCTAAAAAACATAAAGAAGTAACCCATTTGGAGTCCTCCTCTTCTTCTTGGTGATCCAATCCATTATTGCAGTCTGTTGCTTCTTGAGGTGCATCATCTAAGTGGCCATCCTCACATTCATAATATAAGGGCATGCTGAAATATTCTTTAAAAACATCACTAACAAAAACTTCAACAAGCTAAGTGCATTCTTCATAAGGAAAATTAGGATGAATCTCTTCATGTACATCACTAGGCTGATTATCTTCTTGCTCATCAAAAGAAGGATTGGAAGGGAGAGCAGGTTCTAGTTGTTCACCCTTCCCATCTTCTTCTTTGTGATTTAAGCCTGTATGGAAAATTGTTGTCTCTTCCATATGCTGGGATTGATGGCATGATTGTTTTCCCTTTTCATTATCTATTTCTGAAAATGTAATATCCTCAAGTTTTTTTGCTTGCTTAGAGATTTTACATATATATCTCAGCAATTCAAATGAAGCATAACATAGAGGAAAATTTTCACTTTCAGCACACACGCTATCTTCTCTATTTCTAGCCTTTTGACCTCAGATTGCAATGGAATTTTCTTCATTAACAAACCCTGAACTTACAAAATCTATAGCTGGTTTTTTAGGCATAACATCTAAGTAGTCCTCCTCATACTCATCAGATATAGGTGGCCTTAAATCCTTTTTAAAACCATCAATAATAGGGTTTGTAACAGGATGATGACATTCTTCATAAAGAACATTCTATCTTTGAAGAAATTTATGCTGCAAAAGGGGGATTTCTTATTTAACAGGGGAATCCTCTTCTTGTGACAAACTTTAAGGAGATAAATAATATGAGGAAAGATTTGATTTACAGTCCCAACTTCTTTCTTGGTCAAATAGTGAATGACAGGAATGCTACAAACTATCATCAATTTCATGAACGGAGATATAGTTGGTTGAGACAGATCTTTGGCTTATGTCAACTTCAGTCAACGAAGACATTACCAACTACTAGGAATTTTCTTGCATATCATGGAAATTGGTTTATCTTTCTTTTTTAGCTAAGTATTCATGTAATATTTCTAAAACCTCATCATCCATATACTGATCATCGCTATCTATTTCTTTCAAATTTTCAATGAAATCTTTATCATGTGTGCAGCAATCTTGAAGTAGCAATAAAGAAGGATATTGATCTTTGAAATGTTCATGAAATACTATATGAAAATATTTAAGGGAATACAAACTCCTTGTTGGAAATCCCTCATACCATGACCTTGCACTTCCTTCTAAACTAATCATGAACATTTTCATTAAAGAATCTTCATGCAATTCAAACCCCAGCTTATGTATATGCTTATGAAATCTAAATAAATGAATAGCAGTAGCATCACCCTTTTGATCTTTGAATTTTGGAAGATATGCTTGCCAACCTACATGAGGTATTTGATTTGGAAAAGCAGGAATGTGAACAAGATTCATAGGAGCATACCTTACAACCAGAGAACTCATCTTGATGATGGAGAAACTGAATCAACTCCTCAAACTTTGCAACCCATTTTGACAGTGGAGTTTCCATAGAACATTACGAAGACTGGATTCTTCGCAGATGGAGTCACCAGGTGAAAGAGGTATGACCTTCATGATGTTTGACCATTGCTCACCATCAACAATAAAAAATGAAACTATGTCGTTCATACCAAGGGAAGATTTGAACCCTCGTTCCCCAAATCGGTCCTCTTGGCCACCAGTCTCCCCAGTGGAGTCATCTTCTAGAAGCTTTGAGTGGAGTTTCCAGAGCATATACAACATATATGTGTCTATGACCAACTGCTCAACCAGGTTGTAGAACTAAGACAATGTCGTTTTCCTGGGGCTGATTTGCACTTTCATCCCCGACAACGGTGCCATTTTGTTAGCACTCAGAATGTACCCAACGTAACAACAGAACCACTTTAATAAAGGAAGTTGGCTTCCTTCTTCCTAGAGAGGGATCTCTCACTGATTTTTAACAGGGCCAGATATAAAACTAAAAAAAAAATTGAGATTAAATTGGTGGTTGAAACAGGGCAGGCATACATTGGGCTATGGAGTCACAAAGATTTTATGAATCACATCACTATTTGCAGGTGAAATTCTACAAAGGCAAGGTAGCACTCGATTACAGTCAAAATGTTGTTGGTCTAGTGATAAAGAAGAAAGAATGATCGTTCATTAACACAAAGCATTAAAAAGATTAATTCTACATTAACTTTGGTTGGAAGGGTTTGTGGATATCTGAAACAATAGCCAAAGCATAAACATGTAAGAATTATGAACTATTACACACTCGTTCTAGATATGAAAGAAAACATAATGGAAAGTTTAACAGGAATAAATGCACATAAGAAAGGAAATTACAGACTGTAACTACGAAATACACAGGAATCTTTGCAGCAAAGGGCCAGCATTTGGCTCTATCATTTTTTATTATGGGCAGATCTCAAAATACATAACCCAGAACCTCACAGGTTCCAACCCCCATCTTCCTCTATTAAGGGTATATTTATAGTATCATAGGCTCCCAAGCCCAACCTCAAAATAGATCCAAATTCAGTTATAACATGGGAATCAAAATCCTAACAAATTTTGATCTCCTAGATTTGCCATGATCACAAAACAAAACAGGAAAGCATGTTTAGACGCACATGATGGGTAAAAATGGAAAATTAAACACCTAGAAACCATGCCTCCAGGATGAAAACAATGACTCAAAGCACCTTCGACGATCTGCAACAACTTCAAATCTTCCTTCCATCTTCCACCTACAAAATAAAACTCAGTCATAGATCTTGATCTACGAGACATCCTAACCATCCACCAATGCAGCCTTTATCCCATTTAGTAATCCTTTGTCTTGTTAAACTTCTTGCTTGTTTCCATTGCAAAATAAACTTGGACCATAGATCAAATCTATGCCACGATCTCCATCGTTCAAAGGTGTGGGGTCTACAAGATTTCGCAGCCCCAAAATATTTTATCTCTCGTGCATGTTTTGGCTATGAAATGCACACCCACCGTATATCTATATTGAGTGTAGATCCCAACCGTTGAAGTATGCAGCTTGTACAAGTTTTTGGGATGGCAGGGATCTGATATCTTCGTGCAAGTGAAGATTGTGAAATACATACCTTTCGTTGTTCTTAACCCATCCTCAATCCTGGCCATTGAAATGTGTGGGTCCTACCAAGTTTCACATATCGAGAAGTCTTCTTACCTCGTGCACATGTTCCCCTTTTCAGCACCATCGATCTTAGGCAAACATTCTCCGAGCCGTTGATTTGAGATAAAGATGAGGGCTGCATAAAGTGGAAGGCCGGATCCTGACTTTTCATAACCAAAACTTCATATTTTCACTTTTTGATATTTTCCTTTCCACCCTTTTCCTTTCACACTATTGATCTGTGCGGAAGCTCTTTGAACCGTCAGATCTCTGATTGCGGAAAGTAGAAGTCAAGATTTGCAATTTTGCAACCCAAAACTTTACCTTTTCCGCTTCTGCCTTTCCGCTTCTTCCCTTCCACTTCTACCCTTCCACTTCTGCTCTTTAGCGGAAAGAAAAAAGTGGAGATACCCACTCTCATGACCAAATTTTGGCCCTTTCCACTTCTGCCCTTTTGTTTTTTCCTTTTAAGATCCTACCTTTTCAAGGCCGTTGAGTTTTGCGGAAAGCGGAAGTCGATCTTACTACTTTTTATAACCAAGTTTTTACCTCTTCCACCCCTAATTTTGCCTTTGCGGAAACGATTTGCGGCCTTTGATCTTCTTTGTTGTGCATTTAGGTCATTCATTTGTTATCATCATTCAACTAGGAGCGGATTTCTTCATTTACATGTATTTTCGAGGTCAAAAATCATAATTTCTCAAGTCTTTTGCATTTTGAATCTAGAAATGTCCCTTCAAACATCTGCAAACCCTCATCAACATTCTTTAAGGTCCTATGATATGAAAATTTTATAAACCTTATTCCTCCTTTCACTCGTGAAATCCCTTACCAATTGGTTAGCCCAAAAATGGTGCTAACAACTAATTTGGAGAAGCAAAAGCAACTTGCATCGGAATAAGGACCTCATGTCTTTGCTTGTATTCCAAAATCTCAACTATGGCACTGTACCCTAGGGAGATCCCTAATTTTTTGAACATGGTTATCATTTATCATAGTCAAGAGGGAGGATCAGATATAGAAGAGGTCACCTCATTCCAATCCCTCCATTGTTATTAATCCCTGTACAATTATGTAGCAGCATTCAACCTATTTTGAAAGGGGGACTTGGACAAAAAAAAATACACATCATGAGATAAAGGGATTTGTAAGGTAAACCCTACTAAAATTTGCAAGGAATGTCAAGTTGGACCTGATCTAATTATGAGAGGCTAGTATAAATAAAAGGCAAAACCCTCATTAAGGACGCACTTGCAAGGATTTTGTTAATGGATCTCTAAGGTGTCTAACTAAGGTCATAATGAGACAATTTGGTGTTCTAGATATGAAGCAAATAATGGTTTTAGTGCAAAAAAGGGATAGTATGTGATTGTTCAGAGGTGATTTCAACAAGTACCCTATAATTGGAAAACTTGTATACCAAGTTATGGAGGTTGTATCTCTATAATCATCATTGAATAATAAGTAATAAGTATTTTTTTGTCACCTTTTGATGCACATTTAAGGAATTTTATGGCCTATCTATGGGTGGTTCTAATGTCACTTTAAGCAGCAATAAAAAAGGTGTTTTATAGAGGCAAGGGATCATCAACTTTGAGGTAAGTAAGACACTAGAATGTGGAATCTTGTAGGGGGTGTTTGACACATCCAAGCAACAAGAAAACCCTCTTTAAAGCCTTCAAAAAAAAATGGCAGTCAAACTTGTTTTCATTTTCAAAGAAACAATTCCAAAAGGGACTAAAAGCAAGGCCTTGGACTTCAACAGTCAAAATCATTACTTTGTTTGCATGGAATTGGTCCATAAAGGCATAATTGCAAAGAGTGATGCACTTGAGGAGATATTTGAAGTTTCTGAGAAGCATGCACATGGAATAATGGAATGGGAGTGTTCCTACTTAAAGGGATATTTATTAGATGACAAGGTGCCTTATAGAGAGACATGCCTTTATGAGTACGGTTAGGGGTTGTTCCATTACCAATTAACAGAAATTAACTACAAGAGACACACCTTTATGAGTATGGTTTGGGTTTATTCCATTGTTGGTTAACATACATTAACTACGTTAGTTGGTGATATCCATATCATCGATATGACCATACTATGTGCGAATTCTCTCCATGTTAAGCCAACTAAATTTGCAAAAATAAAAATAAAAATTCACATACATTTCCTACTCCTTTCACAATCAATACAAAACTCTATCATAACACCTGATAAACAATGAAATCTAAATAAGCTCAACTTCAATAAAACTTTGTAGAATTAGCAAGAGAATCAATATGAACTAATCTAGTGAGAGACTTCAATGAAATTCATTTTGTATCACAGATAGACGATCCAACGTTATTGGGAATAACAATTGAAATTCCTCCAACGTATAGAACATATAGAAATCATGAAAGAGAAGAAAAAGGCAATAGTGTCAACACAAACATTTCTTAGTTTCTTTAATAATTTTGTGAAGAAAACATCACCGAAAATAATTTTAACTTTCCCACATTAGTTTTGATCCGAGGACACTGATTATGTCTTCATGGGAACTTTCCCTGTGGTATTGGGTAGCACATTCATGATTGCTTTCAATGTAGTTATGTATGATCCCAATATGTAGATATGGAAATCCCAATATTAGGATCAACAATTAGTCTACTTTTTGGTTGAGTAAAATTCCCCATAACTAGTAAACTTAATTATTTCACGAAGGCAATCAAGGCGGAATATTGAGAAACGAGTCGGTAGTTTTTGGGGAAAAGATGGGAAATCAACGGCAAAACCAAGGTTTACACATGAAACGAGGCTCAACCTCATGCATAATCCTAAAACATTTACTCAACAGTGGTTCAAACTAATGCACAAAGGTTCTTTTAATCATAGAGCTCATTTCCAGCAAAACCCATATCAAAATCCCATCATGGACTACCCCTAAAACCCTAAATCAAGTTCTTCCATGATTTATATTAGCACTCAGAATTGTACCGAAGGTTGTAGAAGGTAAATCCCAAGGCAACAGTAGAACCACTTTAAGAAAGGAAGTTGGCTTCCTCCTTCC
Source organism: Pseudotsuga menziesii (assembly GCA_001517045.1). NCBI lineage: Eukaryota > Viridiplantae > Streptophyta > Pinopsida > Pinales > Pinaceae > Pseudotsuga > Pseudotsuga menziesii. The sequence goes on from LPNX010937520.1 coordinate 187,870, forward strand.
TAGAGAGGGATCTCTCACTAATTTTTAACAGGGCCAGATATAAAACTAAAATAAAATTCAAATTAAATTGTTGGTTGAAACAGGGAAAGCATACATTGGGCTATGGAGTCACTAATTTTATGAATCATAGAACTGTTTGTAGATGAAATTCTACAAAGGCAGGGTAGCACTCGGTCACAGTTGAAATGTTGTTGGTCTGGTGATAAAGAAGAAAGAATGGCATTCCATTAACACAGAGCACCAAAAGGATGAATTCTACATTAACTTTGGTTGAAAGGATTGGTGGATATCTGAAAACAATAGTCAAGTGGCATAACATGTATGAATTATGAGCTATTCCACACTCATTCAATATATGAAAGATAACATAATGGCAAGTTTAATCGGAAGACATGCACATAAGGAAGGAAATTACAGACTGTAACTACGAAATACACAAGAATCTTTGCAGCAACAGGCCAGCATTCGGCTCTGTCATTTTTTATTAAGGGTAGATCTCAAAATACATAACCCAGAACCTCACAGGTTCCAACCCCCTTTTCTCCCTCTATTGAGGGTATATTTATAGTATCATAGGCTCCCAAGACCAACCTCAAAATAGATCCAAATTTAGTTACAATGTGGGAATAAAAATCCTAACAAATGTTGATCTGGCAGATTCGCCATGATCACAAAACGAAACAGGAAAGCATGTTGGGACGCGCATGATGGGAAAAAATGGAAAATTAAACACCTGGAAACCATGCCTACTGAATGAAAACGATAGCTCAAAGCACCTTCGATGATTTACAACAACTTCAACAACTTCAAATCTACCTTACATCTTATGCCTATGAAATAAAACTCAATCGTAGATCTTGATCTACGAGACATCCTAATCGTCCACCAATGCAGCCTTTAGTCAATTTTGCAATCCTTCATCTTGTTAAACATCTTGCTTGTTTCCATTGCGAAATAAACCCGGACCATAGATCAAATATTTTCCACGATATCCACCATTCAAAGTTGCAGGGTCATGACAAGATTTCACAACCCCGAAATATTTTATCATTCGTGCATGTTTTGGCTACGAAATGCACACCCACCATAGATGTCTTCCTGTCGTTGATATGGGTCATCAAAAGTTGCAAGGTATACCAGGTTTCGTATATCGGGAGACCTGCTTACCTCATGCACATGCTCCCCTTTTCCGTACCATCGATCTTAGGCAGACATTCTCTGAGCCGTTGATCTAAGGTAAAGATGTGGGATGCAGAAAATGGAAGGCGAGATCCTGACTTTTCATAACCAAAACTTCATATTTCCACTTTCCAATATTTTCCTTTTCGAACTTTTCTTTCCACACCGTTGATCTATGTGGAAGCTCTCTGGACCGTCGGATCTCGGACTGCGAAAAGCGGAAGTCAGGTTTTCCAATTTTGCAACCAAAAAATTTACCTTTTTCGCTTCCGCCTTTCTATTTTCGCTTCAGCTCTTTAGCAGAAAGCGAAAAAACCAACTCTTATGACCAAATTTCAGTACTTTTCACTTCCGCTCTTTAGCGGAAAGAGGAAATACCAACTCTTATGACCAAATTTCAACCCTTCTCGCTTCTGCCCTTTTGTTTCTGCCGTTTAACTTCCCATTTTTTCTGGGCCGTTGATTTCTACGGAAACCTTTCTGAACCGTCAGATCTTGGACCCAGAAAGCAAAAGTCGGGCTTACTAATTTTTATAACCATTTTTTTTACCTCTTCCGCACTTTCGACCCCGATTTTGCCTCTATGGAAACGATTTGTGGCCTTTGATCTTCTTTGTTGTGCATCCAAGTCGTTCATTTGCTGTCATCATTCAACTACGAGCAGATTTCATCATTTACATGCGTTTTCAAGTTCAAAAATCATAATTTCCTAAGTATTTGGCATTTCAAATATAGAAATGTCCCTTCAAACATATGGAGACCCTCATCAGCATTCTTTAAGGTCCTATGATATAAAAAATTATAAACCTTATTCCTCCTTTCACTGACCAAATCCCTTACGAATTGCTTAGCCCAAAAATGGTGCTAGAAACTGGCTCCAACTAGAGATGTTATCCTCCCTGTGAGGTAGCAAAGAACTCCGTAGACCAAGTGCCAAATCCATTGGAATGCTCCCAATATTTCCTGAAATCCCCCAACATGCTCTGAAAACAAAAAACTAAACTAATGCTGAAAAAATTGAAAAATCACTGAGAGAAATGCTCGCCATGTTGAGCTTATTCATATCTACTTACCTACCCTAATTACTAAGCATCAATGCCCAGTCAAGTAAATTATGACTTCCATTGAAGACAATCAAGAAAATGATCCCACAAACCAATTTTCTCCTCATTATTGATCAAAAACATAAAGGAAGAACCTAATGGAAAAAGGTTATGATAAAGGCATTGATATTTCCTGTGAAGACATAACCAATCATCACCACTCCAAAGCTTCTCCATGTATTCTGCCACTGGATCATAACAAACTGCAAAATTTTATGTTATGTAACTATCCTTCCAAGGCTGCTCCAACTGTAACTCCTCTAGCACCCTGCCAAACTTCTCTTCAGAGGAATCTTGAAAAATGTGTTCATGACAATCTGCAAATGAGACATCAGCTTTTTTATCTAAAATCTCAGAATTTAAAATTTGATTCCTTCCAAGTGTTTCAAAGGAAATATCATTGTGTTCTTCAATAAAATCAAGTGAACAAAATCCGTTTCTTGAGATGAAATTTCTGAATTTGAAAGTTTTAAAGGAGCAATCCATTGAGAGTCCTTATATTCTTCTTTGTAAGTCAATTCTTCATCACAAATGTAACACCCCGGTTTTGACCCCATGACATTTTAATTGTAAATGATGTATGTATTGTATTGAGATCATGGCATGGATCCCAAGGTCAAGGCCCTACCATCGATCCAGTATTTTGTGAATAGGTGATCAAGTTGATGCCTATGGTTATTGTGCTAGTCAAAGCACAATGCATTTTGTATATCATGTAAATGCACAAATTTAATAAAAATACCACAACTAGCTATGCGACTGCAATGTGAAAGATATGGGGGCATGATTTCACAAGGGACAGGGTGGGGAGTAAGTCAAACCCCTTGAGCCAATAGGTTGTGACCAGATGTCAATAGGAGAACCAATGGAAACCTCAGCTACCCTTTTTGTCCTCTGTCCTCCATCATCAACTTCTTCCAAAAGTTGGTTGAGGCAGTTAATACTTGGGACAATGCCATGCATGGCAGACTGTAGTCTGTGTAGGCCTGCAGGCTGGGGGAAGCCGCACTTTTGCTTCTGCAAGAAGCAAGCATGTGATGCATGCCCAGTCCATCAGGGAAGAAGTTGTGTTTGGGTTTTTCTCTCTCCTCCTTGGTCATTTGAGGATTTTGTCATTTTTTCATCGTGTTTCATTTCAATCTCTCCGGTATGCTCATGCGTGCTATGCATTTATCCTGTTTGCAGAACAATGGTGTTGTCTATGATTGTCAATATGTTGTTCAACATTCACTGTTTTGATCATTTTCCCTGATAGAGAAGCTAGTTTTTTTACTGAGCAAAGGAGTGGTGGTGATCACTCGATTTTGTAAGACAGAGTGGTTATATGTGGTTCCCCAGCGTTGGTGTCTTTCCCTCAGTGAAAATCCTCTATTACAGTATTTTCCCTGTGTATAGTGAAGAGCCTGTCTTACTGAGTTACGGTATGGTTTGTTGTGTTGTGTACCCTAGTTTTGGGTCTGATTTGTATGAAAGACTCAGAAGTGGAACAGAAGAGGAATGGGATTGTTAACCTACTGCAGAGAGGAACCTTAGGAAAAGATAAGAGTGGCTGGTAAATCCTTACTGCATGTCCCGAGAGCACTAGAAGGGAGGCAAAGCCTAAAGGACTGTTGAGCAGAGAAAGGGATGCTACCTTGTTTTTGGATGCAGGTAATGTGGATGCCAGGCCAGATAGATCTTATGGAGGTGTCTTAGCTCTTGGATGAGCCACTAGCTTAGCCATTTTACCCTTCCACTGCCTTATCATCTTGTTAAACCAAGGGAGATTGGCTTGGACTTGGGGCCTGGTAACCCAATTGGATATTGGTGTGGCTGAGTCTTGTCACGTATTTGGCCTTGTGTATAACCCTCGGCTGGATAGACTGTTAACCCAACTGTGAGAGATGGCTTGGCCTTGGGGCCTGTGAACCCATCTGTTGGTTTGGATGCCTCCTTAACGCAAGTGTTGGCTTGATAGCCTACATCCTATTGACCCAACTAGGTGTTGGCTTGACTATGTGTTAAAGTATAGGGTTGTGTGTGAGTCTATTGTTCCCTAGTTCCTTGTGGAATCATGCCCAGCTCGGGGGTGGCAGTGGAGTTGAGAGATTAAACAACACACTGGCCTATGCTTGGGTGAAACATTGCAACAACATAGCTAGTTGCGGGACAGCTTGATCATCAAGATAAGTATCTATGTTACTCAGTATATGCAAAGTATTTGCTTATGAATGACTATACTGGTTATGTGGAATGCTTATGAATATGATGAATTGCCATGTTCATGTGGAATGCTTGTGGATGATCAAGTAGAGGTTTACTGTTGAAATATAGTAACTTCGAAGAATATTCTATATGTATCTTTTTGTGGTCCCCGATGGTCCTACCGGGAGAACCACTTGTATTACATTGTACCCCGATGCTCCTAATCGGAAGAACTAATAAGAGTCATGAGGTAGTCCCCTCTAATTGTAAAGGTGGGTCATCAACACCCTAGTGTGGTTACTTGAGCCTACATGTGTAACTCGACCCTACATGTCAAATGAGTTATCTTAAGTGAACGAATGAATATAAATAGAGGTGTAGGTGGCTCCTCATTTGTGACACACACACTCTCACTTGTGTAGCGCATTAGTGGAGAAGAGAAGTAGCTGGAGAAGGAGGAGGATCAAGCTTTGATCTCCTTGCTGGTTTTATCTTTTATCTTTTTGGGGCATCTATATTGAGCAATATTTTGCTGGGTTTTCCCAGGATAAATCTTTGTGTTCCTTTTTTATGGTTGTGCTTGTCTATCTTTCAGTGATCTTGTTTATATGCTTTTGTCATGAAAATGAAATGAAATACTGATGTCTTAGCTTAAGCATATGAAAATTTAACATGGTATCAGAGCCACCCCGAAAATAAGACATTGTGCAGCTATAGAATCTAGGGCTTCTTACTTTTTGGTTCTCTCTCCACAATCGATCAGCAAAAGAAGGCTAGGCTGACTCTCCATTGAAGGGCACAACTTTCTGCCGAAGCGGAATTCGATTCCAAGCATTTTCAGTTTTCGGTGCGGATAATTAGGGCTTCTTGTAGAAGAATAATTTTTGAGTGAGCCAAGCCTAGGATTTCTCTCCTCATCAAAATCGAATTCTAGAGACCTGGATCAAATTTTTTGGTTGGGTGAAACTCCAGGAAAGTCAAACCCTAGTTTGACCCCGAGCTAGAAAAACCCTAAATACTAAAACTGCTAAGTTTTGGTACATTCGCTATATCCCGAGATTGGCGAAGGTTCATGAGCTAAAAATTACAGATGCTGAAGATAAAATCCTGATGTACACTTTATCCACAATTCAGCCTCCGATGCACTATATTTTGGGAGATATGATCCCTCCAAGTTAGGGTTCTAGCCTCTTCCAGAATTCATCCCTAAACAGGACACCTAGGGAACATTTCTATAGATTGGGCTACAGAGGTCCAAATTGAATTCCTGAAGATGTTCTAGAAATATCATGAACTTTACTTTCTGTGGTCCGAATTTCAGAACCAGAAGATGAAACAGTGACATGTGGCAGTCCATACAACTTCGATGTTCTGAACAGTCCTGTAACAGGTCACCGTGGGAAAAGGATCATAAATCCCAATTGGTGAAACCAATTCTGATGAAACCTATGGTGTTGGATCAGGGACATGTGAGGTTACCTCAGTGCGAAATTTCAGACACATAGGAATAGTAATTTCGAATATATCACAGAAACAGTGACAGGCATTTCTGCAGAAGAAATTGGAAAACTAGGGCTTCCTGTTCTGGGAGCTTCCCTCCACTGTTTTCAGAAAAGGAGTACATTAGACAGCTCCATTTGAAGAGATCTATATTTTTATCCAATCAGATCTTAAAGATTCTAAATTTTGAAAATTAGGGTTTCTCTGACAAACCCTAAATCAGCTAGCTCTGGAAGCAGGACGGACACCTCAAATCGGTAAGATCTAATCTTTTGCTATTTGCATTTGAGGTTCTCATTTCAAAGTGATCTATCACATCAGCTTGATGATAAGCTTGGTAAAGTTGACAACTTCCAAGCATGGAAGTATATGATCTCTCTAAATAAAATGAATTGGACACCTACATAAGTAGAGAGGTTCCAGTTCCATACGAAGATGAGGCTCAAAGCCTTACACAAGAAGAACTTGATCAAGACCAAGAAGATCATTGTTGATTCAATCACGAATCAAATTGTACCACAAGTGTCTTCCCTAAAGACACTGAATATGTTTGATTCCTTGATCAAGCTATTTGAAGATAAGAACTTAAATCAGAAGATGGCTTTGAGAA
>LPNX010937520.1:195746-305094 GCA_001517045.1 Pseudotsuga menziesii
GCCTCGGGTTAATGCATTATTTCCTAGGTCTGGAAGTATGGCAAAGTTCAGAAGGAATCTTTCTCAACCAGGGAAAGTATGTGGTAGAGATATTGAAGAGATTAAATATGTTGGAATGCAAAGTCATGGCCACACACATGGAATCCAACCTGAAGTTGTTAGCTAATGACTCATTAGAGTTAGTGGATGTGACTCACTACAGACAGATCATTGGGTCATTAATGTACTTAACAAATACTAGACCAGACATTTGTTTTGCTGTGAACACCTTAAGTCAATATCTTGTTCAACCAAGACGGTTTCACCTAGTAGCTGCAAAACATGTGATGAGATATCTGAAAGGGGCTATAGACTTTGGTCTATACTATGATGGTAGCCATGAGTATAGATTGTATGGCTACACAGATGCAGATTGGGTTGGAAGTATCTCAGATAGGAAAAGCACATCAGGTATCTGCTTTTGTTTGAGGTCTGCTATGAGTTTATGGTTTAGCAGGAAACAGTCCAGTGTCTCTCTTAGCACGGTTGAAACAGAATACATAGCAGATTGCTCTACTAAGTTGTGAAGCCATATGGCTTCAGAAGCTTATATCAGGTCTCTTTGACCTAAAGATGGACAATACAATGATTCTATGTGATAACCATAGTTGTGATGACAAAGAACCCTGTGTTCCGACATAACACGTAGAAATCCGGTATTTCTACATACAAGATAAGATGCAGATGATGATACTATAGATGTAGATGATGGTGATTTAGTATTTCTATACTGAATATAGAGATGATGATGTTTCAGTATTCCCATACTGAAGATATAGATGATGATGATTTTAGTATTCCCATACTGAAGATATAGATGAATATTCTATATGTATCTTTTTGTGGTCCCCGAGATGGTGATTCCGTATTTCTATACTAAATATAGAGATGATGATGCTTTCAGTATTTCTATACTAAATATATAGATGATGATGCTTTTAGTATTCACATACTAGAGATACAGATGGTGATAGATTAGTATTCAGATACTGAAGATCTAGATGATGATGGTTTGGATGATGATTTACTGATGAAGCCTCTACCTCAAGTAGAGTTCGAGCACTTTCAAGACAAGCTTGGTGTTGTTCAGAAAGGCCTTCCTCGAAAGGGGGAGTAGTGATGTTGCAGTGGGATTGTATCATCCTTGGGCGTTTTCCCTAAAAGTGATCTGGAGACCTCGGTCCTCGAGAATGAAGAGGGATTGTATCATCCCGGGACATCTGTCCATAATAGATCCAGTGACCTCGGTCCTCGAGAATGTGGTAGGATTGCATCATCCTTGGACATCATCCTAAAGTGATAGGGACTGATTCTTCCATAATCAATCCGGTGGCTTTGGTCCTCAAGAATGTGGTAGGATTGCATCATCCTTGGAATTAGTCCTAAAGTGATAGGGACTGATTCTCCCGTAATCAATCCGATGGCTTCAATCCTCGAGAATGTGGTAGGGTTGCATCATCCTTGGACATATTCCTAAAGTGATAGGGATTGATTCTCCCGTAATCAATCCGGTGGCTTCGGTCCTCAAGAATGTGGTAGGATTGCATCGTCCTTGGACATAGTCCTAAAGTGATAGGGACTGATTCTCCCGTAATCAATCCGTGGCTTCGGTCCTCGAGAATGTGGTAGGATTGCATCGTCCTTGGACTTAGTCCTAAAGTGATAGGGACTGATTCTCCTGTAATCAATCCGGTAACTTCGGTTGTCGAGAATGTGGTGGAATTGTATCATCCCTGGACTTTAAGTCCAAAAATGATCCAAAGACTTTCTGTCTTTGAGTTGTGGATTGCAGGTTGTTGCTGATGATGATGATGTCGTACTGATCGAAAGATCAGGGTATGATGATGATGACGTACTGATCGAAAGATCAGAGTATGATGACGTACTAATTGAAAGATCATAGTATGATGATGACGTACTGATCGAAAGATCAGAGTATGATGATGACGCACTATGATTATGATGTTTCTGATCGAAAGATTAGAGTATGTTGATGATGTTTCTAATCAAAAGATCAGAGTATGTTGATGATGTTTCTGACCGAAAGATCAGAGTATGATGATGATGTTTCTATGTTGATGATGTTTCTGATCGAAAGATCAGAGTATGATGATGATGTTTCTATGTTGATGATGTTTCTGATCGAAAGATCAGAGTATGATGATGATGTTTCTGATCGAAAGATCAGAATGTGATGATGATGATGTTGATGCTGATCGAAAGGGAAAAGTGTTGATGATGATATTGTTGATCGAGAGATCAAAGTACTGAATATGTTGCTGCTGATCGAAAGGTCAAGGTGCTGAAGATGTTGTTGCTGATCGAAAAGTCAAAAATGCTGAAGATGTTGCTGATCGAAAGGACAAAATGCTGAAGATGTTGTTGCTGATCGAAAAGTCAAAGTGCTGAAGATGTTGCTGATCGAAAGGTCAAAATGCTGAAGATGTTGTTGCTGATTGAACAGTCAAAGTGCTGAAGATGTTGTTGATCAAAAGGTCCAAGTGCTGAAGATGTCGTTGCTAATTGAAAGATCAAAATGCTGAAGATGTTGTTGATCAAAGACTGAAGATGTTGCTAATGATGAAGACTGAAGATTGAAGATGAAGACTACATGATGTTGAAAAGATTCCAATGATTTATAGATGTGTTACCCTCCTGATGTTAATGATGTCCCCTATCTCTACTCTTGTTGTTGTTGATGTTGCTGTAGAATACCCTTCTCGTTAAGGGGGAGTGTTGAAATATTGTAACTTCGAAGAATATTCTATATGTATCTTTTTGTGGTCCCCGATGGTCCTACTGGGAGAACCACTTGTATTACATTGTACCCCAATGCTCCTAATCGGAAGAACTAATAAGAGTCATGAGGTAGTCCCCTCTAATTGTAAAGGTGGGTCATTAGCACCCCAGTGTGGTTACTTGAGCCTACATGTGTAACTCGAGCCTACATGATTTAACTCGAGCCTACATGTCAAATGAGTTAACTTAAGTGAACGGATGAATATAAATAGAGGTGTAGGCGGCTCCTCATTTGTGACACACACACTCTCACTTGTGTAGCGCATTAGTGGAGAAGAGAAGTAGCTGGAGAAGGAGGAGGATCAGGCTTTGATCTCCTTGCTGGTTTTATCTTTTATATTTTTGGGGCATCTATATTGAGCAAGATTTTGCTGGGTTTTTCCCTTTAGGGTTTTCCCAGGATAAATCTTTGTGTTCCTTTTTTATGGTTGTGATTGTCTATCTTTCAGTGATCCTGTTTATATGCTTTTGTCATGAAAATGAAATGAAATACTGATGTCTTAGCTAAGCATATGAAAATTTAACAGTTCATGTGGAATGCTTGTGGATGATCAAGTAGAGGTTTACTTATGTAGGAATGTCCCTATAATTGTTTGTTCATGCCTTGTATGTTTTATGCATTTTTTTTGTTTATGCCTTGCGTTCTTTCCCTGCATTATGTTTATGTTCATGGAGGCTAAAAGTCTGTTAAAGAGTAAAAAATGCAGCCAAGTAAAGGAAATATGTCTTTCCCGACCTTTGGAATCCACCTGTGGAAGGCGGAAGTCGGAATTTGGCAGGACAGAAAAGAGAAGGAAAAAAGATGGATTTCCAATTCTCGAAACCGGAAAGCAGAATTCGGGAAGTCAGAAGTCAGAAAGCAGAAGAATAGCTGAAATTGTTAAGGAAGTCAAATGTCTAATTCCCAAAGTTGGAAACTGGAAGTCGGAAGTCATAATGGGGAAGGATCGTTGAAACCTCTAAGTAAAGATGGACTTCTAATTCCCGAATTCAGAAGTCGGGAAGTTGAAAAGGTGACAGGCGAACACCTTGCATTACTGGATTTCCAATTTCCAAGGGCGAAAGTCGGAAAAGTCAGCTTAGTTCAAAAATGGCCATTCTGGACACAGAATGGATAATTGAAGGTCAGAACGACTGGTATAGTGGTTCTAATCCTAAGATGAAGGTTGGAGAATAGGTTAACATCCATACTTGGTGTTTATCAGAAGAACAAAAAAGGTTCTTTAAGCAAAATAAATAAATAATCCACATTATGGTGTATGGGGACGTGATAGTGTGGTATCAGAGCTGCGGGTTCCAGCATTGGGCCTGGATGGGTCAGAGTTACAGTTAAAAGAGATAAGAGTACCCTCTGATACTAACATTGCAGCACACTACAGTGTGGTATCAGAGCTGCGGGTTGCAGCATTAGGCCTAATGGGCCAGAATGAATAGTCCCAGAACTATTGGTTACAACATTGTCACTGAATGTATTTTTAATTTTTGAAAATTATCATGCACCTAACAAACATGTTTATTAACACATTTTTTGCAGAGTCATAGTTCAAATTGGAAAAAGTTGGTTTTTGGCTCAGCCATGAGAACCTTCAAGATGAATGATGCACATAATCCCTATGAGCATGAGGAAGAAGCTATGGGGAAAAATGTTAGAGTCGGAAATGATGAAACAGAGTCCAATGGAAGGATATTTCTAGAGACTCCCCCAGACTTTGCAGCCATCATGAGGAGCCTAAGGGTGAATAAGCAGAATCACAGAGAAGATAATGAAAGAATGCTGAAAGCTCAAGAAGAGGAGCATCGGCTGAATGCAGCCATGATGCAGAGTTTGATAGTTATTTAGTTGAAGCTAAACTCTAGGCATTGGGCAGCAAATCTAGAGAGAAGTAAGAGCAATTCCAAAAGAAGAAGGAAGAGGACTTCTAGTGGGTCATCTGACTCAGAATAAAGTAGTGGGGGTTCATGCTCTCCTTCTCATAGGAGTAAGAGAAAGAGGCACTACAGGAACAGTTCTCGAGATGAATTCAAGAAGGCGAAACCTCCTACCTTTAATGGTGAGATAAATACTGTTCAAGAAGCCAAAGCTTGGATTCTTGGGATAAAGAATTATTTCCAAGTCCAGGACTATTCAGGAAACATGAAGGCAAGGGTTGCCATATTCAATCTGAATGGAAGAGCATCCATTTGGTGGTAGCACCTCAGACAAGTAAAGAAGATCAGTGGAAGAAGACTTAGGTGGAAACAGTTCAAGAAGTATTTCAAGCAGAAATACCTCTCTGATAGGTATTATGATGACAAAATTAAGGAATTCCATGAGTTGAGGTTGGGACAGCTGACAATGGAAGAGTATGCCAATAAGTTCTTAGAGTTTTTAAGGTATGTCAGGTACATCAAATATGAGAAGGTGAATATCCATCATTTTCTGAGTGGATTACCTCGGTCTTACAAAGACCAAATTGAGTTTGATGAGCCTAGAACTCTTGAATAGGCCATCAGAAAGGCTAAGTATTGTTATGACCAAAACAAAATCAAGCATGGTCATCAAAAGGATTGGAAGGAAAAGAAGAATGAGAAGTTTGAATAGAGAAAGAAAGGGTTCAAACCTTCCAACTTCAAGAACCAACAGTAAAGGAAACCATCATAGTCTGTGGATCAACCAGCCATAATGATGGGGGAAAAGCCAAGGGATCCTAAAGAGATTAGAGAACCTCTCTAATGTTGGAGGTGTGGAGGAACCCACACGTGCAGGAACTATCCCCATGAGGAAGGATATGTAAGGCCAACTTACAACGTCCAGGAAGCTGAAATTGTTGGTCAAGTGGCAAGGACAACCCCTAGGATTTATGCAACGTTAGAAGATCGTCAGTAAGATCACTATTCAAGTGTGGTTAAGGTTCCAGGTAAGATTGTTGAGCAATCTGTCTCTATTTTGATTTATCCTGGTTCTACTCACATATATATTACCCTTAGGATTCTTGAAGTTTGTGCTTTTAAGAAGTTAAAGCATAGTAAGTCATGGTTAGTTCAACCAGCCACTAGAACGAAGAGGAAGGTCAGTGAGATTGTAGAAAAAAGTCCATTAGAGATAAATGGGTTAGTGACTTATGTAAATCTGAATGTTCTGCCCCTTGGTTCCTATGTAATTCTCATTGGAATGGATTGGTTAGAAGCTCACTGGGTAAAGCTTGATTTTACAATAAGACTTTCGAATGGATGGATGAAGAAGGACACCCAACAGTGGTAAGAGGCATTCCAAAAGTGGTTTATGCCAGGCATATTTCAGCCATGCAGCTGAAGAAGTTCTGTAGGAAATGTTGCCAATTATATGCAGCCCATGTGTTGGAGGAAGTAGAGAATGAAACTCCTAGGTTGGAGAATTTTCATGTGTTACAAGAATTAAAGGATGTTTTCCCTGATGATGTTCCAGGACTTACTCCAAAGAGGGATATTAATTTTACCATTGACCTTGTACCAGGAGCAGCACCAGTGTCTAAGGAAACCTACAGGATGGCACACCAAAGTTGTTAGAGCTAAAGATGCAGCTTCAGGAATTGTTGGAGAAAAGTATATCAAGCCAAGTTTGTCTCCTTGGGGAGCACCAATCCTATTTGTAAAGAAGAAAGATGGTACACTCAGATTGTGTATAGATTACAAAAAGTTGAACAAATTCAAGTGAAGAACAAGTATCCTTTACCTCAAATTGATGACCTCTTTGATCAAATGAGAGGGGCAAAGGTATTCTCCAAGATTTAATTAAGGTCTGGTTACCATCAGGTAAGAATCAAGGATGAAGATATTCATAAGACCACCTTTAGAACAAGGTATGGACACTATGAGTTTGTAGTGGTACCATTTGGTCTCACAAATGCACCAACTACATTTATGTGCCTTATGAATAATGTTTTCAGCAGGTATTTGGACAAGTTTGTTCTTCTCTTCCTTGATTGAATTCTTATCTATTCTAGGAACAAGCAAGAGCATGAAGAACACCTAAGAATTGCTTTGCAATTGTTGAGGGAGCATAAGTTGTATGCCAAGTTGAGCAAGTTTGACTTCTATAAGGATAGGATTAACTATTTGGGTCACATCATCTCAGAAGAGGCTATATCTGTAGACCCTGAGAAAATTGAGGCCATTATGAATTGGACAACTCCAAGGAATGTGACAGATGTAAGGTCTTTTATGGGAAATGCAGGATATTATAGGAGATACATTGAAGGATTCTCCAAGGTTTCACATCATATCACTTCTTTGCAAACAAAAGGGATGATATTTGAATGGACACCTAAATGTGACGGAAGCTTCCAGCAATTGAAGAATATTTTCACAAGTGCACCCATTCTGAAAATTGCAGTTCCAGAAAAGGAATTTGTGGTGTGCATTGATGCAAGCGGTCAAGGGCTTGGAGGAGTTCTTATGCAAGACATCCATGTGGTATGGTATGAGTCTAGAAAGTTAAAAGATCGTGAGAAGAATTATGCCACTCGTGACTTAGAACTTGAAGCCATTGTACATGCTCTCAAGATGTGAAGGCATTACTTAATGGACAGAAACTTTGAGTTAAGAACAAACCATTATGGTCTGAAATATTTGTTTGATCAGCCAAAACTAAATGCTAGACAAGCTTGATGGATGGAGTTTTTATGTGAGTTTGATTTTGAAATCAAAAAGATAAAAGGAAAAGAAAACAAAGAGGTTGATGCACTCAGTAGGAAAGTGCATGAAATGCATGTGGCATCTCTTTGAGTTTGCCAATCAGATCTGAGCCAGTTGATTATGAATCATACTGCTGAAGATGATTTGTATGTGCAGGTCAAGGATAAATTGCAGCAGCAGAATCTTGAGAAGAGATATGAGAAATATAAATTGGAAGAAGATGGACTTCTTACATACAATAACAGAATTTATATTCCACATGTTGTAGATTTGAGGAGAGTTGTTATGGATGAGATCCATCAAGCTCCATATTCTGGTCATCCACGATATCATAAGACAATAGCTAAATCCATAACGCAGTATTTCTGTCTAGGAATGAAAAAGGATATTGTTGAATACATGTCAAGGTGCATGAAATGTCAGCAGGTGAAGGTTGAGCATCAACACCCATCAGGTTTGCTACAGCCTTTTCCAGTTCCAGAATGGAAATGGGAAGTTATTTCCATGGACTTCATTATAGGTTTGCAAATGACTTGGAGATAACATGATTCTATCATGGTTGTGGTGGATAAGTTGACAAAGGCAGCACATTCCGTACCTGTTAAGTCCACACATAAGACTGATGACATTGCAAAAATATTCATGAACGAGATTTTCAAGTTGCGTGGATTGCTTGAGGCAATAGTTTCTGACAGGGATTCCAAGTTCACTTCCAATTTTTGGAAGGGGTTGTTTGCAGATTTGGGTACAAAGCTCAATTTCAACACTGCTTACCATCCTCGGACTAATGGTCAGACAAAAAGGGTGAATCAAGTGTTGGAAGACATGCTTCGCAATGGTCAAGCCAACCAAGTGGGAAGACTACTTACACTTGGAAGAATTCGCATACAACAATGGGCAGCAAGCATCCTTGGGGATGAGTCCTTTATGAAGCTTTGTATGGAAGAAGAAGAAGGAAGAGGACTTCTAGTGGGTCATCTGACTCCGAAGAAACTAGTGTGGGTTCAAGCTCTCCTTCTCATAAGACTAAGAGAAAGAGACACTACAAGAATAGTTCTCGAGATGAATTCAAGAAGGCTAAACCTTCTACCTTTAATGGTGATATAAAGACTAGTCAAGAATCCAAAGCTTGGCTTCTTGGGATAAAGAAGTATTTCCAATTCCAGGACTATTCAAGAAACATGAGGGCAAGGGTTTCCATCTTCAATATTAATGGAAGAGCATCCATTTGGTGGGAGCACCTCAGACAAGTAAAGAAGATCAGTGAAAGAAGACTTAAGTGGAAACAGTTCAAGAAGTATTTCAATCAGAAATACCTCTCTGACAGGTATTATGATGACAAAATTAAGGAATTCCATGAGTTGAGGTTGGGACAACTGACAATGGAAGAGTATGCCAATAAGTTCTTAGAGTTGTTAAGGTATGCCAGGTACATCAAAGATGAGAAGGTGAATATCCAGTGTTTTCTGAGTGGATTACCTCAGTCTTACAAAGACCAAATTGAGTTTGATGAGCCTAGAACTCTGGAATAGGCCATCAAAAAGGCTAAGTACTATTATGAGGAATAGGCCATTTTTCACCATGGGCTTATCAAACTCATTATCAACAATGTTTTGCAGAGTAAAGGAAAAACTTGGGAATATTTCCTTTTTTGGTCAAGGTTTCAGAATAGTCAAGAAGGACAGTCTAATAGAAAACAAGTTGATAAAGGACAGACCTTGATAAAAAAGATAAGACAGAAGATAAAGGTTAAAGATGAAGATAGTATTAAATTGGAGGAGGTTGCAGAGCCTGCAAAAGAAGATTGTGAATCTAAACAACATCTAAATGACATTGAGAGCAAAGATTTGCGGTCTGATAATAAGGAGACCGAGCATGTTCAGGATGATGCACCAGCAGAGACATTTGTTGCTGAAAAGATTGTACTTGCAGAGAAAGTTTCAGGTGATGAAGAGGATACTAAATTCCAAAAACAAAGTCCAATCACATTCATGTCAAAGGATGAGACATGCATGTTTGAGGAGGATAAACTTCTTGTTATTGATGAAACTAAGGTTGGCACTAAAAAGGAATTTCACATCCAGGAAGATGAGGTAGCAGTACTAAAGAGAAAGAAGCTAAAAGTCATTGAATTTTCCTCAGTCACCCATCAGGGCAAAACTTTCAAAATGTTAGGGGAACTTGCTCCTGGGTGGAGACCAAAGACTAGACCCAGAAACAAGCTCAGGCTGAATATGAAGAAATTGCTAAACCCTAAATTGAATAAAGAAGGAGTAACTGTGATAGATGACTCCTCCTCTGATGAAAAATTGGATGTTGATAAGGGTAACAGTAAAGGAAAAAGGCCAATGAAATCAGAAAGAGAATCTACCCTTACTGAGACCAAACTGTTTGATATATTTTTAGAGATACGAAGTCAAATGTTGCAGGAACAGCAAGAAGGAAAGATATAGGTTTCACATGCGGAAAAGAAGCTGATGGTTGATGAAAATGTTCCCTGTGAAGCTGAGATTAAAGAAAACCTACGTTTTCCTGAAACTCCTACAGAATTTCTGCCAGAAGATGAAGAAATGTATAGGAGACTAAACATTCCATGGCTTCCCAATGAGATGCAAAGTACAACAGGAAATAAATCATTTGATTCAGAAAAAGAGAATTTACAGAGAACTATAAAACAGTATAAATATCAGGTGGAATATATGCAGGAGACAAATGATGGCTTGGTTATGGCCAATAGAAGACTCAGAGAGGATCTAGATGAGGTGAATAGCCACTATCAGGAGCTGATTGCAGTCTCAAAAGAGGCATTGAAAAGAAAAAGAAATACAGAGTCTCAATGTACAATGTTAAAACAAACCATCAAATATCTACAGCAGCAAAATGAAGAACTCGCTAGAAAGATGGCAGAGATGGAAGCAGAGCAACTGAAGGCTAGAAGAAAGGCCCAAGCCCTAGAAGGGATAGCCTTGTTAGCAGAGGAAACTAAAGATCTATGAAGCTTGTTAACACAATCAGTTATTAGTTATGTTTTGGAAGGATATTTCATTTTTGTAATTATTATTTTGATAGAACTATTTCGATGACTAGGCTGAAAAGCAGTTAGGGTTAGTCTTTAACCAAATTTTGAAGGATAGTATTAATGTATGTCACAAAGAGGACTAAGGGTTCGATTTTTTGGCTAGCAAGAGGAGGTCTTCCAACTTGTTCATAAGCTAATTAAATGACTCTTATGTGTATTTGAAAGACTGATTATAAAATATATGCTCTATTTACCCTTCAGTTTGTTCTCTAGCTTCATTTATAGCTTGTTTTAGCTACTCAGTTGGTAATTTCATTGCTCGTTTAAAGTTTTTACACTTGTAGTGCTTGCCATTTGTGGATGAAATTCAGTGTTATTTTTCTGTTGGATACATGGTTATTATGTTATGCATCTCAGTTTTTCTATGCTTGTGATTTAGTTTTATTTGGGTTATGAATGTATTCCCTCTTGTCATCAAACTTCACAACCAGAAAACCTTAAAAAACCCTAAAAACCCTGTTTTGTTTGATTGAGATATTTGAGATTATGTTGGCTTGTTTTCTTGTAGTCTGGAAACAATTTATGGCATAAACATCTTTGGTGCCGTTGTCGGGGAATGAATTTGAAAATGTATTTTTCCCTATGATACTTATCATTTCACTAGTTTTAAGAGGTGAACTTAAACTAGCATATCTTAAAAGACTACTTTTCACCAGTTTTTCATAGTGGCTACTAGGGGAATTGGAACTAGAAATAGACCTATTTCACCTTTGCAGCTGGGTGTTTCAGACCCAGAACAGATATTGAAAACAGCAAGGAATATTAGAAGGTCTCAGTCATTACCAGCCCTATGTGACCCTGATCAGTTGGATGGTTCATCACCTTTATCTGTTTTTGAGAAAAGAAGAAGAAACTTCACCTTGGTCAAAGCCTATAATTCCTGTCAGTAACTTTCAAGTTTTCACTGATCCTCAATCTTTAAGAAACGAAAAAATAGTATCTCCTGGTAAGATACCTCTATTTCATTTGAAAGTAGGTAAAACCCCTTTTCAGCCAAGTTCCAGCCAAATCTCTCCATCACCAAAGTCAAACAGCCTTAAAATGGCAGCCCAAAATCAGCCTATAAACATGATGGACCGAATGGTTGCAGCCAGATATGCACCATTAGTTTTGCCTC
Organism: Pseudotsuga menziesii; assembly: GCA_001517045.1. Taxonomy (NCBI): domain Eukaryota; kingdom Viridiplantae; phylum Streptophyta; class Pinopsida; order Pinales; family Pinaceae; genus Pseudotsuga; species Pseudotsuga menziesii. The sequence continues at coordinate 207,434 of LPNX010937520.1, forward strand.
ACCCTTTGAATGCACTGCCTGGAGGTGACTATCAGAAATACATGCCTAGGTTTAATGGACAGGGTGAAACTACAGCTAAAGAGCACTGGGAAGCTTTTCTCAGTTATGCTGATAACCAGAACATTGAAGCTAAGGACGTATGGATGAGGATGTTTGTGTAGAGCCTTGATGGAGATGTCAAAAAATGGTTTGGCGAGCTGCCTGCAAATTCTATCACCATCATAGAAGAGCTTCAGGACCTTTTCATGAGACAATGGGGTGACACCAAAGACCATACTTATTATATAATTGAGTTTGGAGCCCTTAGGAGAAAGAAGGATGAAACCATTGCAGGTTTTTCAAAAAGATTCAATAAAATGTACAGTATAATTCCTGCAGAAATAAAACCTTCAGAAACATCTGCAAAACTCACATATGCAAATGCTTTTGATCATGACTTTTCTTTACTACTAAGAGAGAGAAGACCTGTTTCTTTACTGAATATGCAAGATGCAGCATTAGATGTGGAGTCTAACATATTGGCTTCCAATAGATTGAAGAAGGAAACAGCTCAGTAGATGTATGACAGGAAAGGTAAGAAGGAAGCAGCTCCAGGGGTTTTAACATCTCATTCTTCAGAAGGAAAAATTGATGAGATGGCCAAGTTAGTGAAGATTTTGACTGCAAAATTAAACAAGTTAGAACTAGAAAGAAATTCCAGCAAGCCTGTTCAAGAAGGTGAAAGAAACCCTAAAAATCAGAACCAATTCAGAAGACAATTTGCTCCTCGTTTCATACCTAGAGAACGAAGAAATAATGATATTCAGGGAGAAAGGAGAGAGACCGAGGACAAAAGGGTACCACCACCTCTTCAGAACAATGTTGTTGATGAAGAAGAGATTGATGAAGAAGTGCTATTTGATGACACAGATCAAGATATGAACTATTTTGGAGAAAAGTTGACTGAGGGTTTTGTTACTGAAGAAGAATTTTTAAATGCAGAATATTATGATGCTGATATGTTTGAAACAGAAGATTATTTGAATCTGAAAATGACTGTTGTAACTGTTGATGTCTGTCAGAATGAACCTAAGAAGACTTTGAATTTGAGGTCAGGCCCAAAACAACTAGTACAGAACCCAAAAAAGAAGGTAGTTGTACCTACTAAACAGCAATCTGATCCTGTGTCAGAGAAAAAACAAATTCCAAAAAAGCAAAAGAAGAACATGGAGGTTGAAGAGATAAATAAAACTGTACAGAATTTTAATCTGGAAAATGAACTAGGCAAAATAAAGATTCCTATGCCTTTTACTGAACTAATGAAAAATCCTTCTTACAAAGAATCAGTTCTTAAGATGATAGGTTCAGCAAACAATCATCCTCTTTCTGATACAGTAAATCTGCAAGAAGAAAATCCTAAGATATTTATTGGATCAGCTTTGGCTGAAAAAACTGAGAATGAAGCAGGTGCTTCACCTCCATTTTACATTACTCTAACAGTCCATGAACAAATGATACATAACTGTCTGTTAGATTCAAGAGCATCACACAACTTAATGCCAAAGGCTGTCATGGAAGCTTTAGGTCTGAGTATAACTAAACCCTATAATGATCTGTATGCATTTGATTCACCAGCTGTAAAGTGTTTGGGTGCGATTAAAGACATGGTTGTCAGTTTGGCTCAATTACCAATGAAAAGTGTAATCATGGATGTGGTGGTAGCAGATATTACACCTAAATTTGGGTTACTTCTCTCTAGGTCTTGGGCAAAGAAAGTTGGTGGAACTTTACGAATGGATTTATCATATGCTACTATTCCTGTGTTTAGAGGAGAAAACAGAAGGCTGTACAGAGAGCTTCAGTTTGCCTATATTGTGACAGATGACAAGAACCCTACAAACCATCCTCTGTATGCTGTTGATAAAGATTTGGGTACTTGCATGTTACATTTTAGTGATGATGACAATACTGTTGGTTTGTTACATGTTGAAAAGGAACAGCCAGTTAAATGCAGCAAGGAACAGGAAGATGAGCTTTGGCAATTATACTTTGACGGATCATCTTGCAAAGAAGGTATTGGAGCATGGGTTCTTCTCATATCCCCTGGTGGTGAAACAGTAAAGCTAATGTATAAATTAGAATTCATTACTACAAACAATACTACTGAATATGAAGCTTTGCTGATCGAAGGCTGCTAAAGATTTAGGTATTCAGCAGATTTCTGCATATGGCGACTCCAAATTAGTTGTTCAGCAGGTGAGGAACAACTATCAAGTGAAATAGGATTTGCTAAAAGTCTATCGAAATGAGGTATGGGACATGATTGATAATTATTTTGTAGCTTTTAACATTACCTATATTCCAAGGGACCATAATCAAACTGATGATTCATTGGCTTTAGCTGCTACACATTTTAGAATCCCCAAAACCACACAGTTGAGGTATCCCATTGAGGTTAGGTACAGACCATCTGTACCTGATAATGTAAAGCAGTGGAGAGTGTTTGAAGATGACATTGAAATTAAAAGATTTTTGGAGCTTACACATGAGTTTTCTAATTCCCTGATTGATCAAGAGGAAGATGATGAGGATGGAGATGTTGAAGAGATTGCTGAAAATGAAATTGTTGGCCACAATATTATTGAACTAAAAGGTAATTTCATCCCAAAAGGTTTGGTACCTTTAGAAAGGATATTTTCGAAAGATGATACACCCCTAAAACCTGTTGTACAGTCTTCAGAAGAGAATGTGGTGGATTGTAATATTGGCACTGCAGAACATCCTAGAATGGTGAAAATTTCGAAAGCACTCACAGCTGAACAGAGAAACAGGTATATAAATTTGTTAAAGGAACATGTTGATGTCTTTGCATGGTCCTATGAAGAATTGAGAATATATGATACTGGAATTACACAACATAAAATCCCTTTAAAACTAAATGTTAAACCTTTTCGTCAAAAATTAAGGAGGATTAATCCATCCTTGTTCCCTGATATTGAAAAATAAGTGAAGAACTTATTAGATGCGAAGATCATTGTTCCTCTCAGGTACTCTTCATGGGTGGCTAATCTAGTTCCTGTTAAGAAAAAGAACGGAGAAATCAGACTGTGTGTTGACTTTAGAAACTTGAACAGATCTTCACTAAAGGATAATTATCCTCTGCCTAAAATTGAGCAAATATTGCAGAAGGTTGTTGGGGCATAGAGGATTTCTATGGTTGATGGTTTCTCAGGATACAATCATATTTCTATGCATCTTGATGATACAGAGAAAACAGCTTTTACCATTCCCTAGGGAACTTTCATGTATGGTAAGATGCCTTTTGGTTTAATGAACGCTGGAGCAACTTTTCAAAGGGCTATGGATATAGCTTTTGTTGGGGAAAAGGACAAGTTTGTGGTAATTTACTTAGATAATATTACTGTATTTTCACAATCAGATGATGAACATTTAAAACATTTGAAACAGACTTTCCTAAAATGCAGAAAATTTGGTTTGTCCTTGAATCCAAAGAAGTCACACTTTGTTGTACATGAAGGAAAATTACTGGGTCATTTAGTTTCTGCTGATGGTATAAGGATTGATCCAGAAAGGGTAAAAGCAATATTGAAGATAAGTCTGCCCAGGAGTAAAAAAGATGTCCAATCTTTCATTGGTAAAATCAACTTTCTGTGTTGGTTTATACCAAACTTTGCTGAGACTATCAAGCAGATTACAGCCATGCTAAAGAAGGATCAAGAAGTCAAATAGACCACTGAAGCAAAGAATTCATTTGAAAAAATCAAGATGGCTCTTACTGAAGCCCCTGTATTAGTAAGTCCAAATTTCACCAGAGAATTTCTAACATTTTCCTTTACATTTGAAGATACACTAGCAGTTGTTCTATTGCAGAAGAATAAGGATGGTCTTGAGCAACCTATTGCATTCTTCAGCAAAACTCTCAGAGATTCTGAATTAAAATATAACATTTTGGAAAAACAGGCTTATTCTTTGGTGAAATCTTTGAAATTTTTCAGAATCTATGTTTTGCATTCCAAAGTTATTTCATATGTGCCTAATGCTGCTGTAAAAGATGTTTTGACACAGCCTGACAGCGAGGGGAAAAGAGGCAAGTGGATTGCCAAAATCATGGAGTATGATGTAGATATCAGACCTACCAAACTAGTCAAGGGACAAGGTTTAGCCAAGCTGCTGGCTGAATCAAATTGCCAAGCTTTAGGATTGCATGTGATGGCAGAAGGGCCAACTCAGGAAGAAAATCAAGCAGAGTTAGAGAAAGAGAAGATTATGGACTTCTATTCAGCATCCACATGGTACGCAGACATTGTGTATTTTCTGTTGTATTTGCAATGTCCTGAACATTTAGATAGAAAAGCTACTAGATCTTTGAAGTTAAGAACTACTAAGTACTGTTTAGTAGAACAGCAGTTATTTTGGAAGGACCCAAGGGGTATTCTACTCAGATGCTTAGATAAACCTGAAATTGTAGGAGTGATTTTTGAATCTCATGAGGGTGCTTGTGGAGGTCACAAGTACTGGAAGGCAACAGCATACAAGATCTTAAGAGTTGGGTACTATTGGCCCTCTTTGTTTGCAGATGTATATCAGCAGGTAAGAGCTTGCATCCCTTGTCAGAAGTTTGCTGGTAAACAACAATTGTTGTCATTACCTTTAAAACCAATTGCAGTAAGTGCCCCTTTCCAGCAATGGGGTCAGGACTTTATAGGAGAGATAAGTCCATCTTCCTCGGGACAACACAGGTGGATTTTGAATGCAACAGATTTCTTTGCCAAATGGGTGGAAGCTATCCCTACTAGGAATGCCATAGATAAGGTGATTATGGAACTTATTGAAGAAAATATCCTCAGTAGGTTTGGGTGTCCTCAGAAAATAGTAACAGATAATGCAAAAGCTTTTAAGTCTAAGGCAATGGAAGCATTTTATGAAAAGAATGGTATCTTGTTGAAACATTCAACTCCTTACTATCCCCAAGGTAATGGTTTAGCTGAGTCCTCAAATAAAAATATCATTCAGAGTATCAGGAAACTGCTGAAGCATAATAAGAGATCATGGGATTCTATGTTGAAATATGCATTATGGGTTGATAGAATAACAATCAAGCAAGCAATTGGAACTTCTCCTTTCCAATTAGTGTATGGTACAGATGCAGTTTTTCCTGTTCAGTTGGGCATTCCAGTGATGAATTTTTTTCAGAATTGTCAGGAGGAACCTAATGATATGCAAAGAAGGATTTATGAGATGATAGAGTTGCAGCAGAACAGAGAAAAAGTGGAAGAAAAGGCACAGTTATACAGATTGAAGATAAAAGACAGATTTGATAGGAAAATCAAAGACAACACTTTCTCAATTGGTGACATGGTTCTAAGGTGGGATGCCAGGAAAGAGAAAAAAGGGAAACATGGCAAATTTGACAACCTCTGGTTTGGCCCTTTCCTAGTATCTAAGTTTTTGGAAAATAACACTTTTGTCCTACAGACTTTGGAGGGTGAGGAATTGTCAAGTCCAGTTAATGGATGATTCCTCAAGCATTTCAACAGTTTTTTAGGGGAATTTTATTTTTTCATTGTATATACCGGTGTGAGTAAAACATAATAAGGACTCCATAACCCAATGGAAATTTTGCAGATTAGTAGGTAGCAGGAAAGAAGGCACTGGTCTACAGGTTCTTGAAGCCTCACAAGGAGGACTTCATCCCGTAGCAGGAGCCAGATGTTAGGTCATGATTTTGTCTTCCTTAGTTTTATGCTTTTGTTGATGTTTTTTAAACTTGCTAATATTTTTGCTTTTAGGAAATTTTGGTTTATAAAGGTTAATTTTGAGTTTAAGCCTTTAGTTTTCATCATTTTGATTTTGCCTATTTTTAAGCTTGCTTTTATAAAATTTTGCTTAGAGTTCATTCTTGAAGGGTTCTAAAAGGTATATATTGATTAAATGGTTTCATAAATGACACTAAGATCAAGATTAATCATATAAACCAAGTCATAAACCTGATTAGTGATTTAATGAGATGAAATTATGGGTTTGGACTTTCTTGTAGCGCAAGAGCGAAATTAATGCACTACAGTGCTACAAGAAAGTGGCGAGTGCCAAAATCGTTATTTTTTAGTCCAACTTTTTTTGGGGGTTTCGTTCCCGAGTTGTTAACCACATCAATTATCACATTTGATACGTGTCTTGCCAGGCTTATCATTTAAACAGGTGTATGGTCATCGTGTGAGGGAGATCGTGGCAATTGTATGCAAGTTCATGGAGAATGATGACAATGAGTGGAATGAGGTATAATTTTCGGGAATATGTTCTTAACCTGAAGAATACGAAGGCATTGAAAGTCATGGTGGAGACATATTGCTGAGAAATCAGAGTTTTGACAGTTGAAGGAAGAATTAGGGCTTCCTAGTGGTGACAGTTCGAAGTGATCTGGATAGTTGAAGACAGCTGGAACGTGCAACTCAACACCTAACCTTTGAAGGGATCGACTTCCAGCGCTTGTATTAAGCTTTTGAGCAGGTACCCCGCGTGGCATTTGATAGGGTTTGTTAAATTTGGGGGTTTTTCTGATAAAGCCTATAATGTCAAAATTCTAAGGAAGGACATGAATTTGCTCACTCAATAGACTTTGAATGATGAGATATTAATCAATATAGCTAAGTATTCATCATTTAAGTTAGTAAAGTTCAGAGCAGAACTATTGGAGGTCTTTGAATTTGTGATTAGGTCAAATTGTTGAAATTTGGTACAAAATATTTCCTAAACTGGTGATAGGGTAGACTGTGAGAGTTTGAAGATAAATAGACTGCCAAAACTGTGCAAATTTGAAGATAAATAGACTGTGAGATTACTGACAGGTGCTGCAAACCATAGTGAAAATGAAGAAGAGTGGAAAAACTAATAGGGCTGAGCCGACTGATCTCAGTTGGATAGATAAATTCCCAGAATGTGCTGATCTATTTGAAAATGTAGGATGGTTGATATTTTTCAAGAAAATTGATGGATACAATGCAAAGGTCTCCCATAAGTTTACTCGGTGTTATTGCAAAGACGTTGTATCGTTTGATACTTTGAAATTCAAATTGACCAAAGAGTTTGTAGCTGAGGCAACAAGAGTTAAAAATAAGGGAGAACTATGGTTTAAGAAAGTGCGATTCACCTTTAATACACAAAGGTACCTACTGCCTGGTATAGTTCCAGATTGGGGTAAGGGTCTACCCATCCATAAATTCAGGCCTGAATGGGTAGAACCTATTAAGGTTTTACAAAGTTATATTACATGTGAAGGAAGGTATGCCTTCGTTTTTAAATACCATTTCAGGTTTCTTCAACACCTCAGTAATGAGTCAAAGATGAACATGCCCTTCTTCTTGCTAAAGAGCCTGCAGAAGAACTCTTGCAGAATCAAAGAACACCAAAATTATACTAGACAGTCCATTTTTCACCATGGGCTAATCAAACTCATTATCAATAGTGTTTTGCAGAGTAAAGGAAAAACTTGGGAATATTTCCTTTTTTGGTCAGGGTTTCATAATAGTCAAGAAGGACAGTCTAATAGAAAACAAGCTGATAAAGGATAGACCTTGATCAGAAAGCTAAGATAGAAGATAAAGGTTAAAGATGAAGACAATATTAAATTGCAAGAGGTTGCAGAGCCTGCAAAAGAAGATTGTGAATCTAAACAACATCTAAATGACATTGAGAGCAAAGATTTGTAGTCTGATAATAAGGAGACCGAGCCTATTCAGGATGATGCACCAATAGAGACATTTGTTGCTAAAAAGATTGTATTTGCAGAGAAATTTTCAGGTGATGAAGAGGATTCTAAAGTCCAATCACAGTCCTGTCAGAGGATGAGACATGCTTGTTTGAGGAGGATAAACTACATGTTATTGATGAAACTAAGGTTGGCACTAAAAAGAAATTTCACATCCAGGAAGATGAGGTAGAAATACCAAAGAGAAAGAAGCTAAAAGTCATTGAATTTTCCTCAGTCACCCATCAGGGAAAAAATTTCAAAATGTTAGGGGAACTTACTCTTGGGTGGAGACCAAAGACTAGACCCAGAAACAAGCTCAGGCTGAATATGAAGAAATTGCTAAACCCTAAATTGAATAAAGAAGGAGTAACTGTGATAGATGACTCCTCCTCTGATGAAAAATTGGATGTTGATAAGGGTAACAGTAAAGGAAAAAGGCCAATGAACTCAGAAAGAGAATGTACCCTTACTGAGACCAAACTGTTTGATATATTTTTAGAGACACGAAGTCAAATGTTGCAAGAACAGCAAGAAGGTAAGATAGAGGTTTCACACTCAGAAAAGAAGCTACTGGTTGATGAAAATGTTCCCTATGAAGCTGAGATTAAAGAAAACCTAATTTTTCTTGAAACTCCTACAGAATTCTGCTAGAAGATGAAGAAATGTATAGGAGACTAAACATTCCATGGCTTCCCAATGAGATGCAAAGTACAGCAGGAAATAAAGCATTTGATTCAGAAAAAAGAGAATTTACAGAGAACTAAAAAATAGTATAAATATTAGGTGGAATATATGTAGGAGACAAATAATGGCTTTGTTATGGCCAATAGAAGACTCAGAGAGGATCTAGATGAGGTGAATAGCCACTATCAGGAGCTGATTGCAGTCTCAAAAGAGGCATTGAAAAGAAAAAGAAATACAGAGTCTCAATGTACAATGTTAAAACAAACGATCAAAGATCTATAGCATCAAAATGAAGAACTCACTAGAAAGATGGTAGAGATGGAAGCAGAGCAACTGAAGGCTAGAAGAAAGGCCCAAGCCCTAGAAGGGATAGCCTTGTTAACAGAGGCAGCTAAATATCTATGAAGCTTGTTAACACAATCAGTTATTAGTTATGTTTTGGAAGGATATTTCATTTTTGTAATTATTATTTTGATAGAACTATTTCGATGACTAGGCTGAAAAGCAGTTAGGGTTAGTCTTTAACCGAATTTTGAAGGATAGTATTAATGTATGTCACAAAGAGGACTAAGGGTTCAATTTTTTGGCTGGCAAGAGGAGGTCTTCAGACTTGTTCATAAGCTAAGTAAATGACTCTTATGTGTATTTGAAGGACTGATTATGAAATATATGCTCTATTTACCCTTCAATTTGTTCTCTGGCTTCATTTATAGCTTGTTTTAGCTACTCAATTGGTAATTTCATTCCTCGTTTAAAGTTTTTACACTTGTAGTGCTTTCCATTTGTGGATGAACTTCAGTGTTATTTTTCTCTTAGATACATGGTTATTATGTTATGCATCTCAGTTTTTCTATGCTTGTGATTTAGTTTTATTTGGGTTATGAATGTATTCCCTCTTGTCATCAAACTTCACAACCAGAAAACCTTAAAAAACCCTAAAAACCCTGTTTTGTTTTATTGAGATATTTGAGATTATGTTGGCTTGTTTTCTTGTAGTCTGGAAACAATTTCTGGCATAAACAGGTATATTTGTACACCCTGATAAAATCGAGGCCATTATGATTTGGACAAATCCAAGGAATGTGACAAATGTAAGGTCTTTTATGGGACTTGCAGGATATTATAGGAGATACATTGAAGGATTCTCCAAGGTTGCACATCCTATCACTTCTTTGCAAATGAAAGGGGTGATATTTGAATGGACACCCAAATGTGAGGGAAGCTTCCAGCAGTTGAAGAACCTTCTCACAAGTGCACCCATTCTTAAAATTGCAGACCCAGAAAAGGACTTTGTGGTGTGCATTGATGCATGCTGTCAAGGGATTGGAGGAGCTCTTATGCAAGACATCCATGTGGTATGTTATGAGTCTAGAAAGTTAAAATATCGTGAGAAGAATTATGCCACCCATGACTTAGAACTTGAAGCCATAGTACGTGCTCTCAAGATGTGAAGGCATTACTTAATAGGTAGAAAATTTGAGTTAAAGACAGACCATTATGTTGTGAAATATTTGTTTGATCAGCCAACACTAAATGCTAGACAAGCTAGATGGTTGGAGTTTTTATGTGAGTTTGATTTTGAAATCAAACACATAAAAGGAAAAGAAAACAAAGGAGTTGATGCACTCAGCAGGAAAGTGCATGAAATGCATGTGGCATCTCTTTGTGTTTTCCAATCGGAGCTGAGCCAGCCGATTGTGAATCATACTGCTGAAGATGATTTGTATGTGCAGGTCAAGGATAAATTGCAGCAGCAAAATCTTGAGAAGAGATATGAGGGATATAAATTGGAAGAAGATGGATTTCTTACATACAAGAACAGAATTTATATTCCACATGTTGCATATTTGAGGAGAGTTGTTATGGATGAGATCCATCAAGCTCCATATTCTGGTCATTCATGATATCATAAGACAATTGCTACAGCCAGAAAGCGGTATTTTTGGCTAGGAATGAAAAAGGATATTGATGCATACATTTCAAGGTGCATGAAATGTCAGTAGGTGAAGGTTGAGCATCACCACCCAGCAAGTTTGTTGTAGCCTTTTCCAGTTCCATAATGGAAATGGGAAGTTATTTCCATGGACTTCGTTACAGGTTTTCCAATGACTTGGAGACAACATGATTCTATCATGGTTGTGGTGGATAAGTTGACAAAGCCAGCACATTTTGTACCTGTTAAGTCCACACATAAGACTGATGACATTGCAAAAATATTCATGAAGGAGATTTTCAAGTTGCGTGGATTGCCTAAGGCAATAGTTTCTAACATGGATGCCAAGTTCACTTCCAATTTTTGGAAAGGGTTTTTTGCAGATTTGGGTATAAAGCTTGATTTGAACACTGCTTACATCCTTAGACTGATGGTCAGATAGAAAGGGTGAATCAGGTGTTGGAAGACATGCTCAATTTCAACATTGCTTACCATCCTTAGACTGATGGTTAGACAAAAAGGGTGAATGAAGTGTTGGAAGACATGCTTCGCATGTATGTGATGGACAAGCCGACCAAGTGGGAAGACTACTTACACTTAGTAGAATTTGCATACAACAATGGACAGCAAGTGTCCTTGGGGATGAGTCCATATGAATCTTTGTATGGCAGAAGGTGTAGGACACCTGTGACTTGGGATAATCCTGTGAACAGGATTGTGCTTGGGCCAGAATTGATCAAGGAGATGGAGCAAGAGGTTGCAAAGATCAGGTAGAATCTGAAGGCAGCCCAGGACAAACAGAAGAGTTACTCTGATAAGCATAGAGTGCACAGAGAATTTTGTATTGGGGATCATGTTTATTAGAGAGTGAGGGAAAAGAAGAGTTCTTTGAAGCTTGGAAGTTGTGCCAAGTTGTCCCCTAGATATTGTGGCCTTTTGAAGTGCTTGAAAGAATAGGGCTAGTTGAATATAGACTTGAACTGCCTGCTAGCACTAGAGCTCATCATGTTTTTCATGTATCTTCACTTAAGAAATATGTACATGACCCTATCCATGTGATTTGTTATCTCCTAAATAAATTAATTTTCAATAGGTCCACTCAGACAATTTATTTTTTGCATAGTGATGAAGATTTCAAGGCATATTATGAAAGATGTTTGGGTGACTAACAAAGTTGGAATATCTAGTGTTTTGTTTTTCAAGAAATTTGAAAGTTTTAGCTTTCAGTGGCTTAGACAAACATGCCAACAGTTCATTAGCCATCGAAAATCCCAGCTTTCGGCAGCTTAGCAATGGGTCCAAGAAGACATTAAACCACTGAAAGCTCATCAACTACGTTTTTGGATGAATTATGAAAGGGGAGCTTTTGGTGGCTTAGGAGAACACAGCAGTTGTTCATTAGCCACCGAAAGCAGAGCTTTCGATAGCTAATACCGAAATTTCAGGGCGCTCCAAGCCACCGAAACTGGCGTTTTACTATGAAAAGGAATCATTTTAAAATGGTGATTATGAGATACTAGAAAATCATTGTTCAAAACGCTCGGAGGTTTTTGTTCCTAACATGTCATAGAATAACAAACTCTCTCAGTTTTCCTATAGGTGTTGCATATTGGAAGAATCAAATCCATCTCTGAGCCCTAATTTTCAGATCTCAGAATTTCCCTGATTGACACATGTTTTTGAAATACAGATATCAGGAAACTGAAAATGATTTTCAAAAAACCGATAGAGGTTTTTGCTCATAACAAACCAATATACAAAAACCTTTTTTGGTTAATATACAGGTGTCACATATTTGAAGTACCAAATCCATCTCTAAGCTCTAGTTTTCAACAGTTTAGCCAAATTTTTAGGGCAAAAGATGACCTGTCAGTCCTCCAGGTAGCATTTTTGACCTCATCAATCAGTCCATGAAGATTTTCTGAATATGTAGAAGAATTTTTAGCACCAGACAAAAACATACTCAACCTACCTTATTCAGACTCTGAATATCACGAACAGCAAGCTGGAAACCCTGGCAGAAGTGGCAATAACCATCTTTGGCCCAGAAGTAGCCTGTGAGATTGCTGCCAATCCAAACCATAGGCGTGCTACAGAGACATAAAAGGGACAGCACCAAAACCTCTAAAACAACAAGTCAAAGAATCCAAACCCTAAATCTCAAGCACACCTTGCACTAGAAACCCTAACAGAGGGACCAACAAGCTTTCAAGATCCACAAGTAGCCCAGGATGTTGTTGTTTTTCCAAACCCTATGCAGCCTGAAGAAGTGCCAGAAGATCAACAACAAAACTAAAAGAGGATGATTGGGAGTTTGATTACAATTTTATAGAAAGAGAGCTTTTGGTGGCTTAGGTAGACACAGCAACGGTTCATTAGCCACCGAAAGCAGAGCTTTCGGCAGCTAACAGACCCAAGATTCTGCTTCCTTAACCACCAAAAGCAGAAAAGGGTGCAGAAAGACGTTTTGGCATGCAGAACCAGTTTTGGCGAATACAAGTATCTCAGGGATAATAAATAAAGCTGAAATTTGCTGAAAAACACCATTGAAAGAGGTCTGTTCCATTTTTTAGGATACAATCAACGAGAAAAGGGTCACAAACCCTACATGTTTTTTTACCAGCAGTAGTTTATCTATCAGATGACAAGTTACAACTCTACTTCAGTTTTCACTGCATTCATCGAGGAGTTCAACGAGTGAACAAGAGTTAGCATTAGATAGACTAGTACTTAAATTAGGGTTTTTGACCTAATTTTGCAAAAAACATTTATTTTATCCATTTTTAGTAAAATAGATCCAACATTTTAGGATCTGAATATTTTTGTAAAGGCTATAAAGCCTAAGACTTATTGAAGCAAGGGTTAGACTTCGATGACCTTTAGACCATTATTATTATCAAGCTTCTCATATTATTCATGACCTAATATAAGCTCTTTTGCTATCATGTGTTCAACTTCCATATCTTTTCTACTATGTGCTTGTGCTTGAATGTCTGATTCAGGTTTATTAATGTTATCTAATGTCTTGTAGTTTTCATCCTATCTGTATGTTGATGAGTTGAATTGCAAGTACTTTCCTTGTTATGATTAGCCATTTATATGTAGTTGTTTTATATATGAATCTGCCAGCATAGTAAGTTCTCCATCTTATCATCCTATTAGCAAACCTCTGAACAGTGGTAGTTAGAAGCCTTATCTTTGATTGAGTTTTATGCATGTCTTGAAAGTGTGAGGTCTTGTAGGTCATTTGGCTTGATCCATTTAGAAAAACCATAAAAACCTTTAAGTTACCAGGCATCCTCGAGCTACAACCTAGAGGAGTTTCCTGGAGTGATAACATGATTAATTGGGATGTGATTCAGGTGGAACCCGAAAGGAGAGTTCCAGATCAAGCCAATGCACATCCTCGACAGAAAGGTCACCATGATTCGGAACCGAGCCATAGGGCAAGTAAAGGTGCAATGGGAGCACTACGGTCCTGAAGAGGCTACCTACGAGCTAGAGGTTGCCATGCGATTAGCACATCCATTTTTGTTCAATTCTGCATAACACTGAGGATAATGCCACTGTAGCGCTTTTGTTCAATTTTCTAAGCACTGAGGATGGTGCTAATTGAAGGGGGAGGGGAATATAACACCCCAGTTTTGACCCCATGATATTTTGATTGTACATGATGTATGTATTGTATTGAGATCATGGCATGGAGCTTAAGGCCAAGGCCCCGCCATCGATTTGGTATTTTGTGAATAGGTTATCAAGTTCATGCCTATGGTTATTGTGCTAGTCAAAGAACAATGCATTTTGTATATCATGTAAATGCACAAATTTAATAAAAATACCACAAGTAGCTATGGGACTACAACATGAAAGAGATGGGGGCCTTATTTCACAAGAGACTGGGTGGGGAGTTAGTCAAACCCCTTGAGCCAGTAAGGGGTGACCAGATGTCAATAGGAGAACCCATGGAAGCCTCAGCTACCCTTTTTGTCCTATGTCCTCCATCATCAACTTCTTCCAAAAGTTGGTTGAGGGAGTTAATGTATGGGCCAATGCAAGGCATGGCAGACTGTAGTCTGTGCAGGCCTGCAGCTTGGGGGAAGCCGCACTTTCTTCTTCTACGGGAAGCAAGCACGTGATGTGTGCCTAGTCCTTCAAGGAGGAAGTCGTGTTTGGGTTTTGCTCTCTCCTCCTTGATCATTCAAGGAGTTGGTCATTTTTTCGTCTTAATTCATTCCATCCATTTCAAGCTCTGCAGTCTGCTCATGCGCATTGTGCATTTATCTTGTTTGCAGAACCATGGTGTTTTCTGTGATTGTCAATCTGTTGTTCAGTGGTCATCATTTTAATCATTCTCCTTGACAAAGAAGCTAGTTGTTTTGCTGAGAAAAGGAGCAGTGGAGATCACTCGATTTTGTAAGACAGAGTGGTTATCTATGGTTCCCCAGCATTGGTGTCTTTCCCTCAATGGAAATCCTCTGTTACAGTGTTTTCCCTGTGTACAGTGAAGAGCCTATCTTACTGAGTTACAGTGTAATTTGTTGTGTTGTGTACCCTAGTTTTGGGTCTCCTTTATATGCAAGACTGAGGAGTGGAAGAGAAGAGGAATGGGCTTGTTAACCTAGTGCATGGAGGAACCTCAGGAAAAGATAATAGTGGCCGGCAGATCCTTACTGCATGCCTCGAGAGCACTAGAAGGGAGGCATAACCTGAAGGACTGTTGAGTAGAGAAAGGGATGCTAACTTGTGTTGGGATGCACGTAATGTGGATTCCAGGCCAGATAGATCTTGTGGAGGTGTCCTAGCTCTTGGATGAGCCACTAGCTTAGCCATTTTACCTTTCTAATGCCTTAACATCCTGTTAAACCAAGGGAGATTGGCTTGGCCTTGGGGCCTGGTAACCCAATTGGATCTTGGTGTGGCTGAGTCTCGTCCCGCATTTGGCCTTGTGTATAACCCTCGGTTGGACGCCTATTAACCCAAATGTGAGAGATGTCTTGGCCTTGGGGCATGTGAACCCATCTATTTGTTTGGTTGGTCCTTAATGCAAGTGTTGTCTTGATAGCCTGCAGCCTATTAACCCAACTAGGTGTTGGATTGAGTGTGTGTTAAAATATCTGGTTGTGTGTGAGTCTATTGTTCCCTAGTCCCTTGTGGAATCATGCCTAGCTCGGGGGTGGAAGTGGTGTTGAGAGATTAAAGAACACACTGGCCTATAGTTGGGTGGAACGTTGCAGCGACATAGCTAGTTGCAAGATAGCTTGATCATTAATATAAGTGTCTACGTTACTGTGTATATGAAAATATTTGCTTATTTCCCTATAATTGTCTGTTCATGCCTTGTATATTTTATGCATTTTTCTCTGCTTATGCCTTCCGTTCTTAACCTCCATTATGTTTATCTTCATGGAGGTTAAAATCCTAGTAAAGAGTAAAAAATGCAGCCAAGTAAAGGAAATATGTGTTTGCCGGCCTTTGGAATCCGCCTGTGGAAGGAGGAAGTCGGAAGTCAGAAGTCGGCAGGACAAAAAAGAGAAGGAGAAATGTTGTATTTTCGATTCCTAAAATCAGAAAGTGGAAGTAAGGAAGTCACAAGTCGGAAGTTTGAAAGCGGAAGAATAGTTTAAAGCGCTAAGGAAGCTGGATTTCCGATTCCCGCAATCGGAAGTCAGAAGTCAGAAAGCAGAAGGATAGTTGAAACCTCTATGTAAAGCTGGACTTCTGATTCCCGAAGTTGAAAGTTGGAAATTCGAAAGCCGAAAATCAGAAAGGTGATAGGCGAACACATTGCATTGATGGATTTTCGATTTTCGAGGTCGAAAGTCGGAGCGCGGAAGTTGGAAAAGTCAGTTTAGTTTGGAAATGGCCACTCTGGACGCAGAATGGATAATTGAAGGTTGGAATGACTAGTATAGTGGTTCTAAGCTCGAGATAAAGGTTGGAGAATATGTTAATGTCCATACCTGGTGTTTATCAGAAGAACAAAAGAGGTTCTTTAAGAAAAAAATTTAAATAATCTGCATTATGGGGTATGGGGACGTGACAACAAACTACTGGTTTTTTCACATGCTTACCTTCCACCTCTAAACAGTTCATGAAATTTTCCATTATCTCAAATTCGTGTTTTTGTTTATAGATTTGAAGTATATGTTTCAACAATTCAAATGAAGCATAACACAAAGGCAAAATATCACTTTTAGCACACCCACTGTCTTCTCTGTTTTCAGCCTTTTGACCTTGGACTGCAATGGAATTTTCTTCATGAACAGGGTCTGAACTTTCATACCTTTCTTCTAACTCTGATTCAAGGTCTGGTTCCTCTTTACTTGAATTTTCAAAACATGTGGAAGGCCTATCAAACTTCCCTTTTCCATAGTTAGATTTCTCTATACAATCATCCACATAAACATTATAATTTTGAATAAATTGCTGTTGCAAATGGGTGTTTTTTGATTGGACATGGGAAATCTCCTCGTGTGGAAAAATTTTAGGAGTTGAAAGATATGAGGAAGGATTTGATTTACAGTCCCAAATTCTTTCTTGGTCACACAGAGAATGACAAGAATGTGGCAAAGCATCATTAGCTTCAATAAAAGAGACATAGTTCGTTCAGACGGAGCTTTGGCTTATGTCACCTTCAGTCAAGGAAGACATTACCAACTGCTGGGAATTTTCTTGCATATCATGGAAACTGGTTAGTCTTTCTTTTTTCTTTCTTCTATTCTGTTGGCTACTAGAATATTGATTTTGATTGAACCTTCCTTTATTTATAGTAACATCTCTATTTATCAATTTGATCTTTCTTTGGACATCGTCTATAGCACACAAATATCCTCTTTTGGATTGTTCTGACTCTTCTTTAGTGAGGTGTATTTCATAATCCAAAACACCAAAATGGTGAATATGATCCTAAAAAGATTTAGGCTCTCCTTCATATGCAACATAATTCTAAGGGAAAGGTGGCCTTATTTGTTGATCATCTTGATTTCTAGGATTCCTCATATCTCTCTGTCTAATTTGTGGAGGTGGAGTAGGATTGGGCCTTCTGAAGTTTCATTTTATGATTTAAGGTTCATCTTGTTCTCTGTTTAATGGTCTATTATCCATATTTAGACTATCCATCAGTCTCTCCAATGTCTTCATCATCATTTCAAACTTAGCATCATTACAAGAGGAGGCAATAGAAGTAGAAGGCGCATTTTCTTCTCTAACTCTCCTTCTATCTGTTTCTACTTTCCGCTTTATCTTCCCACTTGCCATCGTAATAGATTCCACTTCTAAAGCATCTTGAAATATAACAAGAATACTTATTTATTTTTTCTCTCTCAATAATAATGCAAAGGCATTGTCAAAGGCATTAGCATAATGGAGTTTTGTGGTGCCTACAAGGGGTTTAATATCAGCAGGAATAGAGTTATACACCCTCATAAATCGACTTGAAAACTCATGAACATATTCAAAACCTCCTTTCTTAAGATTATTATATTGAGAAAGCACTTGGAAAGGACTTTTCTTATCATCCCATTTCTAAGAATGAAGTTTGGAAAGCTTCAAATGTGGCAATTGACGTAGTAGGTAGATCTCTAAACCATTTCTTTGCTTCTACTGACAAACTTAGTACAAAAAACCTCATCTTAATATCATATTCATCAACCTCCTCCAAGTCTACATAATCATCAAATTTATCAACATGTTGTCTTGCAGTGAAATTTCCATTCCCATCATAGAAGGGAATCTTTTGGGCAAAATTTTGAGGAAGGTCATGCAATACAGCAGGTAAGGCTAATGGAGAAAACCTGGCAGCCATTAGTGTAGGTGGATTTGGAACATAAGGAGGAGCTTGAAAGGCTGGAGGGGTTTGAACAGTTGGTGGGATATAAGGCTAAAAGCTTTGAACAACAAGGTTTCTTTCTCCAGTTTTCACAAAGTCTTGAAGATTGAGCCAAAGAGAATCAAGAAAATATGATTCTAACTTAATGGGATTAATTTCAGTTTCCTTCAAATCAGATTCAGATTTTGATTTCAACAAGGACCTTTCAAAATTTGTTACCCTCCCAAAATTCTGAATTTATGAAATTCTTGAAAAGACGATGCACCAAATTGAGAAATATGTATTTGTTCTTTTCCCTTATTTCTAAGCAACATTTCTGGATTTTTCTACACCTTGTAAAATCTTAGTGTCAGGATTACCTCGTGTATGTGACCTCCTGGAAGCGAGGATGTCTTCTGAAATCTTGCTCAAAATCAATGTGTAATCGCCAGGTAAAAGAGGTATGACCTTATTGATGTTTGACCATTGTTCACCATTAACAGTCAAATCTCAAATTCTGTCGTTCATATTGAGGGAAGATTTGAACCCTCCTCCTCGTATCAATCCTTCTGGCCGCCAGTCTCCCTAGTGGAGTCACCTTCCAGAAGATTTAAGTCGAGTCTCCAGAGCATATACAACCTATATGTCTCTATGACCGGCTTCTCAACCAGGTCGTAGAACTAAGACAATGTTGTTTTCCCAAGGCTGATTTGCAATTTTCGTCCCCGGCAACAACGCCAATTTCTTAGCATTCAGAATTGTACCAAAGGTTGTAGAAGGTAAATCCCAAGGAAACAGCAGAACCATTTTAAGAAAGGAAGTTAGCTTCCTCCTTCCTAGAGAGGGATATCTCACTGATTTTTAACCGGGCCAGATATAAAACTGAAATTAAATTCAAATTAAATTGGTGGTTGAAACAGGGCAAGCATACATTGGGCTATGGAGTCAGAAATATTTTATGAATCACAGAACTCTTTGCAGGTGAAATTATACAAAGGTAGGGTAGCACTCGGTCACAGTAAAAATGTTGTTGGTCTGGTGATAAAGAAGAAAGAATGACAGTCCATTAACACAGAGCACCGAAATGATGAATTATGCATTAACTTTGGTTGAAAGGATTGGTGGATATCTGAAAACAATAGTCAGAGCATAACATCTATGAATTATGAGCTATTACACACTCATTTCAGATATGAAAGCAAACATAATGGCAAGTTTAACAGGAAGACATGCACATAAGGAAGGAAATTACAGACTATAACTACGAAATACACAAGAATATTTGCAGTAACAGGCCAGCATTCAGCTCTGTCATTTTTTATTAAGGGGAGATCTTAAAATACATAACCCAGGACCTCAGAGGTTCCAACCCCCTTTTCTCCCTCTATTGAGAGTATATTTATAGTATCATAGGCTCCCGAGACCAACCTCGAAACAAAGCCAAATTCAATTACAACGTGGGAATCAAAATCCTAACAGATGCTGATCTGGTAGATTTTCCATGATCACAAAACAAAACAAGAAAGCATGTTGGGACACACATGATGGGCAAAAATGGAAAATTAAACACCTAGAAACCATGCCTGCTGGATGAAAATGATAGCTAAAATCACCTTCGACGATCTACAATAACTTCAAATCTGCCTTACATCTTTCACCTGCGAAATAAAACTCAGCCGTAGATCTTGATCTACCAGACATCCTAATCGTCCACCAATGCAGCCTTTAGCTGATTTCTCAATCCTTCATCTTGTTAAACTTCTTTCTTGTTTCCATTACAAAATAAACCCAGACTAGATATCAAATATTTGCCATGATCTCCGTCGTTCAAAGGTGCGGGGTCTACAAGATTTCGCAGCCCCGAAATATTTTATCTTTCGTGCATGTTCTAGATGCGAAATGCACACCCACCGTAGATCTCTTCCTCCCAAAACAATAGTATGTGTTTATAACGTCGGTATCAAAGATCATGGGAGTACCACTCCTCTCCATCTATGGCGATTCACTTGTCATCATTTCTTGGGCCACAGGCAAGAACACTCTGAACCTTCCTCATCTGAGTCACTGGAGTGATGAGATTAGAGAACTTCTTCAATCTTTTTCAGGAACAATCATGAAACACATCTTTCATGAGCATAACCAGATTGCTGACAGTCTCTCAAAAATAGCTCTTCCCTTAGACTCTGGACATGGGATTTTCAAAGAAGTCATGAATGATATTTCTACTGATCATGGTAATTTTTGATTATTTTAAATGTGTTGTGCTCTTTTTCTTTAAGCAAACATTATTTCTTGTTTTGATTTGGGATCAGTATCATGTAGATCTAACCAATAAACTGTATGCTCACGATCCATGCTGTTTTTTGATCCTTTCTGGGAAATGATATATATCTGACCTGTTTATACAGGAGTGATGATAAAGCCTGCAAAATAATCAGGCTTGTGCCTTGCCAATCATGTTTTGATGACAGGGAATCGCCTCAGTAGAGAGGAACCCTCATTGACTGAGCATACATGTGAATGATCTCTTGATCGACTGTATAAGATGATCTTTGATTCAATAGAATAACAAGATCTGGTATTTTTTCTATAAAAAAAAAACTCCCAAAACAATGTCAAACAACTTCAAACAATGTCCATATAGCTCCCAAAACAATGTCAAACTTTGTCCATATAACTCCCAAAACAATGGTATCAATCTTGTCAAACAATGTCCATATAACTCCCAAAACAATAGTATGTGTTTATAAAACTTATGCACAAGTAGGGTATGGAAAGTTGCACAAACCAAGGATTTAGGGAATAAAATGATCTCACTTAGTTGCTATACAAGCCAATACTAGTTTACCAGATGAGAGTGTAATACTATACAAGCTTGCTTCAGATGGCTCTGATACCATGTCAGAATTGTCGTGCCATTAGATCATCAAGCAATAAGTGAATTCAAATTCTTAATTATTATGCAGTGAAGTGGAATGAATTATACAAATTGAACAAATCAAATCTCACAGGAAACAGACAAATATTGCTTAGAGAATTACAGTATTATCTTCATTAAAGAATCTGGTTTTACAATAGTGTTACATAAGGAGGAATTTGAATCATTAGGGATGAATTCGAATCCACCAACTGACTCTAACTGTGTTTGACTACATGGCTAACTAAATATGTCTAAATCGTTGTCGTAGTCCAAGTGGTTAACTCCATATGTCTAATTCAGTCAATCCATCAGTTATAATCAGTTAAACCAGTCTAACTACAATTGTAGGTGAGAACTAGCACCTTCCCACATGCAACCATGCATAAATAGCGCTAATTGAACTAGAGTAGAACTAAATGAATGTAACTGAAGAGTAACTAAGCTTAACTAGTTACCAACTCCCAACAACTAAAGGAGGTTGGTGTCGGGACTCCTAGTGGCTCCTAAAATGTAGGGATTGCCCTACGAGGCGCCTAAACTGATGCATGCAAGTGCAACCAGTCTCTGTTAGACTCTATCAGTGTTCTCCACACTGTAGTGACTAGTATATGTGGCCCCATTAGGCCAAGTGGACCCAATGGTACTAGTGTTAGGATTATTAATCCTCCCTTGTCCAAATTTGGTCATATGTCTAAATCGGGAGTCCATCCAGTCTATTTATAGTCATTAGCACCATTGGTTAAACTTGACCTAATTGGGGCACATGTTTCAGTTACCAAAGTGTGGGGAACACTAATTGAGGCTCACTGCCACTTATTGCACTTGATTGCATAAGTTTAGGAGTCTCCTAGATCAATCCCTACAATTTAGGAAGCAACTGGGAGTGCCGAAACCAACCGAGGTCAGTTCACTTCAGTTAATGACTAGTCAAGCCAAGTTAGGAGTCAGTTACATTCAGTTCTAGCCCTCTACATTCAGTTAAATAATGGTTTAATTAATTGCACACATGTGGGGCGAATTTCTCACCTACCACAGTCAGTTAACCATTATTTAATACTAAATGTAACACTTGGTTGTGTTTTAGAACTCTGGTTATGATTTAGACAAGGACAGTTAACTACTGGGTCCTCCAATAGTGATTTAGACAATGTCTTGGTTACCTGCAGTCAAGTAGAGTCATCAATTCAAACTTCCTCATGTGGATTCGAATTGCTTGTGGCTATTAAAGCCATTTTACATTATTGTAATTATCATCTGGATTACTTTTTTGATTAATGAAAGCATTCACAGCTGCAAGCCTTTTGCACTGTTTCATTCTTCAATTGCTGAGTAAATTGTGATATCTTCTTTGTGAGTTGTGTGTTTGTCTACAGATCTATA
This sequence comes from Pseudotsuga menziesii, assembly GCA_001517045.1. Lineage (NCBI taxonomy): Eukaryota > Viridiplantae > Streptophyta > Pinopsida > Pinales > Pinaceae > Pseudotsuga > Pseudotsuga menziesii. The sequence continues at coordinate 229,905 of LPNX010937520.1, forward strand.
TGCTCAAATTTAACATGGTATCAGAGCCTCGACGGACAAGGCACTTCTCCTCCTCAGATCTCCTACTGGATCAATTTTTTGTTTTGCAGGTACAACTTTGAAATGAATTCATCAGTTCCTCTTCTCACCCGATCCTCAGACTATTTTGAATGGGGGGTGAAGATGACTATATGTTTGAGAAGACAAAAACTTTTTTCAGTGTCTAATGGATTCGGTAGAAATTCTTTTGAGAGTGATAATGACTGGCTAAAGGCAAAGGATAAAGCTTTTGAAATAATGGAACTGGCTCTTTCTCCTAGCATGCGCTACCTCAGTAGATCAATTAAAGATCCACAGGAACTCTGGACAAGATTGGACAGAACCTTTGGAAGCACATGGAGCACATCCAGCACCACAAGCATCCTTGATTCAAAAATCTTGGCCTCCACTCTCTCTGATGAAGTTGTTCAAGATGAAGAAGAAGTAGAAGCTTCTACACAGTCAATTTGAATTGAAGACAATTTCCATGCGGTGACTCCTTCTCCTGATGCTCCGGAAGTTCATGAGATCTCTGATATCTCATCTTCTCATATTGTTTAAATAGAAGAAGACATTCGAATCTTTGATATTGAAGAAAAATTCTGCTGCACTTCCATGCAAACATTCACCGGTGATTTTCCTTTAAATTCTGTGCAAAATTTACCAGTAATTGCTTCCGAAAGTGAAGAGAAATTTGATTTTTATTCCTCTAATGTTGCTGCTGGTGTGCAAATATGTGATACCTTGGATATTTTGGAAGAAATATCAGACTACCAGAGTGATCCATTCGCTCCCCATGATCTAGTTTTTCCAGCAAATTCCTGCAGGATTGCATGCACCAAAATTCAGAATTTTGAAGAAGAAGAAAGCCGTGCATCCACCGTCTCGGTTAACCATTTATTTAAATCTGATATTAACCTTATTGGATCTGATATGATCTTATTTAGATTTGATATAATATTGCTTGGTTTAATATATCAAATTCATAATCTTTCAGTACCACTTGTAGATGTTCTCATCAACGGTGTGAAGAAACAAGTACCGCAAGTCTCCTACAAAACTACTGCTGGGGATTTGATTCCATTTCACAGTTTTGGATCTGTTTTGAACCTATTTAGATCTGATTTACTTTCTGATCTGATATTATTTGGTTCATACTTTAAAATCCAAAAGCATTCAGTCATGCTTGTAGTTGCTCTCACCAATTCCGGTGTGAAAAATCAAGTACCGCACTTTCTCTTCAAAACTACTGATGGGGATTTGGTGTTGGTTTCCTCATATGAGGTTGCTGATATTTTATTATGTGATTCATTATCTATTTCAGAAGCTATATCAGACTATGGAGCTCCAGCATTCACTCTCAACAGTCCCAGTGCTTCTCTACCATTGATCACATGCTCATCTTCTCACAGAACTAGTAAAGAGGAAGATTTTCTACATCCGCCTTGACACCTGCTCCTAACACTTGGGGCTGTTCTTACTACTCACGGTTTGCTGTTCATGGCTGCAACATATTAGTTTCTTGAGTTTTCTTCACATTCTTTGAATTCTCAAGAACCTTTCCTCACTTTTCAGTTGACTTCAGTTGCTCTACATGGGTCCAGTCTTCATCCGGCAGCTGTCTATATTTCTGATTTAGTTGAGCATATAATTATTCTTCCAAAGAGGAAGATTCCTCCAGAAATATGATGGATAGGTTCACATGCCAGGCCTCAGGATACCTGTGCACAGAAGAACCAGATTGATCCTGATTCTACCTGCTTAATTAGAAGGGGGGTTTTTTTTCCCATGTGGTTTTTCCCCAAGCACCTTATTTTTGAGCAGTTACTTTATTTTACTTGATGTAATGGGTGACCTATGGTCTTAGTTACCAGGGCCCACAGTTTTTCCAAGTTAGCATTCAGGGGGGGTGTTAGGATTATTAATCCTCCCTTGTCCAAATTTGGTCATATGTCTAAATCGGGAGTCATGTCTAAATCGGGAGTCCATCCAATCTATTTATAGTCATTAGCACCATTGGTTAAACTTGACCTAATTGGGGCACATGTTTCATTTACCAAAGTGTGGGGAACACTAATTGAGGCTCACTGCCACTTATTGCACTTGATTGCATAAGTTTAGGAGTCTCCTAGATCAATCCCTACAATTTAGGAAGCAACTGGGAGTGTCGAAACCAACCAAGGTCAGTTCACTTCAGTTAATGACTAGTCAGGCCAAGTTAGGAGTTAGTTACATTCAGTTCTAGCCCTCTACATTCGGTTAAATAATGGTTTAATTAATTGCACACATGTGGGGCGAATTTCTCACCTACCACAGTCAGTTAACCATTATTTAATACTAAATGTAACACTTGGTTGTGTTTTAGAACTCCGGTTATGATTTAGACAAGGACAGTTAACTATTGGGTCCTCCAATAGTGATTTAGACAATGTCTTGGTTACCTACAGTCAAGTAGAGTCATCAATTCAAACTTCCTCATGTGGATTCAAATTGCTTGTGGCTATTAAAGCCATTTTACATTATTGTAATTATCATCTGGATTACTTTTTTGATTAATGAAAGCATTCACAGCTGCAAGCCTTTTGCACTGTTTCATTCTTCAATGGCTGAGTAAATTGTGAGATCTTCTTTGTGAGTTGTGTGTTTGTCTACAGATCTATATGCTCAAATTTAACAACTAGTGGACCCAATAATTAATAAAAGACTCCTAAGTTAGGCTAAAATAATATAATAGACAGTTTGGTCAAGGGAGGATTATAAATCCTGACACCCCCCCCTGAATCCTAACTTGGACAACTATGGGACCTGGCAACAAGGCCAAAAGTCACTCATATACAATCTAAAAGATAAAAAAATGTTGCTTAATTAACCAATGAAATAGGGGAATATCTCATGGAAAAAACCCCCCTATCAAAATAAGCAGGAAACATAAAAATACAAGCTATCTTTAGAATAAAGAAGCTTCCTCCTTAGAAAAAAAAATGTCAAAACACTGCCGTAAATTCATAGCTCTATGCAGCAACATGGTTCTTCTGTGCAACAGCATCCTGAAGCTATGCATGTGAACCTCTCAATGTCCTTCTAAACTGATGAATCTATGAGTTTCTTCTGGATGGAAGAGGTGGAGAATGGCCAATTTTCTACTTCTATGGGCCAAGTGGTTGATCATTCGCTATCATCATACAACACTTTACTAGAACTTTATTGCACCACTTTGTAGGGAGCGAATCTATGAGGGAAAGAGCCATATGCTCATTCTGATACTGGGACCTAGTTCTCCTTCTGTCTTCTGGATTCCCAACACCATCTCCAATTGCATCAATGAGCTTTTGAGCCCATCTAGGCTTAGGGATTTGATTTGGAATGGATGTTGGATCTGGATCTAGAATCCCATGAGGTTCAGCCTCAATAACAAGATCATACTAGTCTTGATCCTCTTCATCTAAATCTGAAACATGTAACAAATCATCATCATCAAAAATGAGAGGAAGAGTTTTTATACCTTCTTGTGCTTTGGATGGTGGTGCATCATACAACTGATCTTCTTCAAACTGAACACTCCTCTCAATGAATAATCTCCTGGTTGCAACCTCCATCAACTTGTATGCTTTTCCATCTTCTGCATATCCCATCAGAATGCATTTGCTACTTTGGGCTTGGAAGGCCTTCCTCTTGTCAAGTGGTATTCTAGCCCAAGCTTTGGAACCAAAAACTCTCAAATAAGAGACATTGGGCTTATGCCCATGCAGTGCTTCAAATGAAGTGGCCCCAACCATTGATTTATGAGCCACTTTGTTCTGCAAATATGAAGAACAGTTAACAGCTTCTACCCAAAGATAAGGAGAGAGATTATTACCATGGAGAAGGCATGCTGCCATCTCCTTCAATGATTTGTTCTCCCTCTCAGCCACACCATTCTGTTGTGGTGCGTATGGAACTGAGTGTTCCATTCGAATCCCCTCTGTTTCACAGAAATACTGAAATTCTATTTTGATGTACTCTCCTCCTTTATCAGATCTTATGGACTTAATTTTCTTACTGAAACTATTCTCAACCATAGCTTTGAAAACTTTAAAAATATAAAAAACTTATGACTTTTGTTTCATAAAGTAGATCCAATAGTACCTAGAACAATCATCAATAAATGTGAGGAAATACCTGCAACCATTAATGGATTTTGTGGGAATAGGTTCAGCCACATCACTATGTATCAAATTAAGTATAGAGGCAACTCTATGTGCCTTCCCAACTTCATACCTCTTCTCTGGATGCCTACCTACCAAGCAACCAAAACATATTCCATTGAAAGTTTGGATGAGAGGCAAACCGTCAACTATTTTATCATCGTGGAGTTGCTAGAGATATTTGAAATTGAGATGGCCAAATCTCTCATGCCAAATATCGCGGGTGTTGTTAGCATGAGACAATAAACTTGTAGGAGGTGAGACATGCAAAAAATGCGAGAACTCATAAGCTTTAGTAAAATGATTTGCGATACCTTTCGCTATGAGCTCTCTAGTAGCTTTTTCTGTGATCTTAACTGAATCTAAATCGAATGTAACTCTTTTGGGAGAGCCTGTATGGGTCATCCGATAAATAGACAACAAATTAGCTGCAAGGGAGGGCCCATAGAGAACATTTTTGAACTCACCGTGCTTGATTTAACTGAACCTCTTCCTTCTGTTGGAATTTGGGAATTATCTCCCATGTGAATGTTAGGCCATTTTGATAGTGTGCGGGTAGAGAAAGATATTTTGCAGGCAACCATGTGGTTGGATGCTCCTGAACCAATCAAATATGTTATTGACTGAGTAAGGCTAGCCTAAAAGGCATGGAAACTTTCATCATCATCTATATGTGGTCAACTTGTTTCTTCATATAAGAGTCTTTTGGATGAAAACCCCTCATACAATAGGGACACATCTTCCTTTTGAACTTCTTCTTCTTCTTAGAGCCCAAAGCTCCTTCAAAATTCTTCTAATTCTCTTTAGGCTTCGAATCAACTAATTTAGGCTCCTTCCCCTTAGATTTCCCTTTAGCTTACGCTTTGGTAGAGTTTGTCACTAGGAGGCCTTGATCTTTGAAAGTCTTGATGACTCCCATCTAGATCAACTTCTATTGCTCTTGTATTAAGGACTTGACAAAGGAATCGAGTAAGGGAATCTTCCAATTGGGAATGCAAGCCCTTCCGAAATCGAAGGTTGAGACAAATACAGAATACTCAGAGCCTAGTTTCCTAATTATAGAGAGCACATGTTGCTCATCCTTTCTTTTTATTCTGCACTGTCTGCATTGAAATGCAAGAAACTTGAATTTTGCAAAGAATTGTTGAATGGTCTCGAAACTGTTGGGATGTAAGGATATCAACTCGTTCTCCAGACTATGTCCTCAAAGCTCATCTTGCTTGCCAAACAAGACTTCAAGATTCTCCCAATCTTCCTAGGAGTCCTCAAACCTTTAAGGTGAAAGAGGAGATCTTTGAATATGTGAGTACATAGATAATTGAAAGCTTCATCTAAGCAGTTCAAAAACTTGTTTTTCTCAGCTGGATGATGGGGCTCGACCTCCCTTCCAAGTATTATCCTGAAGTAGCCATTGTTGCGCAAGGAAAACTGCAAATCTACCCTCTAATCAACATAATTGAAGGGTGTTAGGATCCGAGGTGTGGAGGGTTGAGAATCCATAATTCTCATGCTGGAAAGGACAATATCTTCACACAAGTTATGTAGAACTAGTAGAAATTTCACTACAAAACCAAAATCATTCGAACTATGTTAGAATCAATCCTTCCCACTTGACATGAACACTTTCTCAGGGTCTGTCACGCCCGCACTGCCACTCTGAATAAATTCAAAGGAAGCAAGTCACAATTTTACGGGACTTCTATGGAAACCTAGTTGCTTTTGGTCTTCAATGGAGAGTAGACAGACTTGAATATTACTTGAGATGGCTCTAATACCATGTTAGAATTTTTATGTCATTAGATCATCAAGCAATGAGTGCAATCATATTCTTAATTATTATGCGGTGAAGAGGAATGAATTATACAAACTGAATAAATCAAATCTCACAGGAAACAGACAAGTATTGCTCAAAGAATTACAATATTATCTTCATTAAAGAATCATGTGTTACAATAGTGTTACATGAGGAGGAATTTGAATCATTAGGGATGAATTCGAATCAACCCACTGACTTTAATGGTCTCTAACTACATGGTTAACTAAAGATGTCTAAATCACTATCGAAGTCCAAGTGGCTAACTCCAGATGTCTAATTCAGTCAATCCATCAGTTATAATCAATTAAACCAGTCTAACTGCAGTGGTAGTGAGAAGTAGGTGAGAACTAGCGCCTTTGCACATGCAGCCATGCATAACCAGCACTAACTGAACTGGAGTAGAACTAATTGAATGTAACTGAAGAGTAACTAATCTTAACTAGTTACCAACTCTCAACAACTGAAGGAGGTTGGTGTTGGGACTCCCAATGGCTCCTAAAATGTAGGGATTGGCCTAGGAGGTGCCTAAACTGATGCTTGCAAGTACATTTAGTCTTAGTTAGCGTCTATCGGTGTTCCCCACCCTCTAGTGACTGGTACATGTGGCCCTATTAGGCCAAGTGCACCCAATGGTACTAGTGGACCCAATAATTCATAAAAGACTCCTAAGTTAGGCTAAAATAATATACTATACAGTTTGGTCAAGGGAGGATTATAAATCCTAACACACCCCCCCCCCCTAATCCTAACTTAGACAATTGTGGGCCCTAGAAAAAAAGGCCAAAATTCACCCATATACAATCTAAAAGATAAAAACTGTTGCTTAATAAACTAAGGAAATAGGGGAAAACCTCATGGGAAAAAACCCCTCTCAACATAAGTAGGAATCAGGAAATATAAGTTAAAACTTGCAAAATCTTTTGTTGCAATTTGCGGCACTATGCAGAAACAAAGCAGTATTCTGGTTCTTTTGTGCAGCATCATCCTGAATTTGTGCATGTGTACCTCTGAATCCAAATTGAATGATTATGTCTGGAGGAATCTTCCTCTTTGGAAGAAGAAGAATATGCTCAACTAAATAAAAAATATAGACGACTGCTAGATGAAAACTAGACCCATGTAGAGCAACTAAAATTAACTGATCAGAGAGAAAAAGTGCTTGAGAATTCGAACCATGTGAGGAACACCCAAGAAGCTGATATATTGCAGCCTTGAACATCAAACCATGTGAGGTAAAATCAGGCCCAAATGTTAGGAGCAAGTGTTTAGGCGAATGCAGAATGTCTCCATTTTTACTAGTTCTCTAAGGAGATGAGAATGTGATCAAATAGATAGGTAGAGAAGCCATGGGACTGTGGAGAGTGAATGCTTGAGCTCCATAATATAATATAGCTTCATAAATAATAAATGATTCACAAAATATAAAATCAGCAAACTCATAAGAGGAAACTAACATCAAATCCCCAGCAGCAAGTTTGAAGGAGACTTGCAGTACTTGATTTGTCACACCAAAATTGATGAGAGAAACTACAAGCATTACTGAAAACTCTTGAAATTTAAAAATTGAACCAAATAATATCAGATCAGATCCATGTAAATTAGATCCAAAATAGGTTCATATCAGATCCAATATTGAGGAATGATATCAAATCCCCAACAACAACTTTGAAGGAGACTTGAGGTACTTGATTTTTCACACCAAAAATGATGAGAGCAACTACAAGCATTACTAAAAGCTCTCAAAACTTAAACCATGAACCAAATAATATCACATCAGATCCAAATAAGATCACATCATATCCAAATAGGTTCATATCAGATCCAAGAGTGTGTTGCACCGATATGGTAGATGCACAACTTTCTCCTTCTTCAAAATTCTGAAAATTGGTGCATGCAATGCATGCAATCATGTAGGAATTTACTAAAAGATCTATATCACTGAGAGTGAATGGATCACTCCTACACTTTGATATTACTCATTGCTTGATGCTCTAATTGAACAACAATTCTAACATGGTATCAGAGTGATTGCAAGCATGTTTTAAGTCTATATACTCTCCATTGAACACCAAAAGCAGTTGGGTTTCCACATAGACTGCCTTGCTTGCTCTGAATTTATTCATAGTGGTTGTGCGGGCATGGCAGACCCAGAGAAAGTGTTTGTGTCAAGAGGGAAGGCTTGATTATAACAAGTTCAAATGATTTTGGTTTTACAGTGAAATTCTACAGGTGCTACGTAACTTGTGTGAGGAATCGTCTATTTCCAACAGGAGAATTATGGATTCTCAACCTTCTACACCTCGGATCCTAACACCCTTCAATTAAGTTCATTGGAGGGAAGATATGCAAGTTTCCTTGTGCAACAAGGGATACTTTAGAATAATAGTTGGAAGGGAGGTCGAGCCCCATCATCTACCTGAGAAAAACAATTTTCTGAACCGCTTAGATGAAGCTTTTGGTTAGCTTACTCACATATCTAGAGATCTCTTCTTTCACCTTGAAGGTTTGAGGACTCCCAGGGAAGCTTGGGAGAAGCTTGAAGTTTTGTTTGGCAAGAAATATGAGCTTTGGGGACACATTCTGGAGAACGAGTTGATAGCCTTGCATCCTAGCAGTTTTGAGACCAGACAACAATTCTTTACTAAATTCAATTCTCTTGCAATTCAATGCAGACTGTGCGGAATAGAAAGAAGGAATGAGCAACATGGGATCTCCATACTCATCAAACTAGGTATTGAGTATTATGTATTTGTCTCAATATTCCATTCCATAAGAGATTCCATTCCCAATTGGAAGATACCCTCACTTGATTCCTTTGTTGAATCCTTAATACAAGAGCAAGAGAAGTTGGTCTAGATGGGAGTCATCCAAACTTCCAAAAACCAAGCTCTCCTAGTGACAAACTCTACCAAAGCACAAGCTAAAGGGAGACCTAAGGGGAAGGAGCCTAAAGCATCTAATTTGAAGCCTAAAGATAATTAGAATACTTCTGAAGGAGCATTAGGCTCCAAGAAGAAGAAAAAGTTTGAAAGGAAGATGTGCCCCTATTGTATGAGGAGTTTTCATCTAGAAGACTCGTGCATTGAGAAGACCCTCGACCAGTTGAAAGCTTTGTATGTACAAAACAATATTTCCATTCCACAAGGTGTAGAGATGTATGATGATGAAGAGAAGACAGAATAACATGAGAGATTGCATGCCTTGCATGCAAGCCTCACTCTGTCGAAGGCTTATTTGATAGATTCTGGAGCATCCAACCACATGGTTGCCTCCAGGGAATGCCTTCATCACTTTCCCACTATGAGGAGGACCTAGCAGTCATATGGGAGTCTAGGGATGACTCTAAAATCCCAGTTGTTGAGAGAGTTTCAAATAAAATCCATCATGATGAGTTCATGCCCTCTCCTACAGCAAAGAAAATCGTTGAAGAAGAAGAAGAAGAAGAATTTTCCTCATAGTCAATTCGAATTGAAGAAAGTCTCCTTGGAGTGACTCCTTCTCCTGCTGCTCTGGAAATGTATGAGATATCTGATATCTCATCTCCTCACTTGGCAGATCCAGAAGAAGACATTCGAATCTTTGTTTTTAAAGAAAAACTCTCTTTCCATTCTTTGCAAAAATTCTCCAGTGATTATTCTATTTTAAATTCTTTGCATAGTTTACCAAGTGTATAATAGGGACATGTATTATTTTCGAACTTCTTCTTCTTCTTAGAGCCCGAAGCTCCTACAGAAGTCTTCTAATTATCTTTAGGCTTCGAATCGGATGCTTTAGGCTCCTTCCCCTTAGATTTCCCTTTTGCTTGTGCTTTGGTAGAGTCTGTCACTAGGAGGGATTGATCTTTGGAAGTCTTGATGACTCCCTTCTGGATCAACTTCTCTTGCTCCTGTATTAAGGACTCGGTAAAGGAATCAAGTGAGGGCATCTTCCAATTGGGAATGGAAGAAGTTTTAGAATAGACGATTGAGACAAATATAGAATACTCAGATCCTAGTTTATTGAGTATGGAGAGCACATGTTGCTCATCCTTTCTTTCTATTCCGCACTCTCTGCATTGAAGTGCAAGAAACTTGAATTATCCTGAAGTAGCCCTTGTTGCGCAAGGACAACTGCATATCTTCCCTACAATCAACATAATTGAAGCGTGTTATGATCTGAGGTATGGAGGGTTGAGAATCCATAAGTCTCCTACTGGAAAGGACAATATCTTCACACAAGCTATGTAGCTCCTGTAGAAATTTCATTGCAAAACCAAAATCATTTGAACTATGTTAGAATCAAGCCTTCCCTCTCAACATGAACACTTTCTCAGGGTCTGTCATGCCCACACCACCACTCTGAATAAATTCAGTGGAAGCAAGGCACTCTTTGCGGGACTTCTGTGGAAACCCAACTGCTTATGGTGTTCAATGGAGAGTAGACATACTTGAAGCTTGCTTGAGATGGCTTGATACCATGTTAAGAATATCCCTACTCTTTGGGAAAAAGTTGTTAACTGTGCTTCATATTTGCAAAATAGATTTCCTCATAAATAAGTGGTTAGGACCACTCCATTCAAAGCACTGCATGGGCATAAGCCCAGTGTCTCTCATTTGAGAGTTTTTGGTTCCAAAGCTTGGGCCAAAATACCACTTGACAAGAGGAAGGCCTTCCAAGCCCAAAGTAGTGAATGCATTCTGTTGGGATATGCAGAAGATGGAAAAGCATACAATTTGATGGAGGTTGCAACTAGGAAATGTTTCATTGAGCGAAGTGTTCAGTTTGAAGAAGATCAGTTGTGTGATGCACCACCATCCAAAGCACAAGAAGGTATAAATACTCTTCCTCCCATTTTTTATGATGATGATGATTTTTTACATGTTTTAGATTCAAATGAAGAGGATCAAGACCAGCATGACCCTGTTATTGAGGTTGAACCTCATGACATTCTAGATCCATATCTATTATCCATTCCAAACCAAAGGCCTAAGCCTAGATGGGCTCAAAAGCTCATTGATGCAGCTGGGGATGGTGTTGGGAATCCAGAAGAGAGAAGGAGAACTAGGTCCCAGTATCAGAATGAGCATGTGGCTCTTTCCCTCATAGATTCGCTCCCTATAGAGTGGTGCAACAAAGTTCCAGGAAAGTACTACATGATGATACCGAATGATCAACCACTTGGCCCACTGAAGCAGAAAAATGGTCATTCTCCACCTCTTCCATCCAGAAGAAACTCACAGATTCATTAGTTCAGAAGGACATTGAGAGGTTCACATGTATAGCTTCAGGATGTTGTTGCACATAATAACCATGTTGTTGCATAGAGCTACAAATTTGCAGCAGTGTTTTGACAAGTCATTTTTCTAAGGAGGAAACTTCTTTCTTCTAAACATAGCTTGTATTTTTCTGTTTCCTGCTTATTTTGGGTGGGGGGGGCATGAGGTTTTCCCCTATTTCCTTGGCTTATTAAGCGACATTTTTTATCTTTTAGATTGTATATGGGTGACTTTTGGCCTTGTTGCCACATCCCACAATTTTCCAAGTTAGGATTCAAAGGGGGTGTTAGAATTTATAATCCTCCCTTGACCAAACTATCTATTATATTATTTTAGCCTAATTTAGGAGTCTTTTATTAATTATTGGGTCCATTAGTACCATTGGGTCCACTTTGCCTAATGGGGCCACATTTACCAGTGACTTGAGTGTGGGGAACACCGATAGAGGCTAACTGAGACTGACTGCACTTGCATGCATCAGTTTAAGCACCTCCTAGGCCAATCCCTACATTTTAGGAGCCACTGGGAGTCCCGACACCAACCTCCTTTAGTTGTTGGGAGTTCGTAACTAGTTAAGCTTAGATACTCTTCAGTTACATTCAGTTAGTTATACTCCAGTTCAATTAGCACTAGTTATGCATGGATGCATGTGGGAAAGTGCTACTTCTCACCTACCACTACAGTTAGACTGGTTTAACTGATTATAACTGATGGATTGAGTGAATTAGACATTTGGAGTTAACCACTTGGACTCCGATAGTGATTTAGACATCTTTAGTTATCCATGCAGTCAGATACAGTTAGAGTCAGTTGGTGGATTCAAATTCATCCCTAATGATTTGAATTCCTCCTTATGTAACACTATTGTAACACTGGATTCTTTAATGAAGATAATACTGTAATTCTCTGAGCAATACTTGTATGTTTCTTGCAAGAGTGATTTGTTCAGTTTGTATAATTCTTTCCTCTTCGTTGCATAATAATTAAGAATCTGATTGCACACATTGCTTGATGATATAATGGCACATCAATTATAACATGGCTCTAATACTTGTTGGGATTTATAATCCTCCCTTGACCAAACTATCTATTAGATTATTTTAGCCTAACTTAGCAGTATTTTATTAATTATTGGGTCCACTTGGCCTAATGGGACCACATGTACCAGTCACTAGAGTGTGGGGAACACTGACAGAGGCTAACTAAGACTGACTACACTTGCATGCATGAGTATAGGCACCTCCTAGGCCAATCCCTACATTTTAGGAGCCACCGGGAGTCCTGATACCAACCTCCTTCGGTTGTTGGGAGTTGGTAACTAGTTAAGCTTAGTTACTCTTCAGTTACATTCAGTTAGTTCTACTCTAGTTTAGTTAGCACTAGTTATGCATGGTTGCATGTGGGAAGGCACTACTTCTCACCTACTTCTCACCTACCACTGCAATTAGACTGGTTTAACTGATTATAACTGATGGATTGATTGAATTAGACATCTAGAGTTAACCACTTGGACTTCGATAGTGATTTAGACATCTTTAGTTAACCATGCAGTCAGATACAGTTAGAGTGAGTTGGTGGATTCGAATTCATCCCTAATGATTTGAATTCCTCCTTATGTAACACTATTGTAACACCTGATTCTTTAATGAAGATAATATTGTAATTCTCTGAGCAATACTTGTTTGTTTCTTGTGAGATTTGATTTGTTCAATTTGTATAATTCATTCCTCTTCACTGCATAATAATTAAGAATATGGTTGCACTCACTGCTTGATGATCGAATGGTACAAAAATTATAACATGGTATCAGAGCCATCTCATGAAAGCTTCAAGTCTGTCTACTCTCCATTGCACACTAGAAGTAGTTGGGTTTCCAGAGAAGTCCTGCAAAGATTGCATTGCTTCCTCTCAATTTATTCAGACTAGCGGTGTGGGCGTGATAGACCCTGAGAAAGTGTGCATGTCGAGAGGGAAGGCTTGATTCTAACAAGTTTGAATGATTTTGGTTTTGCAGTGAAATTCTACAAGTGCTACGTATCTTGTGTGAAGATATTGTCTGTTTCCAGCAGGAGAATTATGGATTCTCAACCTTCTACACCTCATATCCTAACACCCTTCAATTATGTAGATTGGAGGGCAGATATGCAAGTTTTGTTGTGCAACAAGGGATACTTTAGGATAATACTTGAAAGGGAGGTCATGCCCCATCATTCAGCTGATAAAAACAAGTTTCTGAACCACTTAGATGAAGCTTTTGGTTATCTATGTACTCACATATCCAGAGATCTCCTCTTTCACCTTGAAGGTTTGAGGACTCCTACGAAAGCTTGGGAGAAGCTTGAAGTCTTGTTTAGTAAGTAAGATGAGCTTTGAGGACACATTCTAGAGAACGAGTTGATAGCCTTGCATCACAACAGTTTAGAGACCATACAACATTTCTTTACTAAATTCAAGTCTCTTGCACTTCAATGTAGACAATGCGGAATAGAAAGAAAGGATGAGTAGCATGTGCTCTCCATACTTAGCAAAATAAGTACTGAGTATTCTGTATTTGTCTCAATATTCCGTTCCATAAGAGATTCCATTCCCAATTGGAAGATTCCCTCACTTGATTCCTTTGTTGAGTCCTTGATATAGGAGTAAGAGAAGTTGGTCCAGATGGAAGTCTTCCAGACTTGCAAAAACCAAGTTGTCCTAGTGATAGACTCTACCAAAGCATGAGCTAAAGGGACACCTAAGGGGAAGGAGCCTAAAGCATCTTATTCAAAGCCTAAAGAGAATTAGAATACTTCCGAAGGAGCTTAGGGATCCAAGAAGAAGAAAAGGTTTGAAAGGAAGATGTGTCCCTATTGTAAGAGGGGTTTTGATCGAAAAGAGTCGTGCATGAAGAAGACTCTCGACCAGTTGAAAGCTCTATGTGTACAGAACAATATTGCCCTACCACAAGGTTCAGAGATATCTGATGATAAAGAGAAAACTGAAGAACATCAAAGATTCCATGCTTTGCATGCAAGCCTCACTCCATCAAAGGCTTATTTGATAGTTCTGGAGCATCCAACCACATGGTTGCCTCCAGGGAATCCTTCTTCACTTTCCCTCTATCACGAGGACCAAACAGTCATATGGGAGATGAATCTAAAATCCCAGCTATTGAGAGAGGTTCAGATAAAATCCAGCATGATGAGTTCATTCCCTCTCCTACTGCAAAGCAAATTGTTAAAGATGAAGAAGAAGCATAATTTTCCTCACACTTAATTTGAATTGAAGAAAGTCTCCTTTGAGTGACTCCTTCTCCTGCTGCTCCGAAAGTGTATGAGATCTTTGATATCTCATTTATTCACATGGTTGATCTAGAAGAAGACATTTGAATCTCTAATTTTGAAGAAAAACTCTCTTTCCATTCTTTGCGAAAATTCTCCAATGATTCTTCTATATTAAATTTTGTGCATAGTTTACCGGTGATTGTTTCAGAAAATGAAGAGGAATTTGATTTCTCTATCTCTAATGATGTTGTTGGTGTGCATATAAGTAATACCATGGATATTTTGGAAATAATATCATAACGGTAGGAGTGATCCAGTCACTCCCGTTGATCTAGAGCTTCTAGTAAATTCCTACATGATTGGATGCACCAATTTTCAGAATTTTGAAGAAGGAGAAAGTTGTGCATCTACCATCTTGGTGGAGCACACTCTTGGATCTGATATGAACCTATTTGTATTTGATATGATCTTATTTGTTTCAAG
The DNA here is from genome assembly GCA_001517045.1 of Pseudotsuga menziesii. NCBI lineage: Eukaryota > Viridiplantae > Streptophyta > Pinopsida > Pinales > Pinaceae > Pseudotsuga > Pseudotsuga menziesii. The sequence continues at coordinate 244,924 of LPNX010937520.1, forward strand.
TTTTAAGTTTCAAGAGCTTTCATTCATGCTTGTAGTTGCTCTCATCATTTTCGGTGTGAAAAATCAAGTATCGCAAGTCTCCTTCAAAGTTGTTGCTAGGGATTTGATATCATTCCTCACTCTTGGATATGATATGAACCTATATGGATCTGATATGATATTATTTGGTTCAGCTTTTAAATTTCAAGAGCTTTCTGTAATGCTTGTAGCTGCTCTCATCAATTTTGGTGTGACAAATCAAGTACCGCAAGTCTCCTTCAAACTTGTTGTTGGGGATTTGATGTTAGTTTCCTCTTATGAGTTTACTGATATTATATTTTGTGAATCATTGATTATTTATGAATCTATATCAGATTATGGAGCTCAATCATTCGCTCTCAACAGTCTCGAGTCTTCTCTACCTATCTATTTGATCACATGCTCATCTCCTCACAGAATTAGTAAAAATGGAGACATTATGCATTCGCCTAAACACTTTCTCCTAACACTTGGGGTTGATTTTACCTCACATGGTTCGATGTTCAAGGCTGCAATATATCAGTTTCTTGGGTGTTCCTCACATGTTTCAAATTCTCAAGCATTTTTGCTCTCTGATCAGTTGATTTCAATTGCTCTACATGGGCCCATCTTTCATCGAGCAACTGTCTATATTTCTGATTTAGTTGAGCATATTCTTCTTCTTCCAAAGAGGAATATTCCTCTAGACATAATCATTCAGTTTGGATTGAGAGGTTCACATGCACAGATTCAAGATGCTGCTGCACAGAAGAATTGCTTATCTCAAGGGGGGGGGGTGGAGGGGGGCTTCCCATGAGATTTTCCCTTATTTTCTAGGTTTATTAAGCAACATGTTGTCTAAGTTAGGATTCATGGGGGGTGTTAGGATTTATAATCCTCCCATGAACAAACTGTCTATTAGATTATTTTAGCCTAACTTAGGAGTCTTTTATTAATTATTGGGTCCACTTGGACTAATAAGGCCACATGTACCAATCACTAGAGTGTGGGGAACACTGATAGAGGCTAATTGAGACTGACTGCACTTGCATGCATCAGTTTAGGCGCCTCCTATGCCAATCCCGACATTTTAGGAGTCACTGGGAGTCCCGACACCAACCTCCTTCCATTTTTGGGAGTTGGTTACTAGTTAAGCTTAGTTACTCTTCAGTTACATTCAGCTAGTTCTACTTTAGTTTAGTTAGTGCTAGTTATGCATGGCGAAGGTGCTAGTTCTCACCTACTTCTCACCTACCACTGCAGTTAGATTGGTTTAACTGATTATAAATGATGGATTGACTAAATTAGACATATGTACTTAACCACTTGGACTTAGATAGTGATTTATACATATTTAGTTAGCCATGCAGTTAGATACAGTTAGAGTCAGTTGGTGGATTCAAATTCATCCCTAATGATTCAAATTCCTCCTTATGTAACACTATTGTAACACCGAATTCTTTAATGAAGATAATGCTGTAATTCTCTGAGCAACACTTGTCTGTTTCCTGTGAGATTTGATTTGTTCAGTTTGTATAATTTATTCCTTTTATTGCATAATAATTAAGAATCTGATTGCACCCATTGTTTGATGATCTAATGACACAACAATTCTAACACATAACACCTAATAAACAACCAAATCCGAATAAGATCGACTTCAATAAAACTTTGTAGAATGAGCAAGAGAATCAATATGAACTGATCTAGTCAGAGACTTCAATGAAATTCATTTTGTATCAAAGATAGACGATCCAACATGATTGGGAATAACAATTGAAATTCCTCCAACATATAGAGCATATAGAAACCATGAAAGAGAAGAAACATCACCAAAAATAATTTTAATTTTCTCATGTTAGTTTTGATCCGATGACACTGATTATGTTTTCATGGGAACTTTCCATGTGGTATTGGGTAGCACCTTCATGATTGCTTTCTCTATTGTTATGTATGATCCCAATAGGTAGATATGGAAATCCCAATATTAGGATCAACAATTAGTCTAATTTTTGGTTGAGTAAAACTCCCTGTAACTAGTAAACTTAATTAGTTCACGAAGGCAATCAAGGCGGAATATTGAGAAACGAGTCAGTGGTTTTGGGGAAAAGATGGGAAATCAAAGGCACAACCAAGGTTTACACATGCAACAAGGCTCAACCTCATGCATAATCCTAAAACAATTGCTCAACAATGGTTCACACTCATGTACAAAGGTTCTTTTAATCATAGAGCTCATTTCCAGCAAAACCCATATCAAAATCCCATCATTGACTACCCCTCAAGCCCTAAATCAAGTTCTTCAATGAATTCCTTGTCAAACAATGTCCATATAACCCCCAAAACAATAGTATGTGTTTATAAAACTTATGCACAAGTAGGGTAGGGCAAGTTGCACACAAACCAAGGAGTTAGGAATAAAATGAGCTCGTATAACTATTGAAATTGTTGGAATATATTATATTTCATGGAAGGTAATAATGTCTTTGTATTATGTCGGAAGTTGTCTACAATCTTATGTAAAAAGAGTAATACATTTAACCCATAGTTACATGGTGTTGTATTTACTTGTGTAGAGTATTTGTCCATCGTATTGTATTAAGAGATGTTATTTTGGATAATTATATTATCCTACATGCAATATGTGAGAGTAATTCCTCCTCATCTCTTAGTATATATAATAGGGTCAAGTGAGTCTCTACATATAATGTATTCTTGATGTAGTAGTGGTACTATTGTGACATTGTTCTACATCATCTATATTCTTTGGGGTATTTGTGCTTTGCTCTCTTGTAAGATTGGAGAAGACATTCTGGAGATAATAGAAGACTACCTTCCCGTGGATGTAACCCATTAGGGTGAACCACGTATATCGATGTTCTCTTGTCCTTTTCTTTTCTTGTTTTTATCTTTTATGATATGTTGTTGTTTGCTTAGATAGGTTAACTAGTTTAGCTTGACTCTACTATTCTAACATAGTATCAGAGCGGGTTGCTATGATCTAGTACCTTCTATAGCTTTCAATCAATAATGATTATCATTTGGGCATTGTCATTTTGTTGTAGATTTTCTTTCTATTTGGTAACCATTGGGCTTCTCTTCATATCTGGGCATATTTCTGCATTTTTTTTTACCCTAACCCTAACTTGTCATGTAAGATTTTTGCAGAATTTTTTCAAGGGTTTCTTGATGTTTTTTCTCTAGATCTACATGATTTTGGGGCTCTCTTCAAGGAGATATTTCTTTCGATTATAAAAACGACAGTTATACAAAAGGTATGTAACTTGGTCAGTTGTTACTGGAATTTTTATTATAACCTATTTTTGGAATTGGAATAGCCATTCTGGACCCACCCACGTGCCCAGAACAGAAAACGGAGCATTTTCGGGCTTCCTTTTGGTAATAAAAATGATAGTTATAAAAAAGGGTCATAACTTGGTCATTTCTTACCATTGTTTTATTATAACCTATTTTTGGAATTGGAACAGCCGTTCTGGATCCACCTATGCGACCAGAACAGAAGACTGGGCTTTTTTGGGCACATTTTTGTCATAGGGTTTTAGTTCTAACTATCTTGTGTGGAAGAGAAAGATGGTTGATGTTCTCAAGAGTAAGAATATTTGGAGGCTAGTTAATGGTGAACACAATACACCTACTGCTACTGATGATTTGGCTATATGGGAAGCTAAAAGTGATCAAGCAAGGGGGCTCATTGGTCAAACTGTTGCAGATAGTCTTCAGGTAAGTATTTAGGCAGAAGACAGTCCAGTTGAGGTATGGCAAATTCTTTCCTCCTTATTTGATAAATCTGATGATGTTTCTGCATATTATCTTGAAAAGAAGATCTTTGACCTCGAACCTGCTGACTTTGAAAGAGTTGAGTTATATCTTACTGAATTGAAAACTTTAAATGATAAATTAAATAGTTGTGGTAAAGATTACAAGAAAACTGACACTTCTCTTATTATTCTTGTAGAACGTAAAATGCCATCTTGTTTTGATATGTTCATCCAAACCAGGAATAGAGCTCTAGAATTGTCTCAAAGTACTACGAAGCAAACTTTTGATGATTTTTGTAAAGGATTGATCAATGAGCAAGAAAGGTTAATTGTTTCAAGACAACTCACGCCTAATAAAGCTCAAACTGCACTTAATAAGAATCATAAGAAAAGTTTTAATAATGCTAAAGGTTCTAATCCTTCTCATACTAATTCTAGACATGCTTCTCACGCTTCTAATGAAAATACTAAACAAAAGAAAGTGTATGATCCTTGTAAACATTATGGTAAAACTAACCATCCTGAAAAGAATTGTTTTAAAGCAAAATGTTTAATGGCTAAAGCTAAAAAGAAAAGTTCTCATGACTCTCAAGTAGCTTTATGTGCATCTGTTGTTTTGCCTAATAATTATTCTTCTAACGTGGAATGGATAATGGATTCTAATGCATCTAAACATATGACTGGTGATGCTTCTTTATTTACTTCTTACGATTGCAGAGGTTATCTTGTTCCTACTAGTCTCTAACGTTCCTATATGGAAGCATTGACATTTTTAGGGCATTCATCTCTTGCATATTAACATCATACTAATAAGAAATGCACCTATGCTTCAGATTAGTTGCTTGATGACTAAATTTTCATATATTTAAGTGAAATCTTTGGCTCACTATTTATATGTTGTGGTTGACACTTAATGTGCAAAAGTAACTTCATTTTCCTTAATGAGCAAGTTAATATTTTATTTGATCATATTATGTTGTCATTATTTTATATAATGTTTGCTAAACTTTGGTATATAAGCATTTTCATTTCTGTATGAGCAATTTTGTTTTATGATCTTTATATGCTTTAATCTTTAAAGTTCTTATGCAAATAAGTTCTCTGTTTAGGCTTTCGCCTTATTCCAGGAATAATGAAACACTGTCTTCTATTGTTAAAGTCATGATGTTCATCTGTATGACATCATTTTCAATGTATAGACCATTGGGGTCTTGTTTCTTTGATGTTTGAGGTCTTCTACATATATTTATAATTGCACCTTGATTGGAAGCATGTCTGTTATCTGCATGTGTATTGGCCATTTGGTTTTTTTGTACATTGTTGTGGTGTTCTTAGCCACATGTTCTATTGTATTGACCGTCAGAAGGTATTTGTACACTGGCGTGGATCTTATATCAAAGTTCTTCAGCTATCATGTATAGTTGTGATGATTCTTGTGGTGTTCTAAGCATTTTGCGATTAGATTCTGTCACATGTTCTCGAGATTTTATTGTTGGGTCTTTCATCGTACAACCTGGTTCATGTGCACTTACATGATTCGGTGAGAAGCGGTTGTTCATTGTCAAATTCCATCAGTCGAAGTGTTCTTCTTATTTGCGTCTTTGGTTCTTCTGGAAGTTGTCATCAAGGGGGAGCAGTAATGACTCCTTCCTTCCTTAGTGTTAGTGTGGGACCTTCTCCAAGCCATTATTAAGGGGGAGTGTTGGAATATATTATATTCCTTGGAAGGTAATAATGTCTTTGTATTGTGTCGGAAGTTGTCTACAATCTTATGTAAAAAGAGTAATACATTTAACCCATAGTTATATGGTGTTGTATTTACTTGTGTAGAGTATTTGTCCATGGTATTGTATTAAGAGATGTTATTTTGGAGAATTATATTATCCCACATGCAATATGTGAGAGTAATTCATCCTCATCTCTTAGTATATATAATAGGGTCAAGTGAGTCTCTGCATATAATGTATTCTTGATGTAGTAGTGGTACTATTATGACATTGTTGTACATCATCTATATTCTTTGGGGTATTTGTGCTTTGCTCTCTTGTAAGATTGGAGAAGACATTCTGGAGATAATAAAAGACTACCTTCCCGTAGATGTAACCCATTAGGGTGAACCACATATATTGGTGTTCTTTTGTCCTTTTATTTTCATGTTCTTATCTTTTACGATATGTTGTTGGTTGCTTAGATAGGTTAACTAGTTTAGCTTGACTCTACTATTCTAACATAAATGAGGTTCACAATAGAGACAAAATCATGTGTTTCTTCCATCCTTAACCCCACATTGATTTGGGTGAGGGTTTGGGGTTTTATGATAGGTTTGTTCTTCTCTTGACAAGTAAAACAAACTCAAGCTACAACAAGCCAAGGATCGAATTATATATAGAGCATAGGCATGAAAGCGCCATGTAACTTTGTTAAATAAGTGTTGAAGAAAATGAACTCAATTTGGCCACAAATTCCAAGCAAATAACCACAAAAATGCAAGTGAACACTTCTTCTAACTAAAACTAAGCATGCAAAACAAAAATCCATAAATATTCATTACCGAAAGGGAACTTGGCTTACCTTGCCATCACTTCCATTTTTGTTTGAGGTCTCTTGTCTTCATGCTTTCAATTTTCTATGTGAGAGGCAAAATGATTATGTTTGAGAGCAACCTCATTCAATGCCTATTGTTTTCAAGTAGGGTTGTAAGCAAAGACAGTAATGGGGCCTCCTTGATTTCTAACAATGCATAGAAGAATGAATTATTGAGACCACCAACATATGCTCCTGGAAAAAACAATTTGAAATTAGTGTGCATGCATAAGTATGGAAACCATCGGAAACTGGTCTCTCCCATGGCTTGGCTGTAATACACCCACAATCCAAATGCCATTCGATTTGGGCATTTTTGGTATGAGTGATACCCTAAGAAATGGGATCAAATGGTTGGGATAATCCTATGGCTAGGAAAACATATGTTTCAAACGAGTGGGTTAAACACTAAGTGTTTACCCATATTGTTCTATCATTACCATGTGGTGTGCAAAGGTTTAATACCTAGTGGCCTCATCCTTGGCATATAACATTGCATCGAATGCTTGTTTCATATGCCAACTATGGCATGCAAATATTCAATATACCATTTGATCATGCCTTGGAGCATATAATGAAATCCTTGGTCATATATGTGTTATTTCCATTTGTTGAACCCATTGCATTGAACTAAAGTAGTTAGTTGTTATCGATCACTTGGCAGGCTAGGTGCGAGATAAAAATAATATTTTGAATGATAAGAAGGTTGTGGATGATGATGACGAGGATGAGAATGTTGAGGAGGTGGATGAGAATGATGAGGAGGAGGATGGATAATGTTGCATGCACTCCCTTTGTAACATTGAGGTGAGGACGCCTTTGCTTGTACTCCAAATTTTTTAGAGACAGTTTTGGCAAGACCATCGCTAAAAGGGTATATTGTTGTAGTGCATTAAACACTTTCATCATTATCAATGAGTCTTGAGACTCTAACTAGGCTATAGGATGGTGGATGTAAACAAACTTCTTTATATGGCTTGTAAGATGCCTCTTATATGGATATTGGATCACACATTAGATATGAAACCTGCACCAGCATCCAAACCCTATAAAAGATATCTTTGTCCCATGGGCATCATATGGATGCAATTATGACATTTTCCATTGTTCTTTTTCTAGGCAAATTATCATAGGGAGAAGCATCAAGCCAATATTAAACAATGTTAATCGAATTTGGATATAATATATAAAACTTATTATTTGAGAAAGGACGACTTAATTCAAGGAAAACAAATCGTAATTAGTAATTGATAAAACATGGTTAAATGACTACATTACAAGCATTCAATTACATATAAGGAATAAAACTACTAATTAATACTCATATATTCATTGTTTAGTCATATGTGTTTATATCTAATCTATATTGGTAGTTTATGCTAGTAATATATAACTATGTCACTTAAAATAAATCAAAATTGCTCAAATTGGCTAGTATTTAGCTCATGAAAAATGATGTGAATAACTTTTTTGGTCACGTTGTCACTGTGAAATCTCTATATCCTTTATGGCAACAACAAATTCTACATCTAAGGGTCTAAAGCACAATGTAATCTAAAATAAACAACAGAGGTTAGAGCATATCCAAATGAACTTTGTTGTGTTTGATAATTAGAACCATGTGAGGTAAACCCAAGCAACTGAGATGATGTAGACTTGAACATTGAACCAAGTGATGTAAAAACAACTTCATATGCAAGGAGCAAGTGTCCAAGTGAATGCATGATGTATCCAATTGTATTTGCACTATGGGGAAATGAGCATGTGATCATGCAGGAAAGAAGAGGAGGCATGTGACCATGCAGGAAAGAAGAGGAGGCATGGGACCATGGAGAGCAAATGTATGAGCTCCATAATATGATATATCTTCCAAAATATCTAGTGAATCATTATCCAACACATCAGTAAACTGATGTAATAGATCGATAACTCATAAAAGATCCTCAATAGCAAATTTTTTAAAGGAGACTTGAGGTGCTTGATTCCTAACACAAAAAAGTGATGAGATCAATCCCAAGAATAACTGAAAGGTATTGAAGCATCACATTAGAATCAAGAGAGTTGTAATCAGATTCATGAAGGTTGGACAGGTGTCCCAACTGCACCATTGAGAGGACAAGTTCATAGTGTTTTTCATCTTCAATAAAATTATGAGAATTGTTGCAAGCAATCAAGTAGGAATTCACTAGAAGCACTGGACCAATGAGAGTGAATGGATCACTTACAAAATCCTATGTTACCTCCAAAACATCCAATATACCACTATTTTTCATAACAACAACATTTGAAAGAGAGGAATCAAAATCCTCTTTAACTTCTAGAGTAGTCACTCACAAGTTTTGCTAATAATTCAAAATAGAAGAATCATTAGAGAACAGTTGGAAGGATAGTTCTTCTTCATCAACAATAGTGGTTCGAATTTCTTCTTATGGAGCAGCTCCATGAGAATTTGAGACATCATATTTCTCATAAACCTCTAGAGCACCAGGAGAAGGAGACTTTCACCAATTCAAACTGAATGAGTTGACGATTCTGCCATTTGATTTTATTCAACTTGTACAACTTCATCAAAGAGTTTTGATGTAGAGACATCGGGATGCATATCACATGATGAGGTGCCCAATTCATTCTTCATATTGTTGGATTGAACCTCATTGTGCTTTCCAAAGAATCTATCCAAATTTATCCCAATATCCTTTAGGTATTCGACATAATCAATCAGGTAGTGCATATTAGGAGAAATAGATAGACACATCAATCCAAAAACTCTATCGTAACTTCATTCAGCCATTCATTTTTCTCTTCATAAGACTCTTTATTGTCTCCAATAGATTTCTCGTAGAGATCTTGTCTCTTCAGAGATGCCATCACCTTTAATTTCCACTCATAATAGTTTGAGAATGAATTAGGAAGAGGAACTTATACTTTTGAATCCATAGAAGTTGTTGAAATTGTACCTGCAAAATAAACACTTTGAATATCTATATGAGGATTAATTGAATCTACTTTTTTTTCTTAAGACAATAGGCACATTTAGGAGTGCTTCACACCTGGGTAGACTCTAAAGAAAAAATCCAATGGCTTCAAGGCAATTGCCCCATGACTTATGTGGAAACTCCATTGCTTCGGGTGTACTACAACAAGCAACTATTTCTCGTCCTAAGCTCCCTAAGCTATGATACCATGTGAAATTTATATAGCCTTGATTGCATCAAAAAATTCTATAGCTAAGGATATAAAGCAAAATGTAATCCTACTAAGATAAACAATAGAGATTTGCAACAAAACTAGTGAAGAACTATTGAACATAATAAACATGAGAAGAAATTCAAATGGATAAAATACATATTGTCTATTATTCACTGAGAAGTGTATGATAATAATACATCTCCGGAGGAGAAATTCATAATCCTATAAAGGCATTTGGGATCCACACATGTGGTAGGATTAGTTAGACTATATCCCATCTCCAGACAAGAACTAGTGGCAAATCATGACATGAGTTAGTTAACTGAAGGTGGTTGACTCATGATAGAGACACTAGGGAGTGAAAATAGGGATAGGAGGTGCATGATGTGACTTGTAGTGGTCAAAGAGGTTTATCTTAACTCAAACACACGAAATCTAGGAAGGGGAACCAATTAACTAGGTGAGACTAGAGACATGGTGCCTTAAATTAGGGAACTAACTCTACTTACTCCTAAAATTATGCATGAGGGAACATAAGGTCCTAAATACTAGGGATGAGGTGCATTAGTGTAATAAAGGAGGCTAATAATGACAAACAAATCACTAGGGGGTCAACATCATAGTTCAATTACTAGGGAGAACATGACTACATGCCTATTATTTAGATGGAAAGTTTATTCCAATAGTCACAAATTAGCCATTTTGTACTAGTGGATGCCAACCTCCAACAATTCTTGAATGATATTTTCTATTTCGTTCCTTTGTGCAAAAGGGTGTGAAATAAGGGCATACATTGGGGGGTCGACTGGATGGAATTAGTGGGATACCATGGTCATGCTCCCAATGGGATGGTGGTAAACCCTTAGGTGTTTCAAAAACCTATTGATGTTTAAAGAGAACTAGTTGCAAGTCAATGTGAATGTCACATGGGGGTGTGTCCATGACTTGGATGGCATTAAATTATGCAAAAATACATGAGTGACCATCCTTCCATAACTTCACCATATGGTTGGAGGCGATAATTTCTAGAGAACCCGAAGTAATCCATTTGAGATTATGTTTGTGCCTTCCTTAGCAAAGCTTATATATGGTCCTTGAAATCCATGGTGATTAGTCCCGTTAGTCATTATGCCTCTATTATTACATCACACCCACCCATTTCAATAACAAACATGTGTGTTTTGAGATGGTAACCACCCACTTGTAGTTTGATATTTTGACATCAATCCCCACATTTTATCACACCACCATTTTTTATCATAGTATATAAATTTGGTATAGGTCGGACATAGTAATGGGTTTCTTTTGCCACTCACATATGAATCCAATTATGGGTGCTACCACTACTACTCTATGTTGCTTGATGTATCCCATGTTCAATGTTTGGGGCGTTGAGAAACTTGATAAGGCATGGAGCGAAATTTGGGGTTCCTCCCTCGGAGCTTGCAAAGTGTTGTCATTTTCCATGGGCATAACACTATCCTCCACTTTTGGTTTTTGAGTGCCTTCAATTGGTATGTCTTATGGTTGCTCATGTCAGGATACTTCTATATGGAATAATTTATGTTCTTTGAAATTGTACCCTATTAAATATATTTTTATAATAATTATATCAAATACCGAGGTGTTGTAGTTTGACCATCACTTTTAGATTCTTAATGGTGTTGTGTTGGAGGTGTTGGGAGTAGGAGCCACGGGAGACATATTGCAAGCAAGAAATGAAGGTCTTTGGGTTTGGGAATTTATTACCATCTCAAATTCTCTAGCTTTCTCACAAGTTTTCAACCATGTTGTAGGGTGCTGCATTATGACATGTGCTTGAACTGCCTCTTTCAGGCCATTGATTAAGCATTCCCCAAAAAAAGAATAAAAAGGGCCATCTATGTGGACTGCCAATTACTTAAAGGTTGTAATATAATCCATGATTGTGTTGCTCTAGTATAATTTGGTCAACCTTCCCATGTAGTGGATGTCACATTCAAAACGATCATGAAGGATCTTAACAAATTGGCTCCAAGGTAATACCAATGATAAGATTTATGGTACCATTGTCACCATTGTCAATGTTCTGAGTCTAAATATATGACTCCCACTTTTAACTTTTGGAGACCATCCTTATTGCCATGGAGAGAAAAATAGTATTCCATTTGGGTAGCCCAACCCAAGGGATCTAAGCCATCAAATTTGTGTGTGTCAACCTTTAGGAAATGCTGCCATTAATTGTTATCTTGAATGGGTAGTGGTTGGTTTTCTAGAAAGAGAGTGTAAGAGCCTTGTTCTTCGTTTACCACTACTTCAGTGGTTAGATTCTCTTTTATAGATTCTATACCCACATGTTTAGATATGATATCCATCATGTGTTTTTGGTTAGCCATATTGATGTGGATTTGGTCAATTGAATGATTTAAGCTCATGACCACTAGTTCAATATTCTTGGTGGCCTTGGGATATTCCAAGATTTGGTCCTCCATGTTTAGTTGATTGTGAGTGTGGACCATGGGACCACTTATGATCTAGAAAGTATTGACATCAACTTATCTCAAAACAACCAGTGGCTAATGATGATTATTTTGAGATGTACCGCTAATTGTTGTATTGTCGGGTCCACACAAAAAGTATTGTTATAAATGTATACCAATACGATCATCACGATGGAAGGATTATTTTGAGATAGGTCTACAACAATGGTGTGGGGTCCAATGGTAGTACTTAGCCCAATCTCTTAGGGTGCTAACTAAGGAGTCTCAACCATGCCCTTAGTCATACTACTTGACTACCTAGGTATTAGAGAGTAATCTTCCTGAGTGTTGTCCTTTTTGACACTATAGTAGCAATGCAGTTGATCTGATGATCTACAGTTGTTTTTAGGTTGTCTACGGGACTTCCAATATACTTGAGGATAAATAAAAGTGAGATTCCATATACAAGTGGCATCTAATGTGATACTACTTTAAGGGGTACCAATAGGGGTTACAAGGGGGTCCAACCAAGCAAAACCTCATATATTTCCTGCATATATTCTTCCCCAACCATAGTTTTATCCACCAAATGACAAATCCCCATGTTATTGAAAGACACTAGAACACGTATGTAGCCTAAAAGGAATTACACATAAATTATGAAGGTGTGTAGGCTTAGGAAAGTGCTATGATACCACTTGCAGTGTTCTTAACCCTTAAATTTAGAACAACCACATGATACATAGATATTTATGATGCAAGAAATGAGGAATTATAGTGAATAATAATTAAACTCAAGACAATGTAAAAGAGATGGTGTATAATAAACCCGTGTATTGTGATAATATAATAGAAAACAATGTTCACTTGCCTCTTAAGGCTAGGTGACTTTTCACTTGAGCCAAGCTCCAAATACAACAATACTCAACAAAACAATGGATAGCCTCCTAGCTCTTTAAATAGGTTTCCCATGGCCAAAAACCTGACTACTTGTGGTCCCATAATTAATGGGTACCAACTACCTTGTGGGCCTTAATTAACAAGGAGGCCCTTTCTACCTTAATAAATTACTCACTATTATCTAGTCAACCTTATTTAAAGGATATGGTTGCATACATTAGTTGACTAACTCCTATGTAGCATAGTGTAAGGGGATTAGGGTTGGACCTAACACTCAAATCCCAATCCTTCCACCATGCGGGTTTACCATTTGACCACTTTTTAACCTAAGAGATCCTCACCTTTAGGAAAGAAGTTGATGCGTACCCATTTTCAAAACAAACTTGCAAAACACTATATTTGTAGTACAAAAGTTATATCTATTTATGCTTCCTGCTCTTCATAAACATTATTTAACCCTAACGAAATTTACTTAGATGTGCACAAATGAAAATTTAAGTAATGGTTACAGTGGACCTCTTTGTTGTTTAATGGTTTAAGTAAATTAAGTTTCCCAAGGTGTTACCAATCGCCAAAAAGGTATTCTCATTTCAATATTCACAAAAGGAAATGGACAATATTACCCAAATTAGAGCCTCTATCCGTGACTTTGTAAGAAAGAAGAAAATATGATGTTGTGGTTTCATAAAGAGGTCAATTTTTTCCATAAACCAAAGGCTCTTACAAGCAATCTATGTTATGTCTTGCTCTTAGATAAAAATCGAAAAGAAAGAAACCCTTTGCATTTGGGTGAATCAACACTGAATTCTCTCTGAAAAATCCGCAAGATTAATAATCTACTTCTAAAGTTTTTTACCGATGACCATAAGTCATTAAACTTACACATGATCCCATGTTTAAGGTAATGGTAATCTTCCTACTTAACCCACTTAGGCATAAGCTTCAAAATTGTTAGATTTTTATCATTTAATCAATATGATCTAGGATCTTACCTGAGAGAATAACATGCACAACAATAATCACAAGAGATAAGGGACACAAAGAGTTTTCCTCGGGGAAACCATAAAGGAGAAAACCCCGCAACTTCCTCAGAGATAGAATGAGCACCAATGACAAAACTAAAACACAAAAACACAATGATGATCTCCGACAGTTGATCTCTCTCTCAATCATGCGCTATAGTTGAGTGAGCGTGTGTGTCAAATAGAGAGTCTCACTCTCTATTTATTCTAGTTTTCCACTTGACAATTACTCACCAGGGCCGACTTCTCTAGGAGCAACTGTGGGGACTATTGCCCCGAATTACAACGGAGGGTTAACCTCAATGACTTTACATGACTTTATTATAATAATGATTCTCCCGATAGGAACATCGGGGTACAATGAAATACAACATAAGACATACAAGTGAATATATTCCGAAGTTACAAATACATCAACACTCCCTCTTAACTAGGAAGGTATTCTCTTGACACAACTCATCAGCACAAGTCTTCGTCACTGGAACATCATCAAAGATGGATCATCATCAAAGCTAGATCATCATCACTAGATCATCATCACTACTTCCATTATCTTGAGCAAATGGTGTTATCTCTTCAATTCTACTCGTCATAGGAAGTTCTACAGAGCCATCCCTTTTTCATGTTGGTTGTAGGCCTAGCCTCCATGTAGGTCTTTGTCTTCTTCTGCACTTACATCTAACCATGGGAGTAACTAATCCTCTCGCCATGTCAGAAAGGCATAACTCTCACATCTGACCATTGGAGGAACCAATCCTCTCACCATGTTAGAAAGGCACAACACTTACATCTGACCATGGGAGGAACCAATCCTCTCACCATGTTAGAAGGGCCCAACACTCACATCTGACCATGGGAGGCCTAGACTACCACCATGTCAGAAAGGTGCAGTACTTACATCCGACCATCGGAGGCCCAGCCTACCACCATGTCAGAAAGGCTCAACACTCACATCTGACCATGGGAGGCCCAGCCTGCCACCATGATAGAAAGGCACAGCACTTACATATGACCATGGGAGGCCCAGCCTACCACCATGTTAGAAAGGCTCAACACTCACATCTGACCATGGGAGGCCAGCCTGCCACCATGTCAGAAAGGCTCACGGACTCATCACTTCCCCTTGGAAGGAACGTCGATCTGATGAACACCAAGCTTCTCTCTGAAGTACTCAAACTTTAGTCTGGCTAATGGCTTGGTCAACACATCAATTATATGCTCGTCCGTCGCAACATGCTGGAGCTTCACTACTCCTCTCTGCATCATACCCTTGATATAGTGATATTTGATCTCGATATGCTTCGTCTTGTCATGGAATATCGGGTTCTTTGGCAACTTCACACAGCTCTGGTTGTCTCAATATACAAGTAGCATCCAACTGGAGATCAAATAAATCAAATAGTAGCTTCCTCAACCACACTGCCTCACAACTAGATGAACAAGCTGCGACATACTCTGCTTCGGCTATACTTAATGTCACGCAGGATTGGGAGATCACACCTGATCCCATATTGAAGCAACACCCCGAAGTGATCTTCCTATCAATGGCACTGCCTGCCCAATCTGAATCCACATAACCCTCCAGGTTAATCTTATGATTCGCCTCATATTTGAGCCCATAATCAACTGTACCCTTTAGGTACCTCTGAATATGCTTTGTAGCAATCAAGTGCACATGTCTCGGATCCATCAGGAACTGGCTCAATGTGTTCACAGCAAAGCAAATATATGGTATTGTATTCGTCAGGTACATCAAAGACCCAATCATTTGACGATGCATCGTAGCATCAACCGACTCTGATGAAGCATCACTCAATAGCTTCAGGTTCGATGCCATAGGTGTGGTCATGGCCTTGCAGTCCATCATCTCGAACCTCTTCAGGATCTCTACTGCATACTTCCCTTGTCCCAGGGAGATTCCATCTGCATTTTGCCACACCTCCAGGCCTATAAAGTAGTGCATCATACCCAAGTCTTTCATGTTGATCTCGACAGCAATATTCCTCTTCGTGTCAACAATCAACCTATCCTGACCTGTCACAAACATGTCATCTACATACAGTAGGAGTATCACGGGGTTCCCTTCCTCAACCTTATAGTAAAGGTTGGAATCCGCTTTACTCTTGGTAAAGCCTAAGCCAGTCAGGAAGCTATCAATTCTCCCATACCATGTCTTGGGTGCCTATTTCAAACCGTATAGGGCCTTCTTCAATTTGCACACATGAGTCTCCCTGTCATGTGTCTAAAAACTGAGTGGTTGCTCCACATACACTTCCTCTTCTACTACACCATTCAATAAAATGGTCTTGACATCCATCTGGTGTATCTTCCATTTCATTACTACAGCCAAAGCAAGTACTGATCTGATGGAAGTGTATCTGGCTACAGGTGCAAAAATCTCCTCATAATCTATCCCTTCTTTCTGGGAGAAGCCACGTGCCACAAATCTTGCTTTATATTTCTCTATGTTGCCATTTGTAGCATGCTTGATCTTGTAGATCCACTTAGAATTCACAACAGACTTCCCTTCTGGTCTTGCGACAACATCCCAAACATCATTCTTCATGATTGATTGGTACTCCTCGATCATAACATCCTTCCATTCTTTCTTTTCCATTGCTTCTTCATAGTTGGAAGGTTCTTTGTCAATGATGTCACATAGTAGAGCTACATAACCGGAGTAGGACCTAGTTCTCTTCCTTTCTTTGTGCATTTCTTATGGAGCCCCGCATATTTCTGCACCTTGGATAGCCTCTCGTACCCATGCAGGTTTCCTTTTGTAAGGATTCTTTTCTTGGGGTGGATCTACAGGTTCTCAAGGTTCTTCTATTTCTTGATATTCTTCTGGAGTTGCTTCATTCATAGTTGTATCTCGGATCCTGAGTACTTTTGTTTCTTCAATTTCTGTAATAGGTCTTTTTTTGGATTTGTTGTAAGCTAAGTCTTTGTCAAATGTTACATCTCTGTTGATGTCGATCTTCTTGAATCCTGGGAAGTATATTCTATAAGCCTTTGAGCTTTCACTATATTCCACAAATATACCCTTCTTTCCTGAAGGATCTAACTTTGTCCTCTTTTCTTTCGGAATGTGTATGTATATTGGACAACCAAATATTCTAAGATGATTGACTTCTGGTTTCTTGCCAGAGAAGACTTCTTCTGGTGTCTTGTTCTCAAGTAATCTATGCGGAGTACGGCTATGTGCATACACAGTTGTTCTAGCAACTTCTACCCATAGATGCATGGGAAGATCTTGATCATGAGGCATTTCCCTTGCTGCTTCCACAATCGTTCTATTCTTCCTTTCTGCAACCCCATTCTGTTGTGGATTATATGGAGTGGTCAAGTCCCTCTTAATCCCTGAATCTCTACATAATTCCTTGAATTTATCTGATGTGAATTCCCCGCCATTGTCTAATCGAAAGGTCTTGATTTTATTCTCTGTGCAGTTCTCGATAAAGGCTTTGAATTCCTTGAACTTATTGAACGCTTCATCTTTGCTTTTCAAGAAATATATCCATGTCTTTCTAGAAAAATCGTCAGTGAAAGAAACATAATATACATACCCACTTAATGAACTGGATGACATCGAACCGCATACATCAAAGTGGATGATTTCCAAGATTCCTTTTGCCTTGCTCTCGCTGCTTGGAAATGTCTTCTTTATGTTCTTTCCTTTCACACATCCTTTGCAAACACCTTCATGTTTTGCCTGTATTTCTGGAATACCTTCAACAAATTTGCTTGCAAGTGGTAGTGCTCTGTAGTGCACATGTGCAAGCCTTCTGTGCCAAAGTTCACTTGGATCTACTGAGTCATGGACCAAAGCTTGTTTTGGTTGGCCCTTTAATTTGTATAATCCTCCCTCTTGCTCTCCAATCACTACTACATCATCTTTAGTCTTTCCCTTTGGCCACATAAGGACTTGGCCATCTATAAATGCAACCCTCATACCTTTTGCATCCAATGCATATATGGAGAGAAGATTCTTCTTTAGTGCTGGTACAAATAAAACATCCTTCATCTTCATAGATTTTCCAGAGTCTAACTTATAGGAGGATTCACTACTACTTTTTATGGGATATTGGTAGTCCTCCCCAAGTTTTACTTTGTGGGCTGACTCATGTTCAGATAGTTTCACAAAGGATTCTTTGAATCCCGTCATATGCTTGGAAGCTCCAAATCATTGTTTCCATGTGTAATAGTTCCTGTGAGGGCAGAAATCAAAACATACTCTTCATCACTTGAAGAATCTTCAAGTTCTTCTTTGACTCTCTTCCCGGGAGGATCATCATCCTCTGTAGTGAGCATGATGTTTTCTTTTGATGTCTTTCTTCTTGTGAGATCCCCCCTTATGTCTAGGACAATTTCTGGCAAAGTGTCATTTCTCATCACAGGTAAAGCATCTGAATTCAGATAGGCCTCTGCTATATCCTTTAGGGATATCTTTTCAGTGAGAATGCTTACCTCTGGGATGATGGTGGTCCTTACTGAATTTCTTGGTGTGTGTTGTGAGAGCTTGATCTTCACTTCTCATCTTTTCTTCTCGAGCTACTATTCAAGCTTCTTATTGTGTGCATTCCTCCCACAACCTACTGAAGGTGATTAACTTTCTTCTAGCACAAATCCCTTGAATGAAGGAGTCCCATGGCCTAGGGAGACCATTCAAGGTGGTCATCACAATTTCTCCATTCTCTACTTCTTCTTCTACTGCTTCAAGTTGTTCTTTGATTTGAGAAACCCTTGTAAAGTATCACTAGATGGTTTCTTCATTCTAGATCTTTACATCCTTCAACTGGTTTCTCAAAGTCATCTTCCGATTTATATTCTTCCCTTCAAATAATTTGGTCAAGGAGTCAAACATCTCTTTAGGTGTCTTTAAGGAAGACACCTGTGGTATAAGGTGATCCTTGATGGAATCATCAATGATCCTCTTGGCCTTGACCAAGTTCTTCTTGTGTCAGGCTTTAGCCTCATCTCCCTCTGGAACTAGAACCTCTTCACTTATGTAGGAGTCCAATTCATTATCTTCAAGGACCAGTGAGATCCTGTACTTCCATGTTCAAAAGTTTTCAGCTCCTTCGAGCTTTTCATCAAGCTTGGTGTGATGAGATATCTTATGATGAGAACCTTAAATGGAAATACAAAAGATTTAGATCTTACCAGTTTAAGATGTCGAAACTGGATCTGGAGTTGAACTTCTGCAGTGTTGGTTTTTTGGTTCGGGGGCAAATTAGGGTTTGACTTTCCCGGAGTTCTACCTAACCAAAAACTTCGATCTTGATCTCTAAACTTCGATTTTGAGGAGGAGGGAAATCATATGTTGGGATCACTCAAAAATTTTCTTCTGTGAAAAACCCTAATTTCCCGCTATAGTGGTAGGTAAAAAATTCAAAATGCTTATAATCAGATTTTGCTTCGACATAAAGATGCGCCCTTCAATGGACACTTAACCTAGCCTCCTTTTGCTGATGTTCTGTGATGAGAGACCCAAAAAGTAGGAATCCCTAGCTTCCGCAGCTGCATAGTGTCTTCTTCTCAGGTTAGCTCTGATACCATGTTATATTTTATCATTTAATCAATATGATCTAGGATCCTATCTGAGAGAATACCATGCACATTTATAATCACAAGAGACATGAGACACAAAGAGTTTTCCTTGGGGAAACCATAAAGGAGAAAACCCCGCAACTTCCTCAGAGATAAAATGAGCACCAATGGCAAAAGTAAAACACAAAAACACAAAGATGATCTGCGACAGCTGATCTCTCTCTCACTTGTGCGAGCTCCTCCTCTCTCGCTTATGCACTACAATTGAGTGAGTGTGTGTGTTAAATAGAGAGTCTCACTCTCTATTTATACTAGTTTTCCACTTGACAATTACTCACCAGGGTCGACTTCTCTAGGAGAGTCTAATAACCCTAGTACCCCTCAAGTGTGGGGACTATTGCCCTAACTTACAACGGAGGATTAACCTCAATGACTTTACATGACTTTATTATAATAATGATTCTCCCGATAGGAACATCGGGGTACAATGAAATACAACACATAAGATATACAAGTGAATACATTCCAAAGTTACAAATACATCAACAAAAATTAAAGTTGAAGTCACCTTATCCACAATAAAAGGTGGAGTAGGGACCTTCTCAGAAAGTAGGGAAGAATTAGTGGGAACTTAATTGGCACCAAACTTAATGCTACTCAAGGGTTTTTCCAAACAAAGAAGTTTGTTTTAAAAAACATTTTCTTACATTTGCTACTAACTTTGAAGGTGTTGTCGCCCTATTTGTGACTGCAACTGTCGCATTATGTTGCTCCTATGAAGAAGAAGATTAAATTATGAAAGCATAAGAAGTCAAGTGCCAATGGTCAATAGTCACGATTAAATGTTAAAAATGATCCAAAATAAATATGAGCCATCCATGGGGTATAACTAGAAAGAGGAATAAAAAGTGATTTCCCCACCGATGGCTTAGATTGGACCATGCATATTACCAAGACAGACCTAAGCCATTGGAGACTTCGAAATATACAATAAAAATAAAAGGCGAGGTTTTCCACTGACTGTCCAGATACAATAGTTTATCTTACCAGGATAAATCTGGACATGTTAGAACTTGTAACCGGGATGAAAAAGGGGTTTTCCATTGACGCCTTGGATGGGATCATGCATCTTGCTAAGGAAAATATCCACCTTTGGTGTCCTGAAAACACGCCATGGAATAAGTTGGGCCTCTCTCCACCAACGACACATATGAAATCATGCATCTTATTAGGGAAGATCTAGATCATTGGAGGCATGAGACAAATGTCTAGATAGAAAAGGCACCCCTCCGTCGATGGCTCAGATAGAACCATGTAACTCATCAAGACAAATCTCGACCGTTATAGGCATAGAAGATGTCAATTGAATTAACAAAAGCTAGTCCTCGCATATGGCTTAGGATTCATTGTGTGATTCTTCAGAAGCAACCTGAGTCATTTACGCAAAGAGGCCCTTGTCACTGCCAAAGAAAATTCCTCATTTGTTGGAGTAGGGCGAGTCCCTTCTCTGAAAAAGGATCCGGTCGGAAAAAGTAATGCTAGAGTCCATGCTTTATCCATTTTAATGACAATTTTACAAAGGTCAAAGGTGGGGTAGGTATTGCAAAATCAATGCTCTAATGATTGAAAATATCCACCTGTACTGACAACTCGAAAAAAGTCCTTTGTGCCTCTAGAGTAACATTAAAATTCATATTAAGATTTAATGGTTTTAAAAGGTTGTGGCGTAACAAAATCCTCTCAAGAGAATGCAATTACCTCTTATTTTTCCTTTGAATCATGTAGTAAGAGCTCTAGAGGAAGACACTTACTGACCTTACCACCCCTGAAGTTGAGTTGTAGATGATAAAATTGAACACAAAGACTCAGGCATTGTTTTATAGTGGATTCAAGTAAGTATAATCCTTAGTCTTGCAACCTTTTTTCTATTTTAAAAGCTACCCTAAAATGCTATGTCGACAAGTAAGCATTGTACCATATTTTCCCCTATGATCGTCGTGTTGTGTTCTATTCCATATGAAGCTACCCTACCCTTGGTGCCATGGTTTGAGATGAAAAAGAGAAAGGATACCGCCTCTACCACATCCTCTCGAGCTCTTTCTCATCATTCTGACATATTAGACATACCCTCGTATGATGCATTTCCCTTTGTTGACTCATGAGCCAAGGTATCCCCACATGATCTAACCAAAACCACAGTGTAGTAGCTCATCAGAGCAACTCTTGGAAATTTGCATGCATATGAAGTCATGTCTAAATTATCGAATTCTAAGTTAGCCCAACGTCATTTAGTTCTCGATTCCTTCCCTTTCCCTAAATTGTCCAACTTTGTGCAAACAATTACAATCCAACCATGCCTGCCATCCATACTAACGATGGCCAAACATTCATTTTTGAAATCTCATTTGTTTCAATTCCGCAATGTTAGGGACTACTCCTATTGGGAATACACTATCTCTAGAAAAGCAAGCAACTTTTTATCGAAGGCTTAATAATGAGAAGAAAACAAAGTTATTAGCTCGTCTTGTAGCCTCCAACAAGCAGTCCCTAGTTCATTTTGAACCATGGAAGCACACAAATTTGATACCCTAGAAACAAAAAGTTGTATAGGCTTTGACATTGATATTTGGCAGAGATTTTGATTATAAAGACGTCAATGAAGGAATGGTTGCGATGGTTGATACTTATAATCATATGTTATTTCCCAAATTTGCCTATGGAGAGGCCATAACAACTGGAATCAAAACCCAGTTAGCAAAGTTCAATGATACTGGGGTTTTCAAATACTATTATTATCTTGTGAATTTACTCTTTTTCCACCAGTCTTGGTACTTTGAATACCTAGATCTACAAAGAACTAAAGGTGATTCTCCAAATATAATATATGATTGGGTTCCCCGGATAAAGAAAGGAAAAGAAGAAGAGGTCACTTGGACTCACTTTGTGTCTCAGTTTATGTATAAGTTTTTTACTTTGATCATTGGGCCTGATCTTGAATGCATGCCTCGAGAGATCAGACCTTACTTGTAACTAGGGGACAATGTTAGAAAGGGATATTGGTTTTTATTTGAGGACTACACTATGATTAGGTTATATGTCACTGAAGATCCTCCTTACATGCTACCTAAGTTGCTCACTCCTAGGACTCTTGTCCTTGAATATGTCAGGTAGATGATAGAAGTGGATAACATTCATTTTGTTAATGTCGAGAGGAAGGGGAGAGCTACTTTTCCTATAGCTATGGGAGGATATGCCATTAATAATAAGAAAGCTCTCGAATAAGTTACAGACGTTTTTAAAAAGCTAGAAATGAAGTTGGATATTGCTTGGAGATATGATACACATTTTTCAATTGGACGAGAGAAGGGAAGAAAACTCCCTAACCCTCAAGATCATCGGTCCAAACCATAATTTGAAATATTGGCCAATAAGGACACCCTCGAAGATGTGCAGAGGATAATTCAACATCAAGCAAACCCTACCGAGGTGATATATCAAGCTTTTCTTGAACCTACTATAGATCCCTTTATGGCCCCTCCCTATTATACCTTCTATAGGCCCAAAGGAGCCCAAATCCTTAAAGGAGAGATGAAATTCCTGGCTCCTCTGCAATAAAGACACGACGAGTATGTAGCACATAATTACATCAATGATAGAAGAATAATAGGAGCCTAGTTGAGGATGAGGAAGTAACTACAAAAGGAGAATGCTCCTTGTCTGTCTATCCCTAAAGACTAGAGGTTCCAAGACTTATATGAAGAATACCATGCTAAAGATAACTCAAGGAAATATTTTGAAATGGAGTCAAGCTCCCAAGAAAAAGCAAGACATGTTATACTAGTGCCAGAGGACAAAAAAAGAAACATGGAAGAAGGAGAACTTTCAATGATGGATATTTGTGTCCCCTCACCTCCCAAAGAGATAAAGTCGTATCAGAAAGCCTTTCCAATCATGTTCTTTATGGGATTTGATCCAAAGCAAGGACCGAGGGAAGAAGGATAAGATAATACATAATTCATCCAACTTGAGCAGAGACCTAAGAGGCCAGGCCTTGAGGCTGAGATAGGCTGGTTAGATGAAGAACAATTAGCATCGACAAAAGTAGACTATGAAAAGACCCCTGCGGGAGTATAACATAAATCTAACCAAAAAGGGGGTTGAGAAGTTGAGACTCCACTGGGATGGGAGAACAAACAATTAAAGAAAGTGTAACAACAAAAAGAGATTGGAGTCCTTTCAGAGCACGAGTATCTAGATTTAACTAAAATATATCAGTAGAGAGAAGCTGAGAAATCCAAGGAAATAGACGTTTGTCATGGTGAAAGAAGCTAGATGACTTGGTAGGTTCATAGACCATCAAGATAAACGAGGCATATTTCAATCCAGTTGTAACTACTATCCCATATGCTCCCATAGGAAAAGGATCATAATGTTGTCAATACAGTCATGGGGTGTGAAGGCACTCTCCTTTCCATCATGGAAGAGACTATTCAATAAGAAAAGAATGAAATTAAGGAGATTATGAAAGGATCCTTAGATGTTGAGAAAATAAAAGTGGAATAAAGTCCTCGGGAGGAGACATAAAATAAAAGGAGTAAAACAAACGAAACAGCAATGAACTTAGAGGAAAAAATAAGACAAGATGAAGGGATAATGACCACCTACCATGATACTTGTCAATTGCAAGAAACTAAACTCAAGAAATGTGAAACTCCCATTAATCCTAGTCATGAGATTTTTTAATCTGATGAGTTGATGTCTGTTATAATGTCAGGGAATACTATGAGTGATTCATCGATCTTTACATCCCCTGAGATGAATCAACAAATAGTTAGAAGCAGAATGACGAGTTGTGTCAAGATCACAAGCCCTATCACGCTATTGGAAGAGCAACAAAGAAGGGAAACATTTATAGAGTTCTTTCCTGTAACAAAGTATTTGGATCCACATACCAAAGCTAAGTTGATCTCTAAGTTCGACCCTAGCACAAATAAGTTCAAGATAATCACAATGGATCCCCTAACCAACATAGCATATAGATGCCTGTAACCTAATGGATGGAGAACTTCACAAGTTGTAGTAGTCACAATGAATTTTCCCCTTGAAGATGAAGTGTTAATGGCCGAAAGGACAAACATTATAGTGCACATCAAGTATGCCAAAGCTGTAGCTGATCTAGGTGGATACTAAAGGCAAATTGAAGGTCTTAAGACCAAAAACCAGTTTTTGAGGGCCAAAGTGAAATCAAAGGTTGTAGAACTCTTTAATCAAGATATGGAAAGGAACACATGGTTCAACTAAAGTTTTAACCATACTAGCTAAAAATGATCAAAGGATAAAGGAGATGAGTCACTTGAGCTCTCCTAGCTACTCTCCAAGTGATGGCAGATTACTAACAACTCCAAGACGAGTTGTAGTTTCTGAAAAGAGAAAATGCCTCATTAATCACACTAAATAAACTAGTATTGGAAACAATCATAAGTAGAGGCAAGAGAAACTAGAAACAAATTGGATTAGGCACTTGCACAGTTAGATTCCTACAAAGTGAAGTTAGTCGACGAAAGAAGAAAATTGGACTTACCTCCTGCTATCATTCAAAACATAGGCCTAGACGAATAGATAACCTACCTAAGACAAAGATTGGAGTAGAGCGAACAAGAAATAAGTAAATGGGAAGCCCAAGGATCCGATAATAAGTTGGATATTATAAAACTACAAGACATCATTGAGAAGAAGAATGAAAACCTCAAAGTAAAAGGAACAAATTTGGACAAAGCAAAACAAGAGGTCTATAGCATGAATACAGAGATAGGTGAGCTAAAGCTAGAAGTGGAAGATTGGAAATCAAGACATGAAGATGCCTGGACTCAGGTCCTAATGGTGGAAAAATTGATAAAGATCAAGTCGTTTTTGTGGAAGCATGTCTTTGAGGATTTGTGCTTAAGATCGGATCTCACATACAATTTGTCTTATGTTTCTATACAATTTATTTAGAAGCAACATATTTTTTGGACATAAATAAAACAAACATACATAGTAAATGTCATGTGGCTAAAATAGCCAAAACAATGATAAACACCTTGACCCCATAGCAATTACCATATATGCAGATATATGATAGGACAATGTCCATCATGCATATGGATATCTGTATCCATAAAGTCACCTCCATGAGAATACTAGAGGAAAAGTTAAAATAACCAAAGGCCCTAACCAACCCCTTCTTTAAAACAATACTGTGATGGTACAAAATGAGCTTCCAACTCCCTGGAATGGGAGTTTTGAGTTGCACTCAAATAACTTATACAATTAGAAATTCCAAGAAAAGATGTTTGACTTGATAGCAATTTCTCAAAGGATAAATGCTCCCATGGAAAATGAACTACATGAAGAGCTTTGCCCTCCAAATGCCATTATTGAATTACTAAAGAATCTAATTGTTAGCGTGGGAGATCTTGACTACACACCTCAATCCGAGTTAGGCAAATCTTTTAGGCTTTTGAAGAGTGGGCAAAGTTTGCTTGATTGAGCTTGGTAGAGCATATAGGTGTTAAACGATTTTGCAACAGAGAAGCAACAACGATAAGACACAAGAGAGAAGCAACAACCACCGCCAACAAAGGACGTTCTGGGACCCTCTAAGAATCCTAGAAAAGATATGTGGGGAAAGATGAAAAGAGGAACAAGATGACAGAAGTCGATGGATAGCCCATACTTATGGGTGATCTTTCCACGAAATCAATTACACCACCTCGACGAAAAGATGCAGATTCGTTTCTATGAGTCTGCGAGCTGAAAAAAGCTACCGGGATCTGTAAAATTAGTCCATTCTCTTTCTTCTTTGCCTCTTTCTTCATAGTATATGATCAAAGAAATTCTATTGTGGATAAAAAAGACAATGGGACTATGGTAGAGATGAATTAAACCCCCATGTTGTATGCACTATTGTATTAATGGAAATAAGATGTCATGCTTTAAAAATGAGGACCGAGGCGAGACTGCCACTGGTATTTTGAATTATAAGCCTCTTATATGATGTTGAATGTACTTTTGAAACAATATGAAATGTCTTTATTTGTATACCTAGAGTCATATGGATATGAAATTTTCCTTGCCTATATGATTTTCAATGGTTTCTTGAATGCATGTTAATGGAGACTTGTTAATGCTTTATTGTTGGATGTATTTAATTTTGCTATTTCTTTGTGTAGAGAATTGCGTCATGATTAAAGCACCTTGGTTCTTCTTGTTTTGAGTTTTATGTCTTGTGGGATATTTGTGCCTCCCTCTTAAATTCAACATTCACAATCTTTTCACAACTGAGATTTTCCCCCATGTACCTCAGATTTTAGCTGTAAATCCAGTCAAATTTTCACTATTATATCTTTAAGGTACCTAGGGTGATAGACTAGGATTCATACCTTCCATTTTCAAGGGTTCCCTCCCTTGGTCAGAGGACTAACCTACTATCCTAAAGTGGTGCATAGATGGTGCTATCTGCACAACCCTTCTTGGCATTTGTATTTTGAGTATAACTCTTGTTTATGTTGCTTGATGTTATAGTTGGCATGAAGAATCAAAGAAATACTTAATATAGTCAAGGTACAACTTGAGGGACAACATGATGGAAAAGATTTCAGAGCTTTAGAGGATGAGGTCATCCCTTTATTCTTAGAGTCTCCATAGAGACATAACACCAAGTGCAAGGAAGAATCCTTCTAAATGTTATAATTGGTTGAAGTATAACTATCTTCTAGATGCTTATCACCTTTGTTGGTTGAAATGGATATCATCCTTTTCTTAGATTATAGGCTTCACGATGTTAATCTTCTCCTCTAATGTGATGGTTTCCCCAGTGAGGGGTTTCAAGAAGTCTTATTCCATTTATTGAAAAGGTTAGATAACCTCCTTCATTTGCCCATGCTTATCAAATCCATTAATCATTATAGTACATGAGGTGACATTTCTATAAGGGATTTCATCATACATTTGTCGTGCATCCCTTATGCTCCCACATCTCCATACATGTTAACAAGATTGTTATTTAAAGCCACATCCTCTTTATATACATGACATATAACCGTGTGGGTGAGTGCAAACATACCTTTCCCTGGCATTGTTACACTAGAACCTATATAAAGTATGGTAGTAAATGTGGAGCAACTCAATATCATAGTAGATGATCACAATTATGAATACTATACTAGAGACATTTTTCCGAACACTTATACGTAGTCTCCATGCTTTAACATTTCACCACGTGTAAGAATAAGGTGGGAAAAACTTGAGTCTTATCAACTCCATATGCCTATAATTCATGACAAAATTCATGGTTCATCCACCACTTCTTGTTTAGAATGATTCCCTAACCAAGATTTCCATTCTTCCTCTTACTATCAATCATTGACACAGAGGAAGTGATCACCAAACATCTCACTTCCCTTAGAAACACATGCTTTTGTCACATTCAATGCACTTAATACCTTGTAGTCTATGTTATAAATGGAATAACACCGTACTACATTGAGATGATCACATGGATTACTAGTGATGTGCTAACTTAAAACCATAAGACTAGATAATTACAAATCATATACCTTCCCAAAAAAGGTTTCTCACTAAACGATTAAACTTTGTATTGACTCCTATTAAAAATGTTCCTCGACCAACAAACTCCTAATGCATTTTTTTTTCAATAACGAAAAAAAGACCATGCTTTTATTATGAGATATAATTAAAGTATACAACAACATCCACTTCTACCCAAAAAACCACAAAAACATATACAAATTTCCAATATAACAAAAATAGAAACTTATTCCCAAATAACAAATTTCCTAATGCTTTTATATAATTGAAATTAGAAATATTCCCTTCGATTTCACCATAGTTCCTCGATATGTGTTAGGCTTATTGATAAAATAGCCCACCCCATTTCCTCATAAAGCCTCCTTACAACTTTAACCACTTATTTTCTCGATTGAGGTCCTCCACTACCACCTAAGAACTCTTGCATCTTGCTTTGAACTTCATAACCCTAATAACCCTAATAGCTCACAACCGAGAATGTAACTACAGCCAAGTTGCAATTCATATGAGTAAACCTGCTACAAATAATAAAAGCAAAATCCTCGTTGAAAGAAAAAAAACAAGTCGACCCATTCACGGACTTGAATGCCCGTGGATTTTCAGGAAAATACTAGTTGAACCATTTACCTGGTTGAATGCCCGTGGATTTTCAGGAAAATACTAGTTGAACGATTTTTGGGAAGAAGTTTCACTGTAGAAATTGGAGCCTTGTTGGGATTTTGATATCATAAGAGAAATCAGGTCAGGATTTTTGAAAAATTCAACCCGTTCCGTTTTGCAGGAGAGCAGAGGTTCATTCCAATTCAATAGGAAGCAGAAGGAGGTTGCCTCATTCCAGTTTACAAGAGAATCGATGATTACCAGGTGAAAACGAATGAAGTTATACTCTATTTGGGCAAATTCAAATATTGTGATAGAAGCTTGAAAAATTGATTGACTGCAAGTACATAGGTAGAAGCTGAGGACTGACCGAGTGACGCGAGCCAAAATGAAGGGGAAGGGGGGCAACCAAGAACAAGAGCACGGGATGGAATTGGATGGGATCATCACAGATAAGCGTTTCGTCCACCTGCATTCAGACCCTCGATTTATGCGCCTGCCCAGGAACAATTCCAAGGTATCTATTGACTCTAGGTTTCACCGTATGTTCTCTGATAAGAATTTCTCCGAATCGTCGTCTTTAGCTTTCGATAAGAGAGGCAGACCCAAAAAAAAGAGCGAAACAAACAAATTGCACCAGTTTTACTATCATCTGAATCAAGATGAAGAGGAAGAGGAAAAAGAAGACGGTACAAATGAACAGGCTGAGAAAAACGATGAAACCTACACGGAAAAAACACAGAAGAAGAATGACGAAGGTAACACAAACAGACAGAAGGAAGAAACTGAAACAGTTGGCTTTTTGTCAAGTGCCATTTCAACCCAGAAATTAACGAAGGGAAGAAAAAATAAAAACAAGGATAGAGAAAAACAAGGAGAAATGGCCGCTGGGTTTTCTGGTAATGCGAGTGCTAGTAAACATGGCCACGAGAATACCGATGGGGTGGAGGCCTTGGACACTGTAAAAACAACTGGTGTCAATGATCCCCAGAAGAAGAAGAAGAAGAAGAAAGAACAGGAAATGGATGATAGGTTTGTTGATTTGGATGAAACATTATATGCAAAAGAGGGTCATGAGGATAATGTCGGGACTGAGTTGAAGGAGATTAAAAAGAAGAAAAATCAGATTAAGGTAGACGAAGACCTGTCCACAGACGAAGCTCATGAGCATAACCAGCCAGTAAAGCTGAAAAAGAAGAAGAAAAGGGATACCAAGAATAACAATAGCCTAGCTACTTCAAAAGAAAAAATTTACATTGGCGAGGGCGATGTAGAACACGTAAAAGAAAAGAAAAAGCAAGTGAGAGCACACTCGGAGGTAGAGGCTCGCATGGCTTCAGCTAGCTGCAAATCTAATAGTAATGTGGGGAGCACTTCAAAGAAAAAGAGAGATGGAAGCAAGCCCAAGCGTGGTGGAGAGAACGTTAGTGTCGAAGAAGAGTCGGATGTCACTGAGCTATCACGAAGAAAGGAGGATATTGGTGTTCGAAAAAAATTGAAATCAAAGCAAGATTCCATTTTTGGAGCAGGAAGGAAGGGAAGCAATACAGTGGCAGAATTCGGTAAAAGAGATCATGGGAATGAGGAGGATCAAGAGACAAGTGAGTCCGAGTCCTTTTCAGATGATTATTTTGACCTTTCAGAGAGTGAAGAAAATGAAACATCTTCATCCTCTGATAACGATGATGACTATGGTGATCAGATAGAGCTCGAATTTCTAAAGCAGGTATTGCAAACATTTTTCTCATTCTGCAGACATTTAATATATAGATATACTGTATATCATTATACTCGTCTCAAGTTTATATGATTTGGAATTTTCATTATATGCTATCTTAGGGGTTTGATTTTATTGGAACATCGATTTTAGTTTAGGCCTTCCATGTTTGAATTTGTCTAGTCTTGCCATCCATGAATGGCAATAGCCAAACAATGCCAAGTGTACAGAGCAGTGGACATTCATTCATAGGCATTAACTGCTCTGATAAAAGAGCAAAAGCTGTAAAAACCTCCAATACATTGTTTATTGCTCTTTAAACAGGTAAATGATAATGGCCCTTGTCATATGCGGTAGAGTTCGACAAGGTGTAATTTTTTCATGGCACTTCAAATAAGGTAACTGTAGTTTTATATAGCACTTTCAGGCTTCATACTCCAGGGGGCTTTATAGTTACATTGAAAATTGAAAATATTGTGGAAATTTTGACCTGAACCAAATTCAGAAATTTCACCTGAATACGAGGTCCCTCAGATTTGTTTCCTGTGAACTTCCTGTTGAATTTTAGCATTAGCATAAGTACTTGAAAATTTGCAGATCAACTTAAATAACAAATGATAAGTGCAGTAAAAATCACATCAACACAATGGACACATGAACACAAGATTTTTCACTTGGGAAACCTTCAAAGGACAAAACCCCCAAAAAGCATTAGTAGCTCATCTCGTAAATGAGACGACTTAAGAAAATCTTCAAAAAGTTCTTCAAACTCCTAATGGGGATAAACCACAATTCACAGATGATCAAATTCACAAAATAGCCAAAACTGGCTTTTTACCAAGTTTACGTCTTTTCTGCCCTAACTTTCTCTCTCCTGCCAGAATTAGCAGGTTTCTCAAAAACTGACTGTCTGGCTGCCCAGATCTGCTTCTGCCCACTGCCCTGTCAAAAGGAGGCTGCCCAGTTCTGAATTCTTGCTGCCCGAGTTTATTTGCAGCCTGCCCAGATCTGCCCAAGATTATTGGTAACCTGCCCAGATTGATAAGACCTGCCCAGACTTTTATCAGACCAAGTGCCTCCATTCTCCCAGAGAATGGTTACTCAGAACTAAGTTGAGTCTACCAGTGCTAGATTGGTCCACATCGTGCTCCCGGACCAGATGTCTACCATTCAACAAAATGGTCACTCAACACTGGGTTGAGTCTACCTAGGGCAGAGTTGGGTCTATATCATGGTCCCGGACCAGATATCTACCATTCAACATAATGGTCACTCAACTCTAGGTTGAGTCCCCCCAGTACTGGACTGGGTCCACATCATGGTCCCGGACCAGATGTCTACCATTCAATAGAATGGTCACTCAACATTGGGTTGAGTCCACACCGTGGTCCTGGACCAGGTGTCCCCATTCTCCTAAGAGAATGGCTCTTGATGTTGCTCAGAAAAATCAACACTTCCATCCTTATGGCTGAATCTGAAATTTAATTTAGCAGCATATATTTCACTTTTGTCCAACCAAAATCACTAAGTAGGCCAAGAAAACAACCACTGAAACAATGCACACCAAGGTATAGTTCTAAAAATTAGTCAACTCAGACTTAGACTCAGTTTAGTTGATTGAGTTAACCATCGACTGAGTCAAATTGGCCATCAAATCTGTTCTGTGGCCAATTCGATACGAGTTGGCTGAGTCAACCAAGTTGAACGAGTTGGATGAGTCAACCAAGTTGACCGAGTTAAACTGGGCAGAACCCACGTGCATGTGTTTTGTTTGTAAGTAAGCTGGATCTTGTATTAGAAATCAAAAAGAGATTTACATAGAGTCTCTGTAGAAACAGAGATATAAGGCAACTTTACCAATCTGATTAGCAAACATCCCAACCAGCTAACCTTACAAGGTTACAGATCGAAAACCAGGATTCACAGTCATCCCTCCTCTGAGACACTACCATGAGCGAAATATCTTTATCCATCATCTTAGACTCTTCTACCCTATTAAGACACTGCCCAGATTTACACAACATTGCCAAATTTTACATATTAACAACATGTATTGATTCCAAAAATGGGACTTAAAACCACATAAACAAAGACCATAAACACAGACCAGAGCACCTTGGTGACTCCAAATCAAACCCCAACCAAGAAACATACAGGGAAATTAAGAGCCTTGATGCCCAACAGGAAGGTCGAAAGCCTCACCCACAAACCATATCGCTTCAACTTGCCATTCAGGATCCCGAACCTCTATAGCAGCTACCTTGCTTGGTCGACAAGCCTCAGCATGCTTCACTGGACCTAAGCCAGAATCTTCAGCACACACAGGATTAGAACGAGGCCAATACCTAATGCCCAGGTGATGGGCTATGACGTCGATTTTCTTGTGCATCAGACAGGAATCATTCCATTGCTCCTTTAAGAATTGGACTGGGACTTCGTCCTATTGTTTAGCGCCATGTTCAGCCATCAGATACCCCAACAAGCCCTTGGTTACCTAAAGCAGAGCAACAAACCTATCATACAGCAACATGCGACCCCTAGTAGTGCCTGGGTCACTTATGCATGGCTCTAGGGCTGCGAATGCCTCCATTGGTTTCCCCATTTCTAGCTTTGCATAGAGCTCCATCTCCACAACCTCTATTTCTTCCTGGGTTGCCTGCGGAACTGTAGCTTTATACATCCAGGCCGTGTGGGCAACCCGAAGCTATTTGTGGTTAGCCCGCTTCCTTCCTGGCCTGCCATTTGTTAAAGTTAGTGCAACTGCGAGACCCATTCTCAGGGAGGATGGTACTCTAGTCAGTTAACTAGGGCAGAGTAAGATCCTAGAAGGTACCCTAGGGCCCCCAGTAGTCTCCTGGGGTTTTTGGTCTGGGACCAAGCAGGTTGATGCCATGGCAAAGCCCCTAGCATGTGGCTAGGGCCCCTATATGCCTCTAGGGTATTCTGGTGTGGGACCAGGGACACGATGTCCAAGTAAAACCTGCAGGTAGAGGCAGAGACATATTCTGGTCTGGGACCAGGGACACGATGTCCAAGTAGGTCATGCAGGTAGTTGATCAACTTTCAATTTGGGACTGAAGCTTAGCTTAGTACTGAGGACCATTCTCCGGGAGAATGGAGGACCTGGTTGGGGTCGAGGAATTGATCAACATGATTCAGTCTGGGATTGAAGCTTAGCTTAGTACTGAGAGTCGTTCTCTGGGAGAATGGAGGCACCTGGTCAGTTACCAGGAATTTGATTCAGTCCGGGACTGAAACTCAGCCTAGAGCTGAGAGCCATTCTTTAACAATGGAAGATGATGATGTGTCCTCTCTCCTAATCGTTACTGCTAGGTTGCTTCTCGAGGGACTGACCACCCCTTGATGATGTCACTAGCACCTAATCCTTAGGAGCAGTGTTGAGGACCAAAGGATCGTACCATCCGATTTGGATCTTCCCTTATACAGTGATGACAAAATATATAAAACAATGTACCTTGAGAGAGAGAAAAGATTACTTGTCTTGTTTGTCCTATAAAGAACTTGTTTGTCCACCTTATATGGTTCACCTTGATCTTCTGGGTTTGTGGGTTGTTTTATTGTGGCCCCCTTTGTTGACTCATGGTCCTTTATCTTACTTGGTCCTAGCACTCTTTTGTGTGTGTACCTTTGTTATGATGACTCTTACCTTATGAGTTTTATTTTTTGGTACACTAACCTAAGTTCCTTTTATTTTGGTTGGACTCTTTACTTTATGGTTTTATTATAAAACCTTTGACCACTTACTTTATAGTTTTATTGGACCTTTTATTGTTTATAGTTTTAGTCTAAGACCATTGGACTATTTACCTTACGTTTTATTTTTGGACCTCTTTTATACCTTTTCTAAGTCAATCCTAACCTTATAAAAAGGATAGGTTATCCTTCAATAAGTAATCAACGAAAGTTTTCTCGTGGCATCTACGTGACTGGTCTATCACGCTTCTTACCTCTGCCCCACGTGGTTTCTGTGTCACTGGTCTATCCTGTTTTTGGCTTATCTCCGCGTGGCTTTCGCTGCTTTGCGGTACTGGGCTAACCTCTGCTTGTGTAGCTTACATTTGCTTTGCGTGATTGGTCTATCCTGGCTCTTCATCTGCTTGCATGACCGTAGGCTCTTCCTCTGCTAGCGTGACTGGGCTCTCTCCTTCTGTGTGATTTGTGACTGCTGCTCCATGCGTCCTTTTCCTGGCATAACCGTGTGCACTACTGCTTCACCCATGTGACTGTATGACACTCATCTGTGAGACTGTGATCACTTGCAGCGTTTCACTCTTGCGTGCTGGTGGTTTCTACCCTAGCGTGGTCATGACTGTTGATTCCTTGTGATCACTTGCAGCCTTCGTGTTGGTGATTTCTACCCTAGCGTTGTCATGTCTGCATCCTCTCTCCGTGTGACTACTGTTTATCAGCGTGAATGTCCTCTGTGTGATGCTTCCTCTGTGTACTCTATGTGACTGCACCTCTGTATGATTGCTTCCTTTGCGTTTCGCAGGTCTGTACCTCTGTGTGACTTCCTCTTCCACATGACTGTTCATCCGCGAGACTGGTTCTCTGCGTGACTATGGGTGTGTGTACATTCTCCCTTGTAGCAATGTGACTGCCTTCTGTAAGCAACGTGAACTTTTCTCCCTTGCAGCGTGACTGCTTTGTCATTACTCAACGTGAATGGTTTGTCTTTACTTAGCAGACTTTGGGTCACTGCCTAGTGTGAAGTTTATCTCTGACTATGTGTCACTACTCCGTATGATTGTGAGTCTCTATTGAGTTTGACTGTGTACTGGGTATGATTGTGTTATTAAAGTCGAGTATTGAATTGAAGTATCTCTTCTCACCGACTAAGAATTTGAGGTTTGTTTCCTTCTGCTTTAACCCTCTCTCTCAAGGTACGACATTTGTTTACTTAGTTGACTTGTCCCTTCGGTGACAAGATCAACCTAAAATATCTGCTGATATCTAATGTACATTATTTTATCATGTTGTTACTGTACATGACATTTGATGATTCTCGAGGACCAACTTTAACGCAGTGACTAATGGAGCGTGAAGTTGAAAGAGATGAAAATTATGTTTTGTTTTTATTACAGTTCAAACTTTTTTAAGCAGTACTATTTTGAATATGAGTTTATATATTCATGCATTAAATTTTACTACTTATGTTAAAAACTCCCCTAACCCTAAAACTTCAACACCATTGTCTGCCTCATTGACCTCCATCGCAATTTCCACATTCAGCACCAGAATTTGCTTCCGCCACCAAGCTGCCACCTTTCTTGATGCGAAACATAGAAGTTGTGGCCGCTAGACAACTAAGACAGGAGATTTAAACCTTGTCACCCTCCGAAGGACAATCTCGCCAACTCTAGCGTTGATGGTTCCGTAACCCATCCTCATCATGCTATGATTGTTCTAAATCCCAGAGAAATCACCCTCCAAACTATCCTTTGCATCCAGGCCATCATACACACCCATCAGACTGGCCAGAGGAGGACCATTAAAGGGCTGCTTGTCCCCTGTACCAAACACTACTCACTTCAACTGCCTCCAAATCCTTGCTCTGAGGTTGTAATAATACTCCATTAACGAGTATGATGAATCGCCACCTCACATGTGTCACCACCTCTTCACCATGTGCCTCTCGATTGCTTGTCCTCTCATCACTCAAGAGTCAAGACACCCACATCCGGGGAGAACCCACATGCATGTGTTGAGGGAAAAGAGCAATTTTTAAATTATTTTTTACATTTTACCTAAGACCCTGTTACCGGATGAACTAGCTGGGCTAGTCACTGGCAAGCATGTGGAGGAGAAAGTGACCACTGTCACCTCAGCCACTTTTCCAAACTTCTTTGGAAGTCGAAACCTCCTAGGGGAGAGCCCTTATTTGAGTGCCTGTCAATAATCACACTAGATACCTTCCACAATTTTATGCCAAGATCAGTGCCTTTATGGAGTCAAATAGAGAATGAAGAAGACATGTGAAAGTACAATTACGACTAGGCAATAATCAGTATCAACATACGCAATAAGCAATGTCCAAGTGCATCGGACAAGATACCAACATTCAGGATATGTTATGCAATTCAATCTTGTCTTAAATACCATTTATCACTGATCCCTAATATTGATGATCATCCCTTGAAAACAATGCTTGACAAGTGCATATGCATGGATAAATAGGCCAAATTTGAGTATTATATCAGCATGTAACATTCACCTTTAGGTCTAATATGAAATGGTAGTATATCAACATTAAGTTGATTGAGAAATATTGCCAAATTCATCACATATGCAACAATATATCAGTATGACAGCATAGTTCAATAGCAGTACTTGGAAAGATGTATAAGAATCAGTTTTATGCAATTGGAACACCACACCTGTTTCACTTCTTTATCATAGATATTAGCAATGTATGTGTGCAATAAGTAATATGTTTCAGGACTGTATGTGTGCTAAAATGATATAGTTTCAGACTGTATGTAATGTATTTCATACCTCTTATTTATGATATATCAGTCCCTTATAACATGCAACAAGATGCAAGGGAAAACTAACTTTGTGAAATGTTTGTATAAGTCTGTCAAAGGAAAGAAGGGGGGTCTGCACTTTATTACTAACCTACGGGAAGGTTGGAGGACAGCCCTAATTGTTATTACAGCCACTGAAAGGGCTGTCCATTAACTGCTAGGGCAGATCCACAAAGGTGGAACTTGAGGCCTTATAGGCCTAGGTCGTGGCTTTGTGAGGAGGATTGGGGCAGCGTTTAGGGACAGTCTGCAAATGAAATTGCAGACTGTGTATTGTCTGAATAGGGTTGTAACAGTCTGCAATAACACAGAGAAGAAGGGTAGAGGGCCAACGTGAGAAGACCAAGGCTGTTCATATGCTAAAGGTTGGGTGTCGAGGTGTGAAGAGGGCTGAACATGAGGGAAAAGGAAGGGTAGGTTAGGGTTTAGGGCAGAATTAGGACCTTTTAGGGCTAAAATGGAGATTTTTGGAATTTTTGTATTTTTAGGGTTACCTATAATTTCGCCTTAGGGTTTTTAGGGCTCTAAGGGCTAGGTCGAATTTTTAGGGAAGGAGGCCAAAATTTTAGGGAGGCCAAACAGTGCAATTTTTTTTTTGATTTTTAGGGTTTTCAACATAAAATTGCAGACCTAAATTTAACCTAAAACTAATCCTAAACTAACCCTAGAACTAGGTTTTTTAAGAAGAGAAAAGGTGTGAAAACCAAGGGAAACCCTACTCTAGCAAAAGCCCTATCCAACCTAGGGATTCTAGGGAGGATGGCTAACCTAGTGAGGAAGGGTTCCTAGGTCAAGCAACTAGCTTAGAAAAACTAAGGAGAAACCCTAGGGTACCCTCACAAGGAGACGTGCCTCAACTTGCTAAGGTGACAAGAAGGAAGGTAATGGCCTATCCTAGGGCAAAGTGCAGCTCTAGGGCTACCACTAAGACTTGAACATGCACATCCACCAACATCCAAACAAAAAGGTAAGAAGCCTGACCTCTTCGTGCTCG
This sequence comes from Pseudotsuga menziesii, assembly GCA_001517045.1. Taxonomy (NCBI): domain Eukaryota; kingdom Viridiplantae; phylum Streptophyta; class Pinopsida; order Pinales; family Pinaceae; genus Pseudotsuga; species Pseudotsuga menziesii. The sequence continues at coordinate 282,851 of LPNX010937520.1, forward strand.
TGTCCATCCAACAAATCAAAGCGTCACCAAAAATAGAGATTCACCAAAGAATTACCAGAAAATAGTTTGCATTAACCATAAAACTTCCTCAAGAGGAGCGCATCCATCCAAAGAAACCCTAACAGGGGTAAAACAAGTGCATGGTGTATTATCCCATAAGTTTTGTTTTTAAAATGAAAGTGAGGAGATCTATTTATATGATCTCACACTCACTTTTTAAAATATCCAGGCCTACATGCCTTAAAATAAGTCAATTTGAAATTATAAAATGTCGACTTAAAATTAAAAGAAATAATAATAAAAATGGCCTAAAGTAGGCTCAAGGTAGGCTACCAGGGGTATTTGTACCCCTAGGTGCTAAAACATGCTCAAATAAGCGAATCACTCCGAATGAAACGCTGGAGTGAGCTGGAGGGACGACGTTATACCCCATCTAACCCCTAGAATGCTATAAATCCCTCAACGCCCTCCTCAAAGCATGAAAAAGTCTGGCATGGAAGGTGCCTTTCCTCTGAGGAAATAAGGCCAAGGAGAGCAGGGACCCACTGACTGAAGGGCCAGGAGGGTGTCCAAAGTGGCGGCGAATGAAGACGAGTGTTTCGTAGCTGAGGCAGAGGCCACCAGAGCACGTAAATAGGATATGGATCCATGTGACCCAGTGGTCAACCCCTAGTGGTCCCAGACACTAACCCTGAGGTTAAAAACCCCTATAAAAGGAAATCAACAGTGCCATTAAGCCATAGTACCCCTAAGGGAGGACCAAAGGGCCCAGCCATGACCACCATTGCTCAATAACACCCCTCTTGGTCGAAAAATTTGGCCCTCTCTCCCTGGGTTACACCTAATGGTGCGCTGGGTACAGGTGCAGTGTAACATACCCTAAACCCTAAATGCAAGTTATAGAGAGACCCCCCTCCCCCTATTTGTCTCACACTTCTCTCCAGGTTTAAAGTGGAAGGCATCGTTTATTATGTATTTTGTTTCAGATATTTTTTTTTACTTGTGCCATTTTGATATGTTCACCCTTACATGGTATAGACATGAGCGGACTTAGCATATTTTGTCTCTAATGGTTTGGAATCATGGTTAGGAATCTTAAAATATTTTTTTGATTAAAATTTTATGTAATTTTTTAGTAAACTGAGTCATTAAATTCAAGCTGGTTAGAGTCCAATTCGGTCCCAAGCTGACCCTCTGCCAAGTCCAAGTTTGTGTCTGAGTTTTAAAACATTGCATCAAGGGGAGAATATTCACAGCCTGAAGGGCTCAATCCCCTTCATAAATCAGATCTTTACAACAGCACTAAATCTGTCCATTCAGTTATTTCTTAGCTTGTTAAATCATCTAGCAAATTTTCTCTGTTCATGATAATTTTGCACACCAAACAGTCCTAGAAGCTACTTATTATTATTAACATGAGAAACATAATTCTAATTTTCAGATCTGCAGTGCACAATATTTTGACAGCGAATGTACACTTTTAATTAAAAGTTAAATCTTAAAACATAATGAAAATACAAGAACATGTCATCAGCTTGTCACAAGCTGGTACAGCATTTCCTATCTGCTTATCACAAGCTAGGACCTAGGTCCACTGGCTTGAGTTTGTGTTCAAGTTCAACAAAAAATCGGTAGTGAAAAATTTGGTAACAAAAATCGGCATTAAGTTTGAGAAACTATAAAATTCAAAATTTTCAAAAGTAAATTATAATAATAAACTCTATTTAATGTAATAAAAAATACAATAAAAAATATTGTAAATTCAAAGTAAGATAAAATATAAATGTATAATAAATTCATTAAATAGAAATATAATAATTTACAGTAGAAATTTAATGTATTAAAAGATATAATAAATTCAATGTAAAAAATATAATAGGAATATAATAAATTTATTGTAAAAAATTATAATAAATTCAATGTAACGAAAAATATATGTAATAAAGTTGAGGGTTGAGGTTGTCGTCGTTGAAGTTTGGTTGTAGCCTCTAGCCATTGGAGCCGCCCCATTGTGATTGTAATTTGTAGTTTGTGAATAATAACTTTGTAGGTGTGGTTGTCGGTATTTAGGGTATGTGAGAGAGCATGGGACTTAGGAGGGTTTGCAATTATCATTTACTCACAAGAGAGGGTAGGACATGAGAAGGGTCTAGATCTATCACTCTGAGAGATGACATGACTTGGGAGTGAGAGGAATGAATTGGAGGAAGGAGTGAACCTTGGCTTACATTTAATTTTTTATAAAATTTCTCAACCTTCAAAAAATTCAAACCTGATTGAATTTTTAGGGGAATATATTTGATTTAAGTTAAAATTTGAATTTAACTTGAAGTTTGGTGTACTTCAAAGAATTTTTTGAATTCACTTGAAGTTTGGTGAGTTTAGAATTTGAACTTTCAAATTCATTGAACACAGTGACTTTGTCTAGGACACTCCAGTTGCATCCAAACCCTAGCTAGGGTGTCCACTATCACCAACAAACCTTAACCAACAATCATGACCCTAGCAAGGCATCACACCAAGCTACTTCTAGCTGCTCCAATAGTCTCAACAACAAGCTATCATCAACTCCAACAAGTCCACCCACAGTCTCTCACTTGCATCATAATTCTTCTAGGAGATTCTCCAAGCTTGCATCAGACATGCTATTAATTCACTCCTTTAAATCATGTCTTACTCTAATGTGTACATTACTTAAATCCTAGGCCTCCATGCATCATACAAGTACAAAGGCTTCAAGACAAACCCTAGTGTTAACCTTCCAAGCTTCTTGTCCATTCTAGGGTTTGCATCCCACAAACCCTAGTTCTTCTTCTCTTGCATTATACAAGCACCAAGACCTATAGACGATGTTACGATGGGATGTCAAGAGAACTTTAACATAAGTTCCTAGTCTTCTTCAAACTAAGCATTGTACTAAGCTCCAAGACTCCTCTACTCTTGTTGCTCTCCATGTTCTTGCACTAGGATTTACATCCCACAAACCATAGGTCTTCTTCTCTTGCATCACACAAGTGCTAAGACCCAAGCTCATCCCTAGTGCTAGCACTCTTCTTCATGTCTTCTCCAGGGTACGTCACAAGCCCTAGGCCTTGCTCCCTACAAGACTTCTCCAAGACAATTAGAAAGATAGAATAATGAGTACATCAATAGTGAATAAGGACAAAGGATCTCTCCTCCTTTATATAGACTAGGTGAGGGAGGCCAACAAAAAACATGGATTAGGTCCACACAAGGAACCCTAGATCTAAGTCAGTAAGGCAATGTCACATGGATTAGGTCCACACAAGGAACCCTAGATCTAAGTCAGTAAGGCAATGTCACATGGAGCGACCTACAATACAAGAATGATAGGTGTTAGACTGGGGTTTTTCCCTTCAAGGTGGTGTGCCTTCCAAGAATGATGCCCCTTGGGCCCAATGCCCCTCCTCCAAGATGGTGCACTATCCAACATGCTGTTAGCTAGGCATTCCCTTTTAAGTTATGGTTCCTTCTCCTAGTGCCCTCATGCAAGGTGCTCTTCCTCTTGTTGTGTGCCACATGTCCTCTTGTGCCTAGCGCTCCTCAAGATGTGTGCCAAAAACGTTACTTGGTGCAATGCTTTCCTCAACATATGTGTTTAGGTCCACAACCAATCTCCATGAAGTATGCTCCTCAACACAAGCGTCTTCAAGTTAAGTATCGAACTTCCAAGGTGTATGTGACATGGTCCCATGCTCTTAGGCTAACTGCCCTCCTCGAAGCTGCGTAGTGCTTATTGCCCTAGGTAGGTACCTCTCATAATCATTTAATCGACTCCCCCATTATGTATGCCAAATGGATTAATCACCATGCACTTAGGATAACAACCACCTAGGTTAGTGTGCTATGCTAGCACTCTTCCCAAGGTCAAGTATCCACTGAAATTAAGTGATCCATGTGTCCATCAAGCATCACCAACTTCAAGGGATTAGGAGACCTAGTGCATTTTTAGCTAGGTGATAACACTTTTATAGTAAACTCAAAAGCTAACAACTATGTGTCTTACACTAGTTGCTAGGAAATGTTCCACACCATGGGGAGATAGGTATAATAAAAATCATTAACAAGTAAGATATTTCGATTTGCAAAGATGCAGTTACATTCATTAATCTTAAGTGAGGAGGTGGAGGTAGATGGGCTTATTTGAGGATTCATAAGGTGATAAGTTATGATCCATAGTACATACACCCTTTTTTTCTCCCAAGTAATATATCCTGGGGGAAACCTCTTGAGCACTTCCCCTCATTTCAATGGTTGTACTGAGGGTAAACCCTAGATTCTTCATGGCACAAGGCCAGGTCAACAACTCATGAATAGATCATATATGGCTCATCAACAATTGGCTCACTAAGAGCAAGCATGGTACAAGGTGGGATTTGGACCCAAGTGGGGAGGGTAACAACTTTGCCTCACAACCACTTGAGCTACACCCAATTGACTTGATCCATACTCCTATATAGCATTGGAATTCAACCATTATGCTACTATTATGCATTATGAGATTGAATTAGCTGTGGGCAACTTGTATGTCTTCATTGGCATCGTGTTGAATGTTTTGATTGAATAAAATGATGCACTGCTTGTGTTTTTTTCTCAATGATAGTGCTGCATGTATTTACTATTAACTAAGTTGATGGATGGAAGCTGTATTATTCAAGCTCGGATGGATGTGTAACCCTTACATTGGTAGAGATTATCATTTCATTATTAGGCGAATTGCATTATCAAGAATGCCAGATTGTGGAAGATACATGTCAAGCATGCATAGTCACAGGGATGACTACATCACGTTTTTCGATGCATTTAATAATCAGTGGGCACAGATTTCCAACATAGTAATGTTTATGTCAAAACATTTTAGATGATCTCAAGGTAGATTTTGCATGCTTGTTAATACAACCTTAGGTAGATTAATTAGTGAATAGAAAATGTGATTGATGCATTATTAGCTACAAAAATTTCCCAAGGGGAAGCTCAACCAATTGTTGGGCATTTGGCTAGTTCTGTGCCAGTGTGTGCCTATTTCAAATCGCCTTGGGTAAGGCGCTCCAGTCTATGCCAACGGGTTTATTAGTGATGCCGTCCATGAATGTGGGAGGCATCTCTTGGTTTCTCTGTGAGTTTTTTCTTGGAACAAATATTATTTGCTGCAAAATGAATTGTCACTTGGGATGAGGTGAAAAGGCATACTGAGCATAAAAGAAGGCAATATTTATCATTATTTTCATCAGTTCATATGGAATAACATATTTGTCTCCATCATTCCTGGGATACTAACTGTATTGATTTGACATGTACATTATCATTAGGAAGGCCTATTCTAAGCAGCTTATAGCACCGACCTACAACTGTGGAAGAAATGTATAACTCAATTCAACTATAGTCATAGACAGGAATCTCGTGTGTGTTCAACCATCTTAGTTTGCTTCTAAATCTCCATAGAAACTCACAGCTAGTCCTCTAAATTTCTAAATAAACTTATAACTAGTCCTTTTTTAAACACTTGCCAGAGCTTTCCACTTGAGATTAGTTGTGGCAGTTCCTGTCCCATTGCATGGGTCCCCATGGGTAACTACAGAAATAGTCAACATATTTTCACAAGCAAGGAGGGGTAGCACGACGCCCCTCACTAGATGTGGATATTTTTCACTCCTGTTTCTCTTTAGCATTGACGCCATTGTTAGGGGCACCTCAATTTTATTATGAAGCATTGTCATAGACTTCTTTGTCAAGATCAGGGTATCCATTGGACTATTAGTCTATTCGGTATCAGCTACTAATGTTTTTGTTACTGTTTTTTTGAGCCACAATGTAATTGTCCAAAATTCAGCAGTTAGCTACAATAAATGCCTAGATTACGATGTCTTTTACTTTGTTTTTCTAGTTTTCATTACTTGTTTTGGATGTACTTGGTAAGTTTAATTTTTGTGATTGAAATATTTAACCTAAAGGCTTTCCTGAGGGCTCATCTTTTCTTGTTATAGGAAGAAGTACCAACTCTGGATTCCGAGACTCGAAGACTAGCAGTTGTCAACATGGACTGGAACCACATTAAGGTATATCTTCATGTCTGCTTTAATATTCTTGGACTTTTCCTAAAAATGGTGCTCAACTGTTTCTTCTCTGTTTCTCTCTCTCTCTCTCNATCAAGGCTAGAACCCTAGAAGGGCAGGCAATTTTAACTGCACTCCCATATTTGGGGCTATGATATGCTCACCAAGGAGAAAGCACTTGGTACTAATGTGAGTTTCTTGGGGCTATGATATATACTCACCAAGGAGAAAGCATTTGGTACTAATGTGAGTTGCTTGGACATCTAAGAACTGATGCCAATCATATATACTCACCAAGGAGAAAGCACTTGGTACTAATGTGAGTTGTTTGGACATCTAAGAACTGATGCCAATTCATTTTACAGAAATTCTTTTAAGACCCTTGGAAAGGCACTTTACATCTTACAGACCATAGAAAGGAGATAGCAAAAAGACGAAGCACAAACCAAAACCACCTTGGGTTGCCAAAGATTGCATCTCTCCAATGGATAGGCCTTTCAAAGAGAGCATGGAACTTTTGATCAGTTTGTTTCCAAAGTTGTCTGGCAAAGTCACAATCCCAGAAAATGTGCGTGATGTCTTCACTAGTTTCACATTTGAAAGCCCAAATAATAAATTGTTTATTTGAAGAAATCTGGATTATTTTCGTTGATTATATACTCTGAAACAGCCAGTAGATAACTGCTTTCTCTGTCATTTGTTGGGAAAGTAAATTCAGGTATTTGATCAAAGGTAGCTATCAATCCCTCATTTATATTCTGGGCAATACATGCACCTGACCAATTTGAGGGAAAATAAATGATGCAAAATTCAGTAGTAGGGATATCTTCAGACGTTGAAATACAAACAGTGGAAGATCTAAATGTCCTTACTAATAAATATTTGGTGATCAACAAAGCAATATAGGTTTCTGAGAAAGACATAATACCAAAAGTGAAAAAAGAAAGCACTACAAATATAGTAAGTAAAGTTTGTGTAACAAGTATGCCTTATCCACATCCTAATCACAAAAGTTGATACTCTAAATGGATGTGTATTTCGAAGAATATTTATACCAGTACAAATGCATTTCAAAGTAGTTTTTCCAAGAAAAAAATTCACATTTTAATTTTTTATGTCCATTGAGGAATAAGAACACCTTCCTCAGTTGCTTGAGGCACGGGAGTTCAAAAGAATTTTTACAGCTGCCTGCTAAGTCCCAAAAGAAACAATCCTTACAGATTGTCCATTTTTCAAGACACATTAGATGGCATACAAAGTATAATGGGAAATAGATCTAAATAGAATGATTAAATTGGAGAGTAGGAAAGCACCTTAAACAATGTACAGATGTTCGATGCACTCCCTTTCCATGCCATCCAGATGAGTTGTGTATGAGATATCGCCCTTCGGCAAAGATTGTCTCGCCTTCGAAAGGGAATTTACTAACTGATTATGTTCCCTGTATATGTGGCTTATCTGGAGCAAAGAAAAAACGCCGGCGATCAGCTTTAGATGGTCCCATAGAGTCTGCAGCATAATGTTTGTCAGCTGAAAAACTCTATTCATCCAGTTCACCGTAACAGTCGAATCTCTGAAAACCTGGAGATTGTAGATTCCCTCGTCTTGAGCAAGTTTTAAAAGGATTATTAAAGCTTGAAGCTTTGCAAAATTGTTTGTTCCTTGGCCTATGTTGGCTTTAAAGGTGATAAAATTTGAGTCTGAGAAGAATATCACCCCTCCGATGCCAGACCCAATCTGCTCAATTGCAAGAACCGTCAAAAAATCCCCAGCTTTGGGATTTGTTGATGTGAAGCTCAACAATCACTCATGGGATGCAGGTCCCCAAATCTTCCTTGAAAAACTGAATGAGGGGGGAGACCTGCACGACAGTCTGAAAAGAGGGAACGCCCCTCTTGAAAATTTTAGAATTTCGGGCAATCCATATGCTCCAGATAACCAGCATTGGTATGCAGTGAAGAAGTTTTAGATCCTGCCGCTCAAACCATGGTTTAAGACACTTGTCAATAGAAACAACTTCCCATATGTTTCGAAGGTGGAGCCCCAAGCTCACATCCCGCTGGACTCATTTTGAATATGCGTAGTGGAGAAAGAGATGTTCAACAGTTTATCCCTCCACTTGTCACAAACAACAGAAACATGTGCTTTCGAACGATTGCTTTAGGAGATAGTCCCAGCCTTCAGGTGACCACCTTTTTAGTCAAGACAAGCCACAAGAAGATCCAATTTTTTAGAGGTGCATGCACCTTCCATAGTCGGGAGCATCACCACATTGAGGGAGTTTGATTCTCCTACACTTGTACATTGTAACCAACATGCATTGAGTAGCCTCCAACATGCATTGAGTAGCCTCTGTCGGCCTCATTTCCGATCCATACTAGAGTGTCAACTTCGTCACGTGTATGAATATGAGTGCTTTTCAGTTCCAAAGTAAATGATGTCCATTCTTGCATCCATACCTTCGATAACTGAAGATCTTGGGCGTTGTGCCACTCCTAGGACCATAAGCTCGACTATGAGGCATCGGCAACTTGAGAGAGGACTTTTGAATTCCTCGACTGTAGATGATTGACAGGGTTAGGAGAAAGGAGAGCTGTTTGATTGCAACCCATTATTGCGTGAGCTCCTATTCTCACAAAGTTGTTGTTTACAACCTTCCAAGCTAGAAAGGGGCCTATCATTGAAAAAGCAACCACCAAAGCTTTCCAATGTGAGGAGCCCCCATTGTGAGACTTGTTTTCATGACAGATCCAGTCGGGAATTGTATCAGGCTTGATATATTTTCTTTGAAGAATCTCTTGCCACATGCCGTCATTTGTTAAGAAATTCCATGTTGATTTGGCTGCCAAGGCACATCCAAAAACAACAATGTCTTTCAGCACTCGACCACCTTTCCCCTTTGATTTTGCAATAGATGTTAATTTGTCTAGTTGATTCCTTGCGAATCCTTACCATGCCATAGGGAGTTGTAATTTAACTGACGTATCCGCTCTATAACACCCTTCAGGATCAGAGCTAGTGTATGCCAGAACGTTGGTATAGTCTGGAGGACTAATTTAACCAAGCTCAGTCTATTGTCGCGAGAAAACCATCTGTTGCACTAGTGGTTAATTTTGTTTTTGCACTGCTAAATCAACCTTCCCTAGTCTTGCTTTAGATATCCGTTTGGTTTGAGCATGAAACCTAAATACTTCAACCCATGAGAGATGTCGAAGGTATTGGATTATAAAATCCCTTAAGATTCGTTACGTCGTCACTGACCGAGCTAAAGTAGAGGGTGATTTGCCAACATTTATTTCCATGCCCATCGTATATAGAAAAGGTCTAAAATCTTGGATAGAGCTTTACCTTCAACAATTGAGTTGTTGGTGATTAGAAACACATAATCTAGAATAGAAGATGCTTTACATTGGACCCACCACCAAACCGGATGCCTTTGAGGAAACAGTGAGATTGAGCCTCCAAAATGGCTCTGCTTAAGCCCTTGGCAAATAAGAGCAAAAGGTATGGCGGTAATGGATAACATTGTTGGATTCCTCACAAGGACATGAAAAAAGGAGAGGGTGAGCCGTTAATCAGAAAGATATTAACGAAATACATCCCATAATCTAGTAGACGATATCTAGATAAAAACCCATAGTTGCACGAGTACCGCTCTCGGGATTTTGGCAACCCGTACCCAGCATTTCCTTGCTCCTGGGAGCTGGTACGAAACGTCCCCTTTTTTTATGGGAGCTTCTTTGGGAACTTGGGAGCTTTTCGTGAGCTTTTTGGGAACTTGCTTTTGTCGCTCCCTTTTTATTGGGAGCTTGTAGAAGCTCCCGAATAGACAGGGAGCTCCCAAACAGACAGGGAGCTTCTACAAGCTCTCGACCATGTGGAGGCCAAAATCATAAGAAAAGTGTTGAAAATCAATTGAATGATTGAAGTTTATTGTCTCAAGAAATCACCAATAATAAAAATTTCACTTGAACTTATCAGTAATGCCATTTTTTTTTTCAAGGTTATAAAAATAAAGAGGGCCCACACCTCTTAAATGTTTAGATCCATTCACACTCAAAATATATAATGCAAGTGTACTTAAGTGAATACAAATGGATCTTTTACAATACTAAGATATTGAACAACTTTTATTCATATCTCAATTGATTATAGCTAGCTTACGTTATTCATACTGATTGATATAGCAATTTAGGGTCATAAACCATATCAAACTCACGATACCAAACAATTTGAAAGTTTGTTAGTTGAACTTAAAACAATCAAGTTCATTCACATTAGAAGTAAGTAGTAGTTACCATAAAAAAATGCAGAGGTACCCAAATACAAAGCAGTCTTAGGAGCAATAATATAGATGGAGTTGGAACAAGGAAATTAGAAAAATATTGAATCTTATTGCTTATGAAGCTATTGGTGCTTCCTACACATATATGCAACTTGCCTTTACAAACTCATACAATGAGATTTGTATAATGTGGACCTAGAGGAGTTAGCAAATTTAAAAAGAATGAATTTCATGACATTACTAGAGGATTAAGAGGATATAATAGTTTAAGTTATGAAATTAATCAATTATGTGTTTTTAACTTTATTTTTCAAAAATATATTTTAAAAAATTAATATATATTATTGCCGCTCCCAACCCTACGTTTCCTGCAAATATGGGGGAAGCTTCTAGATGTATCAAATACTCGTGTCTGCGTACCCAACGTACTCGCATTCTAGAAACTTGTGCAACATAGTAAAAAACCCATGTGAATCAGGAGCAACCGCAGATGGAGCTAGCAATACCTGTCGAACACCTTTGAGAGGTCGAGTTTCATCACCATTGGAAGGAGTCTCTTAGCCTTTATGGAGTGGAAACATTCTTAAGCTGCTCCCACTGCTCAAGAATGTACCGACTTCAACTTGAGAGGTAACACCTTAGCAAATGATTTTATATACAACATTACACAAAGAGATGGGTTTGAAATCACCAAAAGAGGTTGGGTGATCCACCTTGAGGATGAGAGTGATTCTAACTTCTTCCACCACCTGTAGAAGACTGCCGTCCAATAGATCAAAGAACCCTAGAAAAAATTCCTTGGTCCACTTATCGGGCCTTCGACTTTTGTCTTTCTTGAAGGAGTTCAGAAGTCCTTCTAACTCATGCAAGGGGATAGAAGCATAAACTTGATCCTTTTCCCTCGGGGGAGACTAACTGAGGGAAGAAAGAGCAAATTTTTACCATCCTAGCTATGTTGACTCAAGCAGGCTCTTTATAAATGTTTGAAAAGAAATTCACCCCCCTCCTTGGCTAGCTCCTTGATACCATGGATTCACCGACCGTCTAGAGCTTGCATCTCTCAGATTGTCTTATGACACTTACGATGATTGGCATAGTTGTGAAAGAAGGTAGTGTTCTCGTCACCAACACTTAACCAAATTGCCCAGCTTTTTGGCTGCCAGTCAGCCTCCCTATCTTGAAGAAGTTTGTTTTGTTGACTCTCTAGCTTCGCCAAATCTCGAAGAGTCACCTCTAAGAAAACTCCATCACAATTGTAAGCATATAGTTGTTTTATCTTCTTCTCCAATTCCTTCAGCAGATCGTCCTGGGCATGGAATCGTTGAGTGACCCAATCCATGACTTCCCGCTGGAGTTCAAAGCATTCGTGAATTGTTGACTCGAAGATAAACCTGAGGAGGGGTCGAAATGGGTCTACCCTGTTCTTACCAAGTTTTGAAAATCTGAGTCTCCGAGCCAGATTGAATTAAAGTTTGAAGAGGCTGAGGCTTCTCTTCGGCCTTGTCCATTTGTAGAAAGATTAGGTTGTGGTCCAAGCCACCTTCCGAAGAGACCCACGACTTACATCTCTCGATTGATTGAAGAATAGCCTCAAAAACAATAAAATGATCTAAATGCTTAGACACGGCCTCTGGGTTTGCCCTCCTATTTCTGTAGGTGGGACGCTTTGTCACTGGTTCAACGTCCACAAGAGTTGAAATTTCTAGTTTGTGAAGTAAAATATTTGAGAGAGGGTCTGAACATGCATGAAGACACTACACCTTGTCTTTACTTAGAGTGAAATTGAAGTCTCCTCTAATCACTAGGTTTTGTTCCTTGATAACTTGAAGGCTGAAGAAGTGGTCCTTGAAAACTTGTCTTTGTCCAACCCTGACACTTGAAGGTCTAGTTCTTCGACTTGAAATGTTGTGGATGGACCTAAAGAGACAGAGATCCTCGCCATCCCATTAGAATACCTCTCAACAAACCACTAGCGTCGTCTCACGTAAACTCCTAGTTTTGAATAGAGATTCTAAACCCGCTATGATGTAAGAACCTTTACACATCATCTCTTGGACTAGTAGGAGATCCATAGATTCCCTTTTACTATCCTATGAGATCCAAAGATTCCCTTTTTACTATTCCCTTAGTGCTCAGAGAGAGAAGTTTCATTGGGCAACCTGCAAAGAGAGCACCTATTCTCTTAGCACCTTGAGAATGGTAGTTTGCTTTCCTTGTAGAACCTCAGCTATAGCCTTGGATTGAGCATGATGAAGGAAGGATTTCTAGCCTGTCGTTAAAGGAAATTGGTCTTTCTTGTGCTCGAGGCCGAGACCCCCTGCTAAGATTGCACCTCTTGGTCGAAGTTCATAAGGTAAGTTACAGAGCTCGGAAGATGATCTTGAAAAATTGTTGGAAGAGCTAGGAATCTTTCTTGCAGAGCCTGAAGGAGGGATCTAAGGAGAAAGGCTTGTTGGGGATGGGGAGGAGAACCTTACACAACCCGAGCAAGGATCCACCCCTCCCTTTGACGAAGGAAGTGAATCACCATAGTCCCCAGAGCTTAGTAAAACATAACACGGGGATTCATTTGTGCTCGACTTACCACTTCTAGAAGAAACCTTAGCTCTTTTAGATTGGAGCACCTAGGAGGGGAGAGCTTCCTTGGCGTCGTTCCCCTGTCCATAAAAATTCTTCCTTCGTTTTGTAGCTTTGCCACAATTTCTAGAGCTCCAATAACCTCCTATTGGACAAAAGAGACATCTCTGCCAACGCTAGGGATAGATGACTCTAGAGATTGCAGATAGCCCAACCACTGCTCCTCTTTCCCTTGGGTTGTCCTCCTATTTTCTTCCAAGAGTTCACCCCTGTTGTCAACATGGAATTCTTTGACTAGAGCTCTTTCTTTAAGATAATAGTCCTTAACATGGTGTAGACTTGCCTTTAGAGAGACGATGTTGACATTAAGGGATGGATTTTTTTAAAATTTGGGGAAGATCAGTGCCTCCCTTGTAGGAAGAATCCTTTAGAGAGCTTTTGTTCTCGACCAGGATTGGACACTTGTGCTTGCAAAGGAGTGTTTCTCATGTTGGGATTAACCCCTTTGACTAGTTTGAAGTCTCCATAGCCAAAGTACCATTCGACTTTTGTTGCCAAACTTGCTTCTTGAAGGTTTTTGAGCAGTCCAACACCACGTGCCCATGTTCATGACAACAAGAAAATCTAAATGACAAATTTTAATTATGTAATTGTTGTTCGAAAATCATGTTGCCCACTTAGATTTCAACCCTATTCGCTAATCCTTTTGATCGGTCTGAAAGAACAACAATCCTAGCTATGGTGTGCCTCTTGTTGTATTTGTAGGAAGGATCAACAAACACCGTTTGTCTAAGATATTCCGAAGATTTGTGAGGAACAGGTCATTCCACAACTCCATAGACGACCCTTGAATCTTTACCCAAATCGGCACGGTATTTGAGACCTCCCTCTTTGGGGTAAAGCATGGGTGCCAAAACTTAAGGGAGAGGAAGCAATTACCCCATAGCCATCGGCCTTGAAGAATTTGAATTGCGTCTTCCTCACCTAGGAACTTAAACCCTATCTAGCCTCTTGTTAAGATAAAGAAAGTTGGAGTGTATCTAAGGATTGGTTCCCACTTTGTGGAGGTCTAGGATTCAAGGGATGGAGCTGCAATCTTGATGCTAAAGAAATGGCCAAGGAGCGCTTTCTTTGCAAAGTCCAAAATATTTTCCATGCTTAAATCCTCCCCCACTATCATCTTAACTACCCCTGCTCTTTTCTTGATCACTCTTATCCTTTTCTTCGGATGAATCGAGACCTCAGATCCCTTGGCATCAGGAAGGAACAAGGACTGCTAGGAGTCAAGGGATAACCAAAATCCCACCAAACTATCTAGATCTAGGAAATGGCTTATGAAACCCACAACTGCGTAGATCTGCTTATTCATCGAGGGCTGCAGGAATGAAAGCATAGATGGATCTAGAGGAGGGAGAAGCAGCTGGCTAGGAATACCAATAAGATCCCTCCCATGATATTCTGTGTAGGGAAGATATGGTGCAATAGAGTCTGTCGACATAGAGTTTTCCTTGTTCATTGAAGTCATGGGCTCCTCCACGGGGATGAAAGCCAAGTGTACCTTCTCACTGAATCCTTTTTACTCTGATTGACAGGGGCAATTGTTCAACCTCAAGTGCTCCCTCCCCACTTGTCTAAAGTATAGACGAAAGGGAAACAACCCTAGATTAACGCCAACGGAGGAAAGCTGTGACCCCTTAGATATGTGAGCTACCTCTATAGAAGCCTTCATCTGTTTGCCATCTGCATGAGTGAAGGTCGGGGAAAGGTTGGTCTCCTCCCCATAATCTACCAACTTCTTGTTTACTTCAAAATGATTTGAGTGCTTCAATTGTCTCCATCTGTCCTTTGCCCGACCCATTATCCACTTATGCATCTCCATCATGTCTTAAAGTAGTTATCTTGTAAATCTCAATACAATAGGTTCTTTCCAAGAACTCTATGAATGCTTAGTTCCATGGAAGATTGAATTAGGGTGGGTAGACCCTTTCACAACTTATGAACTTTGCTCAACACTTAGAAGATTGTATCATCTTGTATCATCAACCATTACAACGAGAATAATAGAGGATAATGATAAGGCATTATGGGCTAAAACTAGACATAAGTCTTTTCCATAAATATGCTTTGAGGAGAAAGCATTTTAAAGGAGAAGGCAATGTATTGGACATAAATATATATAAATAAACATTGATTTAATGAATAATAATAATAAAATAATAATAAATAATAGATAAAGAATTAATGTAGTGTCACATCCTAATGAAAATACATGATCTATCATCCATGGTGACTAGTCAATGTGTATATATGTATACTGTCCCAAGGCGTTGTATTCTTCCTATTTTATCATTTACTCTGATTCTTTATTCATTAGTTATTGTGCTTGTTAGAATTTTAATAGTCTTATGCCAAAAGCAATAAGATCACTAAAAGAAAGACAAGTACAGTAGCACAAGAAAGACACAAATATTTATCCTGGGAAACCCTTGTGGGGGAGAAAACCCAACAAAAATTCCTCAATATAGAATTCAGCCAAGTACATGTTAAGATTCAATATGCTAAGATAGATAACATTAGTATTCAATTCATTTTCACAACAATAGCATATACAGGATCACTGAAAGAAACATATAATCACAAGATAGACACTGATTTATCCTGGGAAACCCTCTAGGGGAAGAAAACCCAGCAAAACTTCCTCAATATAGATGTATCAAAAGTACAGAGACAAAATCCCAAACAAGTGCTTCTTCTCCTTGCAGATGTCTCTCTCTCTCTCTCTCCTATGCGCATTACACAAGTGAGTGTGTGTGTCCAAATGAGGAGCACATCACTCCTATTTATACTTTATCTTCCATTTGACTTTTTCCCTAACTAGGTCGGCAAAAGACAAGTATAGTAGCACAAAAAAGACACAAATATTTATCCTGGGAAACCCTCGTGGGGGAGAAAACCCAACAAAACTTCCTCAATATAGAATTCAGCCAAGTACATGTTAAGATTCAATATGCTAAGATAGATAACATTAGTATTCAATTCATTTTCACAACAATAGCATATACAGGATCACTGAAAGAAACATAATCACAAGATAGACACCGATTTATCCTGGGAAACCCTCTAGGGGAAGAAAACCCAGCAAAACTTCCTCAATATAGATGTATCAAAAGTACAGAGACAAAATCCCAAACAAGTGCTTCTTCTCCTTGCAGATCTCTCTCTCTTTCTCTCTCTCCTATGCGCATTACACAAGTGAGTGTGTGTCCAAATGAGGAGCACATCACTCCTATTTATACTTTATCTTCCATTTGACTTTTTCCCTAATTAGGTCGGCCCCAACAACTTTAGTGGGCTGACTTTACCTAAGAAGACACAAAACAATATAATATTACTTTCTGGAGGGTTCTATCGACCTGACTTACAACAAAGGTTTTACCTCATGACTCTACAATGACCAAATACAGTAAAAACATCCTGACGGAGGAATAAAACATCTTCGAATAAATTACAATAATAAAATATAATAGAATATTCTTTGAAGTTACAATATTTCAACAGTACAATGAACAACCCCAAGAACAAGACTAGAAGCTCCTTCTCTCCAATAGGCTGCTTCACTCTCTCTCTTGTGCAATTGCTTGAGTGAGTTGTGTGTCTAAATGAGGGAGGCGCCTCACCTATTTATACTCATAAAGTGAGTGGCATCTTAACCTAACTGGGCTGACCTGTTGCTCCAAACACGGACGACTTATCTAGGGAGACTCAAAATAACAATTATATAATATTCTTGTGGGTACTATTGACCAATTACATCAAGCACATCTCTCAAGGGAGGAATAATAATAATATAATAAAAGTACAATATAATATCTTCCGAAGTTACATTTCCTTAACACTCCCTCTTAACAAGGAAGGTATTCTACAACATCAACAACAACAACAATGACTATACAACTGACTGGTGAATCTATATATCATAGGAAGTTTTGGAACAACAACATCATGTATCTCGAACATCATCATTAGCATCATCATCAACATCAACATGGAACACCATCATCAACATCAACATGTGACTGCTGGAATATCACCATCATCAAGAGCATCATCATCAACATCAACATGTGACTGCTGGAACATCATCATTATTAGGAGCATCATCATCAACATCAGCATGTGACTACGGGAACATCATCATCATCAAACGTTTGGAGCAACTCTATAGTGGGCACTCTCGTAGACAAAACGTGCCTTGTTTGACTTGCTAGTCCTTTCGGACCAAATAAGCCTAGTCAGACATACCGATCTACCTGGGGACCAAACAGGCCTTGTTTGACTTGCTAACCCTTTCGGATCAAACAAGCCTAGTTAGACATACCAATTCCCCTTAGTATCAAACAAGCCTTGTTAGCTTTGACATACCAATCCCATTGGGATTAAACAGGCCTTGTTAGGCTGACATACCAATCCTAGACAGAGCTGCCACACTACGGTCAGAAACCACATCATCATCATCATCACTCCCTCTTACTAGGGAGGTCCTTTTGGACTATACCAAGCTTGTCTCTAAAGTACTCAAACTTTATTCGAGACAGAGGCTTAGTCAACACATCAACAACTTGTTCCTCTGTAGGAACATACTGGAGCTTTATAGCTCCCCTCTGCACCATATCTCGGATGTAGTGATACTTGATTTCTATGTGCTTCGATTTGTCATGGAACACCGGGTTTTTTGACAGCTTGATGCAACTTTGATTATCATAGTAGATATCAGTCACATCCATCTCGGTATCAAACAATCCTGTCAACAACTTGCGAAGCTAGATTGCTTTGCTACAAGCTGAAAATGCTGCAATATATTCAAGCCCTGCCGTACTGAGAGCAACACTGGTTTGCTTTCTACTGAGCCACGAGATCATACCTGATCCCAAACTAAAACAACATCCGAAAGTGCTCTTTATGTCTTCAGCACTGTCTGCCCAATTTGAATCTGCATAATTGTGTAATTTGATCTCAATATCAGATGCATATCTGAGGCCACAATCCAATGTACCCTTTAGGTATCTCATCACATGTTTTGCTGCAACCAAGTGAACATGTCTATGCTCCACCATATACTGACTCAAGGTGTTCACAACAAAAACTATATCTGGTCTTGTATTTGTTAAATACATCAATGAGCCAATGATCTGTCTGTACAAACATTGTTGTTAAGGAAATTGTTCCTATGGCTGGGCTTGAGGCCTCCAACGTACTAGGGGTATAAAGACTAATATTCAAAGCTTTGCAAGCATGAATTAAATGAGGTTTCAAGGGTTAGAAGGGTTCATACCTTACAGACTGAAGGCTGATCCAAGCTTTCTCTTTAACCCTCCTCTTGCTCTCCAATCAAAGAGATCTGCAAAACAACTTCAAACCATCCTCAAACCAATTTGACCACATATAAAGCAATGATAATCAAGATAATATGAAACCCTAATTTGATAAACATTAACATCTGATCACAAACAGAGATTCAATATCCATTACACAATGATTTGGAAAGGGAAGAGCATCAAATCTTAATTAATCAATGGAAGAAGTACAAGATATACCTTCTCCTCATGCAAGGCACCTCGTGAAACCTTTGATCTGGATCTCTTGCTTCTCTTCTCCAAGAATCTTAGCCCCCAAGCCCTGCAACAAAGGGAGATGACAACTAGGGCAAAGATAGGGGGGATGAGAGTCCCAATTTCACCAGCATAACAATGCCAAAGGCTAAGTCCCACTTCATGAACCCCTTTTCCTTTCTTATATAGTATTCTGAAGAGTTAGGGTCGAGAATGGATCAGTTACAACCGAAGGAGTAGTTCCAAAACTACTCAAACCACCAAAATTTTGAGAAATTTACATTTTTTGACCACCTGCAGGAAAATTCGCAGGTTTCCCACTGACAACTCGCGAGTGCAAAGTGAAATTTGCAGGTTTCCCATTGACAACACGTGAATGGGTCAAAAAAGTCATTTTGGGGGGTATTTCCAAGCATTTTCAGGAAATGGTTTCTTCTGTAAAGTTGTTCCTTAATTCGATACCTTTCCAATAATCCACAAAAGAGGTTAAAGGAAGTTACAAAACTCTAGATATGGCCCTTCCATCCACAAGTGTCCTTTGAGTGACCGACAGTAACTTTTATGAAGTGTCGTCACGGAATGTCATCATGCGACCAAACATGCAAATGTCGTCATGGACGGAGAAGAGCCATTTTGGGCTATAACAAACATCCACCGTCTCTGATGAAGAATTATTTAAGAGATTCAAATTTGTCACCATTGGAGTATTCATGGCCTTACAATCCATCATCCCAAATCTCTCTAGGATCTCAACAACATATTTTCCTTGATTTAGAAAAATCTCATCTAAACACTACCATACCTCAAGACCCAGAAAGCAATGCATCATACCAAGGTCCTTGATCTCAAATTTTGCAGCAAGCTTCTTCTTACATTCACCGATGAGCTTCTCTTCACCTGTCAAAAATAGATCATCCACATACAGTAATAATATCATGAGCCCATCATCTACAACCTTATAGTAAAGGTTGGAATCTGCTTTACTCTTGGTAAAGCCCAAACTCATCAGGAAACCATCAATTCTTCCATGCCACGCTTTGGGTGCTTGCTTCAACCCGTACAATGTGTTAAGATTTCATATGCTAAGCTAGATATCATTAGTATTCAATTCAATTTCACGACAATAGCATACGCAGGATCATTGAAAGAAACACAATCACAAGATAGACACAAATTTATCTTGGGAAACCCTTTAGGGGAAGAAAACCCAACAAAACTTCCTCTATATAGATGTATCAAAAGTATATAATAAAACCCCAAACAGGTGCTCCTTCTCCTTGCAGATATGTCTCTCTCTCTCTCTCTCCTATGCGCTGTACACAAGTGAGCGTGTGTGTTCAAATGAGGAACATACCTCCTCTATTTATGCTCTATCTTCCACTTGACTTTTTCCCTAACAGGTCGGCCCTAAGAAACTTACCGGGCCGACTTCACCTAGGAAGACACAAAACAACATAATATTATATTCTGGAGGGTTCTATTGACCCGATTTACAACGAAGGTTTTACCTCATGACTCTATGATGACCAAATACAATAGTAACATCCCAACGGAGGAATAAAACATCTCCGATAGGTTACAATAATAAAATACATTTAGAATATTCTTTGAAGTTACAATATTTCAACACTCCCCCTTAACGAGAAGGGTATTCTACTAACAATAACAACATCAACTGTATGAGCAAGGAGAGAGAGCATCTTCAACATCATCAAGGTGATACATTTATATGTCATCGAAAGTTTTCTTCAACAATCACCAGCAAGTGAAACAGTACTGGAACATCTTCAACATCTTCAATACTGGAGCATCATCTTCTACAACACCGAGTCTTCATCTTTGATCTTCATCTTCTGTAGCACTCGATCACTCAATCATCTGCAGCAACACACTTGATCTTTCGATCAACAACATCATCATCTGCAACAATACTTGATCTTTCGATCAACATCATCATCATCAACAACATAACTTGCAACACACATGATCCAATTACGGTATGATCAATCCCTATCACTTTAGGACACAAGTCCAAGGACGATGCAATCCTCACCTAATCCAATTACAAGATGATCAACCCCTATCACTTTAGGACATAAGTCCAAGGACGATGCAATCCTCACCTGATCCAATTATGGGATGATCAACCTTGATCACTTTAGGACATAAGTCCAAGGACGATGCAACCCTTACGCCCGAGGAAGACAAAAGTCCACAGATCCAATTACGGGATGATCAATCCCTATCACTTTAGGACATAAGTCCAAGGATGATGCAATCCTACCACCTCACGGAGACAAAAGTATGTGGATCCAATTACGGGATGATTAATCCCTATCACTTTAGGACATAAATCCAAGGACGATGCAGTCCTTACGCCTCACGGAGACAAAAGTCAGCGGATCCAATTACGGGATGATAAATCCCTATCACTTTAGGACATAAGTCCAAGGATGATGCAATCCTACCACAACACAGAGACAAAGGGTCAGCGGATCACTTTACGACTAATGTCTAGGGATGATACAATCCCACTACAACATCATCAACATGCTCCCCCTTTCGAGGAGGGTCTACAACATCATCAACTTGCTCCCCCTTTCAAGGAGGGTCTACATCATCATTGTTCCTCCTTACAAGGAAAGTCTACAACATCATCATCACTGTTCCTCCTTACAAGGAAGGTCTACAATATCATCATCACTGTTCCTCCTAATGAGGAAGGTCTACAACATCATCATCACTGTTCCTCCTTACGAGGAAGGTCTTTTCGAACCACACCAAGATTGTCACGAAAGTATTCAAACTTTACTCGAGACAGAGGCTTGGTCAATACATCAGCAACTTGCTCATTGGTACTCACATACTGGAGCTTTATAGCTCTCTTCTGTACCATATCCCGTATGTAAAGATACCACATTTCTATGTGCTTCGACTTGTCATGGAACACTAGGTTCTTCGCTGTGTTGCATGGGTATCTATACAGGGGGTTCGGGTACACGAACTAGTACCGGGTACTTGGGTACTTCAATGGTACGTCCCCAGACGTACCCAAATCCAATCTCACGTACTGGGTACTTCATGTATGAAAATAGGGTACTTGCGTGGATTTTTGGTACGCCGTACCATGTGTTTGGGTACGCGGCTGGTACAACGTTTGGACAATTTATCTTAGCTCGTTGTTCGGGATGAGTCAATTTGCAAAGTTTGAAGTTCAAAATTTTAGAAATTAAATAAGAAAACACTAAAACACATGTTATGTGGGCCCTTGCCCTTTACCTAAACCAGTGCAACACTGCATTTCTCATTGCTAGTGTACTGTGCTCACTACTCCAGCGACGACGTGACAGAGGACTTTAGTGATGCTAATGACATTGATCCTAAGGCCGCTGATGACATGGCTTGAGGAAGCCAAATCAACTATCTTGTTCATGTTCAATGTTTACTGTTTTGAACTTTCTTTTTCATGTCTAAAAATGCCTTTAGGCAAATTTTGGATGTAGTATGGCAGTGAAGTTTGAACTCATGGTGTCATGGACATATAATATTTTATGTTAATTTATAACTTCAGTCTTCCAGTTGATATTTACTTTGAGTCTATGTCATGATTTATCAAATTTATTATTTTATGTTTCAAATTTTCAATGCGAATGTTCATATGAATCATTGAATTTAGAAATATCAAATATGCATGTATGA
>LPNX010937520.1:319307-380195 GCA_001517045.1 Pseudotsuga menziesii
ATCTGTATTCATCTACTTTTCATCTCTTAAGCCCACAGCTGGCCAAGAAAACAGCTCTGATACCACTGTAATATCCCAAATCCCGATATTTTCTATTTCTAAGCAAAAGGGCTGATACAACTGGGCATGCAAACTGTCATGCAAAAATCCCTATTTTATAGGAAAAATTAGGGTTAGGGTTTGTGAGATAGAATGAACACTTACCACTGATAAGCCGGCTGGACTGCTCCGGAGAAAGTATG
This sequence comes from Pseudotsuga menziesii, assembly GCA_001517045.1. Lineage (NCBI taxonomy): Eukaryota > Viridiplantae > Streptophyta > Pinopsida > Pinales > Pinaceae > Pseudotsuga > Pseudotsuga menziesii. The sequence goes on from LPNX010937520.1 coordinate 319,550, forward strand.
CAAGCACTGAGAACTGGATCGGAGATGAACTGATCTCCTCTGCTTACGGTGAACCCCCAGCAGCAAGACGCCCAGTCAGAAAAGGATGACGCCCTCAGGGAAGGAGGTGCCTGATGGAACTGCGGATTTGCAGGGCTGATAGCCTTTCCGTGCCGGAGAGAATGCCTGATACAAGAGTGATTTCTGAGTCCTCTAGGCAGGATAGCGACTTGCCTCTGAGAGACAGCTGCTCACGCCCCCGGAATCCCGAAACTGCTGATAACTGTTCTGGATGAGCACGGATGGATCTGATAATCACCGGGTACCGGAGTATGATGTTGATGATGAGAATGGTGCCTGAGTTTCGGAAGGAAATTGAGATCTGAAGGCCTCACAGCTGATTCGGGCTTTCCGGCTGAAAACCCCCCTTTACGGCTGCACACGTGTCCCTGCAACGATCTATACCATATGCTAGATAACCGATGAATGAATGGAGAACAAGTGGTGAACCAGTATGGCTTACCCTGAATAAGACTAGGGCAGATGTTTCACTACCGAAATCCTGTTCGCTGAAGACTCCGTCTCCAACCCCATCTGCTGTGCTGCTATCCAAGAGCTCCAAAAATAATCATAATCCAAAGTGAAGTCTCCTCTCGCTTTATCCTCTATTTATAAAGTTCAACTGCGCAAAACCTAATCTTTGACCTAATTAGGTCACTTTATTTTCTAATTTGCCATTGACTTGCATGCATGCGGATGGAGACTTAAAGAGTGCATGCATCATTAAATAATGTTTGGATGGCATGCACGAAGGTGGCCTTTGGCCCTGGTGGCCCTTCTTGACCAAATGATGATGCCCTAGATCTTCTATGGATGGCATCAGTCCTCAGCTGATTCCCTAGCTGTCAGTAACCGCTTGAACCCACAGGAATCACATAGGTTAGCGGTTTTGGGCCTTCAGGCCTAATTGGAAGAGGACATTACACTGTGTCTATCTTGCACATGATCGAAAATGCTGAGCAAGTCTTCTACTGTGTACAGGTGTTGAATCTATGTGTCCCTTCTTCTTCATTCACGACCGCATCCCTTCTTATCCAATGCTGAAATGGATAAGAGGTTCTTCCTCTTTATGGTTTGAATCCGTCAAGATCAAAGTACATATTCCTCAACACTTGAGGAATCTTCCCTTCTCAGTTGGTTCATCATATTTAGAGATGTCAGCATGGTGTCTCTTCTTCTTTCCTTTCTTTGCATAAGCTGTTATGGGTTGATTGTCTTCACCACCTAACATTTCTTCCCTTGCTACTAGTCGAGCCTCTTCTTGTGTGTATTCCTCCTATATTCTATTGAATTTGATGAGCTTCCTTGTGGAACAAATTCCTTGAATGAATGATTCCCATGATCTTGCGAGACCATTCAAGGTGGTCATCACTACTTCTGCTTCCTCAACATTGTCTCCATTAGCTTCTAGTTGTTCCTTGATCTGTGACATCCTTGTTCCCATGATATTCTCCCCTTCATATAGGCCCGTCAATGCATCAAACATCTCCTTGGGACTCTTCAAGGATGATACATGTGGGATCAAATGGTCCTTGGTAGAGTCTGCAATGATCCTCTTAGCTTTGATCAAGTTCTTCTTATGCTTAGTTTTGTGCTCATCTCCCTCTGGATCTGCAACTTCTTCTTTGACATAGTTCTCCAGGTCATGCTCTTCTAGTATGAGAAACACTCTACTTCCATGCTCAGAAGTTCTCAGCTCCTTCAAGCTTGTCCTCAAGCTTGGTACTGATTGTCATCTAGATAAAAGTGAGAACCTCAAATGAAAACAGAGAGAATAGAACTTACCAAAGAGAGTGATTCAATTGGATGCTTGTTCCAAAGCTTTTCTGAAAATGCTTCTAGAGGACTTACAGTTTGACAGAGAAACCCTAATTTTTGAAACTTGTGTCTTGCAGATCTGATTGGATAGAAAGATGTGCCTCCCCAAGGCGAGTTGAGCAGTATACTCCTTTTCCCAAATCTGTGGACAAAACTGCAAAATACGTTTCTTCAATTTCTTCTGCGGAATTGTTAGGTCTTAATTTTGATGTATATCTGAAATTTCTGCTCCTCAAGGTCTGAAACTTCATTTTGAGGTAGTCTAATCTGTCTTCTTTCCAATATTACAGGTTAGAGCACGATTGGATTCACCAAGTGGGATTTATTCTAAGTTTCCCAAGGTGACCTATTTATGGACTGGTTCAGTATAACAAACTTGTACAGACTGCCACGTGTCACTGTTTCAACTTTGAGATTTGAAACTTGTACCAGAGAAACTACAGTTCGTTCCCTCTCTGGAACATCTTACAAATTCGATTTGGATCTTCCTAACTTGAGATATAGCCTTTCTCCCTAAGTCACATGTTTAAATCTGAATTATGGAAGAGGCTGGAACCCTATTTTGGAGGGATCATATCTCTTGAAGTACAATGAATCTGAGGTTGAAACTCGCACGCAAGGTAGATCAACAATTCGTCTTTCACATGTCCGAGTTTCATCTCCTGAGCCTTTACCAAAAGCGAGTTATAGAGAAAATGATCGGATGACTAGAGTTTGCCTTCTAGGGTTTCAAGCATGAAGCCCTAATCTCCAGTAGCTACAATTGAAGTAGTGTTTCGGCTACACAAAGACTTCTTTCAGGGTAGCTCTGATACCATGTTAGTGTTTGCAATTTAATTCAATCATGTTGGATCTTTATTCTAATGCAATAGGATCACTGAAAGATAGACAAGCACAACATAAAACAAAGACACAGATTCTGAGAAACCCTCTCTCGGGAAATACCCAACAACTTCTTCTATATAGATTCGTCATTAAGTACAATGTCAGACAAAGATAAAAAGGCAAGAGATAAGATATCCTTTGTAGCTTCTTTTTCTTCTCTACCACAGAGAAATTGTCTTCTTTCACTTTGGACCGAACTTGCTTGAGCTTGTTGTGTGTCCAAATGAGAGAGGGCGCCTCTTTCTTTATACTCTTCAGGTGGGTGACCTAAAACCCCAACACAATCGACTTCCTAACTTGACTAGGTTGACTTCCTTTTGGGAGACTCAAAAATACATTTTACAAATTAATGATGATCATGAGATACATTTGTTATATTTTTTGATGACCCAAGATTCAGGACATGATTCATTTTGATATGTGATGTGTCACTAGACGTCTTATATATCTTATATGTCTGTTTTCTTTCCATATTCATGTGGCGATGTGTTTATTTGATGTTCTTGTTGCTTTAGATGTCTAAAAAATTGAAAAAAAGAATATTTTTGTATTTTTTAAATTTTGTCGATATATTGCCGATGTTTGTCGACATGTTCCTGAGATATTCCAAAACAATGTTTTTTGGACCCTGTCGATTTTTTCATCGAGACGATGTTTGCAACATTGGTTTGAAGACTCCAATTCCTAGATCCTACAATTTCGTACAAAATCCCAAAGGAAACTGCTTTGACACCTATATGACCTGTAAATTGCCGTGTATATTCCATTGGAACAGTTTCATCACAACGGATCCTACAACTTAGTTCTTTTTATTAACTTATTTCCACTAAATGCAAAATAAACTGGAACTGGAAGAAAAATAACTAGAGCAAAGAAATACACAATCCAGACAAATAACATGATTTACCTCTGGAAAATCCACTATGAGGAAAAGCTCAACTAGAAATGAGGACTATGCTTTGCTCTTTTATATATAATGCAAATACAAAGAAAGTTGTACTTTCTATGGAGTTACCTATGACTTGGCGACCGAGATGACTACTATAGGATCTCCTACTTCCTTTATTCTGCTCTAATATCCTCTCCAGTGTTGTTGCTCAAACATGGAACAATACAATAACATCATAAGAATGGAACCCCTTCTTTTCCTAATAACCCAATATTTGACATAGCTCAATAGTAGTCTAGGGTTATTTCTAGGGTTTTTGCATGCCTCATCTCTCGATTAGGGTAAGGTATTTGGACCTTCTAGAATGTTTTAAAAGACCACACACGATTAGCTCTGGATGTGGAGTGTTGGAATATTATATATTGAGGGGGGGTGAATTAGTATATTGCGTAGATTATTATAATTTAGCAGTTATCAAAATTTCACCATAAAAACTTTTCTGCAAAATTAACAGTGGACACAATTGCACACAAAATCTGTAAAATAATTTGTATATCTATATATATAAGAATATTACATCAATGGAAGACATCAAGCGTCAATTGTGAGCACCAACTCACTTAGGCGCCAACCTGATATGCAAGTATCAACCTGTTGACTACTTGCATCGACCTGTAAAGACTTCTATCTACGCAAGCACCAACTTGTTGAACTTCAGGCACCAACCTGAACAGATATCTGTCCCTTTTGCGCAAGCTCCGACTTGTAGTATTCAGGCACCAACCTGTTGAAGACTGAGATCTTCGTTTATTCAGCTGCCACTAAATGGAATCACCAACTCCCAATTATATTTACCAGCATCGCCTGGAAGGAGGCTACAACCCCTTGATTGTTTTTCCAGCTCCAACTTGAAGGAAGCTACGACTCCCCGATTGTTTTACCAACTCCAACTAGAAGGAAGCTACGAATCCCTCATTGTTTTACTAGTTCCAACTGGAAGGAAGCCGCAACTCCCTTTTCTTACCCCTTCTTGCCTCCCTGATAAGAAAGTGTTTGTGTTGTCAAAACTGAAAACTTCAATCACCATTACTGCGATGTGCGACTGGTGTAGCTTCTTTGGTCTGCATCTTAACCATCTTTTATCTGTGTCACAATAGTTTGGAATCTCTGACAGTAAAAAATCTTCTGCAACTTGCAATCTTAGAATATGTGCGATTCTGCAGTACTCTATCACTTATATGATTTTACGGTTTGCGTCATTTATCGAGTAAAACCTTTGCACATCCTGATTCTGGGTATCCTTCTATCTTGCACTTCTTGCTGTTCATCTTCTGTCGTTTTGCATAATTCGACGCTTCTGTATAAACTTCTTTTGCGATCAACGAGCCATTGATACCCCAAAAATTAAAATCTTGCCAAAACATATTATCTTCTTTACTCCACAAGTTGGGATTCTTTTTAACCAATGACGCCCCAACTTGCTTGTTTCTTGATCAAGTCAACCACCATGTTTGTTCTGCGTCGACGCGTGTCCTTTGGTAATTCATGTTTTGTGGGGTTTTGCACACTAACACCCATCTATTTGGTGGTATTTGTGCACATATGTCCCATGTCATAGTGGGATTTGCACACTTCTTGACCCTCTACATTTCTTCTCTATGTTTTTCTTCAAATTGGCTTTGTACATACAACGGCTTTGCTTGATTGACATCAAACTCATCTTCCTTCATCAAGTTTGTTAGTTCATCCTTTAACATACTTATCCTTGTTAGTTCATCCTTCATCAAGTTGCATCTTTAAAATGCAAAGATGCATCGATAGATTTAATAATTGTTGTTCCTGTGATATAATTAACCAAGAAATTAAGCAAGGTTCTGCCCTTTTAATTAGCCCAACTGTTTGACTTCGTGGTGCATCCAATGAGTTCCCATGATTCCTTAATCTCCTCCAATCTGTGAGTGCAATCAAGTTCTTCATTTTGATGGATAGACTCTCTCAACTCGTCATAGGTAGGGGCCTTGTACCTTGGGCCAACAATAGCAACAACATCAAAAATAGACTGCAAGATTGGGTTGTTCTTGGCAATGTTGAAAGGTTGTTACTCCATAGAAAACATTTATCCACAAACTTGTTTGCTTCTTGCTTCTTTATTTTAACCATTGACCTAATAGAAGGTTGTGCACTAGCTATATGGTTCTTAGAACAAAGAAACGTGAGGTTGTTGAGGGGATTGTGGAAGGTGAGGCCGAGGAAAAGCTTTCAGTTCTTGCCATCACAGATCTTGCAACTCCTCCCATTGCAAGCTCAACTCTTAGGGTCCCTTTCATCCCTCTTTTTACCCATACCCATAAGTGATTTATTGGCAATATGCGTGATTTCTGGGGTTGCATCTAGACAAATTCCGTGGTTGCCTAGGAATTTGTGCAAGGTGGTATTCCAACTGGCTAATCCCCCCTGTCCTTTTCTTTCCACACAACTTGCAATACAACTTTTGTCGATTATTTTGCTCAACAAGGTCAGTATATTCCCACATAGGGTCCAAAGCTTTCGACATTTTTGGATTGGAATGATTTGACTTGGGGAAAAATGGAAATCAAGATTGAAAATAGAAGAATGCTGCAAATAAAAAAAACCGAGATCTAAATAAAATGGTAGATCTCCCATTAAAAGTCAGCAAGAAGAGAGAACATTGATGGACAATGCAAAACCTATAAAATTTGTCAAAAATGCAAACAAAAACCATGTTGAAATTGTTACACATACTTGCAAATATGAAAACAGCTGATGGGAATCAATCCCCACTCCATAATAAACAATCGATGGCAAATGAAAACTCTATTTCTGGTTCTTAGCTCGAAGAAAAATAGTGAAGACCTCCTTTGCTCTCAAAACACTTTAGTGAGTTTTGAAAATGAGTTAAAAAAACTAAAATTTCAGGTTTTATATTGGATTGTTGGCAGGCTCGGCAATATTTTCTATTGACTTGTGATGTTTTTAAAAAGTTCGTGATTTTTTCAAATATATTGCGATTTTTTTGGTGGTGGAAAAAGTTCAATTTTAAAAGGAGATATCATTGCCGACCAAGACATATCGTGATATATTGCAATGTCCACCATAATATCGTGATATTTGCAACATTGCTAGTATGTAGACACAGGTCCGGTCTATAAACAAAGTTCATGACATATGGTTTGGTAAATTTAAACTTTCATTTCATGTGGCATTTTTATGGAGTGCTAGTGTGCTTGTATCAGTGAAGCATGACTCGGGAGAGACTCACGAGTCTCGACGAGTGGAACCCCATCCCGAGTAACCGACACCTACTCAGCACAGACTCGCATGAACTTGCCAACCCCTCTAAACTCGCACGACTCGGCATGGACTCGTCTGGACCCGATAGTCATTGGACCTGCAGATGCCAACTAACTCATCAATTAGTTTGTGTTCGTGATGGAGGTGGTCTGTGACTCTGCACTGTCATTGTGGAGGTTGCGGGTCCTGATTCGTGGCCGCAATTGATGCTCAACTTCAACTTCGAAGGAGGTCGCGACTCCAAGTTAAATTGTTATTTTTTATTTTATTTTATATCTATTATAAAAGTTTAAAATGATTTTATTTATTTTTATTTAAATTTTATTGTTTTTAATTTAAAATTTTAATTGTTTTTTTAATTTTTAACTTAGGATTTAGTTTTAAATTTTAAAATGGATGGGCTGTGGCTTATTATCTCAAGGGCTGAGGTACTCAACCACACAACGACTGTGGGCTGAGACAATGTTATCAGAACTGGACCGGTCATCAAACCGGCAGAGCCCAAAATGTGAACCGGACCGGAAACCAGACCGGAACCGGAAAAAAACCGGGAAAAAACACCAGTAGACAAAAAAATATATAAAATATTCATATTTTGTAAAAAAACATATATATTCATGTGCATCCATATGAATTCAAACCATTAATACACAAATATGCAAAGTTTTTCATATATATAGCATGTACAGGTGCAAATAACCAAAATATCATCGAGTGCAATACATCACTGAAGTTCCGATCCAAAATACATCACTGAAGTTCTGAACCAAAATACATCACTGAAGTTCTGAACCAAAATACATCATTGAAGTTTAGAACCAAAATTTGAGTTCTGTGGGTCCCTGGACGGCTGCCATACAATGTTGTACGGACGGGGCTAGTTTCGTACAGAATCGGTCAAACCGGTCGGTTCAGCGGTTTTGGCCCGGTTCAGGTCGGTTCCGGCTGGTTTAGGGCTGGTTTAGGGTCAGTTCAAGCTCAAAATCCGGCCCAAGCGGTTTGAGGCCCATGACCAGACCGGAAAACCCTGTAAATCGGTCAAACCGGCCGGTTTTGCCTGAACTGGACTGGTTCCGATAACACTGGGCTGAGATATTCAGACACAGGCCCATCCATTTTCAAATTTAAATCTAAATCCTAAGTTAAAAAATTAAAAATAGTTAAAATTTAAAATTAAATAACAATAAAAATTAGAATACAATAAAATCAATTTTGTGTGGGGCCTGTCGGCTTAGTATCTCAGCCACACAGGGTCACATATTTTTTATAAATTCATTAAAGAATTGGAAATGCCATTAATCTCTATTGTGTGCTCAAAATGTATCATATTTTATTTATTTTTCCTATTTGCTGAGTCTGGACTCTGTCCCAAGTCTTTTCCGAGTTTTTCTTGAGTCGACGAGTCATATGCCAGCCTAGTCTTTGCCGAGTCCGAGTCGTGCAACATTGATACAAACATATTGCCTATAAATGCATTTTGAATTCTAACATTAACATACAATTTCAGTAATGTCACTTTGATGTTATTTGGGAATATGTTTCTTAAATGTTTGCACAAGAAACGATAATTATGTTACTAAAGGCACGCTTCAGTTTATACTCCTTCAATATAATGTTCCAATTGTGTTTTAATTAATACTAAAGAGCAATAGATGTTATACAATGATATACATTAATTGCCTAATAGAGGATATTATTCTCTATAGATGGAAAAATTGAATTCTTCAATTTTTTTAATTAAATTTAAATAGATTTTTTTTTAGGAATTGCTCTTACTTCAAGGATAATGCTTCCGAACATTCCAGAATTGAAACATTTTATTTTATTTTATTTTTATTTTGTAACTAGGGGAATCAGCAACTGGGATGGGGTTGGTACTTGTGTGACTCGGGGTTCAGGGGTCCAATCCCGTCAGCTATTCAGATTCAAAACATTCAGAACCTTCAAAATTTTCAATTGCATAAAAATATAAATATTCTTTTCATTGCAGTAAGATTAGAATATGACCATTTCTAAGAAGGTTCGTGAGATCCTATTTTAGATTCTTTGAGCCAATGCTTTATGCTGCATAAACCTAACAAGGATAAGAGCAGTTGCTTAAAAGTCTTTAATTCAACTGTTCCAGATTGATATAAGGAAATTATAGGTTGATCATTTTGTATATCCTTTGTTTCCATTTAACGGCATAGGATTCACTCTTGTATATTCTTTCTTGCTTGTTTTACAGGCTGTTGATTTGCTAGTATGTATGAATTCTTTTCTTCCTAAAGGTGGTCAGATCTTGACAGTATCAGTTTATCCATCAGAATTTGGATTGAAACGAATGGCAGAAGAAGCGGTGCGTGGTCCTGCTATCTTTGGAAGTGAGGATGAATCTAGTGAAGATGATGAAGATGAGTTAGAGAATGAAAAGCTACGTCAGTATGAGAAGGACAGGCTCAGGTATAACTGTTAAGCTGCTAACCGTGGTTGGATGCAAACATCAAAATTTAAGTATATGGATGTTTTGGAATCTGTTTCATTACTGCTCTTTTTTTCACAAACACCAAGGCTTAGAGTGCATATTCACCTTATCTTGATTGTCAATTAGCTTTACGGTTATTTTCATGTTGAATGCCCTCGTAATAACTCTCGAAAATATTCAACGAACAATAAATTTTCAATGGATAGATTCTTTATTTCCAAAGAAGTGCTATCGCTGTCTTGAAATAAAAGTGTCTTGGATTGTGTCTTCTTTGCAAGCCTCATTAAGGTTATTTTATAAGGTTTCTTATTTGTTTTTTAGTTTTAATTGCTACATTCTATTGAGACGTAACCTCTTCTAGAGTTATAGGTTTCAAAATTCAAATTGCTAGTACGTGTGTAAGATAAGGTGTCATCGTAGTAAAAAATTGTAATTATGATTTAGGCTAGACTCTTATGCTGATCTTGTTTGCTTGATACCAAGGACAAATGATTTGGTAGACAAATGGCCCTTCGTGCAGGAGTGGGCTCTGCCTCTACGTTACCTTATCATTATAACCAACAACTTGCTTTGTCTTAGATGCCGTGATTTAGTGGTATTTGTTTTGTTAAAAATTTCCCAGGACTTGCACATAGTCTTATCAGCTACAACTACATTAATGCAGGGAATGTCCCTGTGTATTATCGTTATACTAACCACTCCACCTTTTCTCTAGACCATGACTTGCAGATGCTTGATAGTATGATACTAAGGACATAAATAAAGCTTCCCCTATTTCATTCTTTGAGTGATACTTCTTAGACAACATGAATTTCTTGCCTTCTCAAGAGGTAATGAGCTTCTGAATTTTGGTTTCAATTTCTTTTAGTATTGAATTTTTTGGGTTGCCCTTGGAGAGCCTATTTAGCTGGAGTAATTCTGTTCTTGTTCTCTGCCTTAAATTACTTAAAGGGCAGCTATTTGGTTTGAGATGGTTCTAGGCTATTACAATTGAACTCTGATGTTCTAGTGGGGATTTTATTCCTTATCATCTATAAGCTTTTCTACATTTATTTGCTTACTTTCAATGAGGTGTTCTTCCTCTTGTTTACCTTTTGACTGAAGTTCTTTCATTGCTGAGGCCTTCCTTAGTCTCGTTATTCTTCTATGTTGCATGGGTACCTGAACTTGGGGGTAGGGTGTGTGTACCCGCACTAGGTACATGTACCCACGTCCTTGAAATGGGGTCAGGTATGTCTGGGACGCCCCTTGAAGAGTTAGAGACTTGGCATGCATTGGGGACACCGTACCCTTAAAATAGGTGTCGCACACATTGAGGACGTTGTACTCAGGATACTATACCCCGTAAATGGGGACATCAGGGTGGACGCCCATGAGGCATGTGGGTCCATTTTTTCCTAAACTCACTGGGAACCAAGAAGAATAGGGGATGGGGCACGGTTCCCTCTCCAAAAGCACCAAAGCACCCCCATTTACGTCATTTCTATCTCAAAAGTGAAGGAGAGTAGTCCAACAAGTAGTGAAGGGGGGAGACAGTCCAACAGTTCGACAGATTCCAGAACAACAGTGAAGGGTCAAATTACTAGCATCAATTCAACAATTTTGTATCTAGGCAGAAGGTAGTGCCCACTAAATAATTCAAACATCCAAAATTGCAGAGCAGAATTGCAATGGGAGAGAGTTGACAAGACCAGCTATAAAAAATTAGAACATGGTGAGCAGATTCTGTGCTCGAGAATCTAACCTAAACTATAGATGCCTAAACTAAATTAAAACAATAAAATCTGTTTCTTATAAAAATAACCAACATAAATAAGCTAAACACTCAATGAATGGATAATAATAATAAAATTGATAAATATTTGATGATGAACATTTACAAGGGTTGGACTTATATAAGTCCATTCGTGACTTTCCAACGTAAAGTCATGACTCTTTAATAATTATTAATCATTAATTATCTATTAGTATTAATATTAATAATATTAAATCAGACGTAAGCCTTGTCTTCTCTAAGCTTTGAGGACAAAGCTCCCTTTAAGGGGAAGGCAATATATATATATATATATAAATCAGACGTAAGCCTTGTCTTCTCTAAGCTTTGAGGACAAAGCTCCCTTTAAGGGGAAGGCAATATATATATATATATATATTGCCTTCCCCTTAAAGGGAGCTTTGTCCTCAAAGCTTAGAGAAGACAAGGCTATATATATTGCCTTCCCCTTAAAGGGAGCTTTGTCCTCAAAGCTTAGAGAAGACAAGGCTTACGTCTGATTTCTTGTTTGTAAAGACAACTTCTCGATCATTGTGTTAGTTAAAAAGAGGTTGCTGAAATTTCAGCTGCCATTGCTCTCTCTCTTTATTGGGATTTAAGGAGCTCTGTTGAGGCCTCTTGCCCCTTTGATAGTAGTTCCTTTGTTACCAATTCATTGTCCACCTTGATCTGAATCTTTACCAGCTTCTGGTCAGCGTCGATGACTTTGGTTGGAGAAGGAAGGGATTTTGCTGACTATTTCAGACTCCACTTGATTGCCTTGATCTTTTGATCCCAAACAAAGGATGGGGACAATATTCTTCGTGGATGTATATAGAGTAATATCCTACAAAGAAGACAAGGCATAGTCTATTGGAGATTTTTGATTTTATTATTTGCATTTTGAGGTATATAATGTTGTGATGACAATGAGAATAGCTAGAAAGCTAAGTCACTTGACATTGGGACATGAGTACTCGACACGACATCTGTCGATCCTTCACAAGGGGACATGAATCTATTTATATATCTCTCTATAAATAATTTTTTATTTTGCAAGTAAAACCAGGGATGGTTCCCCACATTCGTTGATGGCATCCCTAATAAATCTGTGGGTGTAGACGAGTGTGGCTAAACCAGGGGAATTTAAATTGGGCATGTGCTGGCATGAAACTAGCCAAATGCCCAGTACCATTGGTGAATACTGGTTGTTTTAACCTGTTGTGTTAATATACACTTAAAATTTTTGTAAACAAAATAGACATAATGATGTAATTCTTTTGAACATTTTAGAAAATAAAACTACATCAAGCATGCAAGAATACACTATAAAATATAAGTATAGAACTGTGAACTGTTGTTTTATCATTCAACGTCATCAAAATGTATTGCATAGATAAGATGATTAATGGCAATTCCAATGACAAACAGAAAATAGGGTAGAAGAATCTCACAGCTTGTCTTTGTGGATTTGGCAGTTAAATTCATTATTGTCACCGCCATTAATACTGCCGCTGTGCCCTGATCCCTCCACCAACCTATCTATTTGAAATTTTGAAGTCATGCATTCAGTTGGTGTGGCAGATGACCCCTCAAGAGGATCACCGATTCACCATCATTATTTAAGCGTTACTTTATAGAATGGCAGAATTAGATAAACTAATATCTGGGATAAAACCTTGTTTTCCTTTGCTATGGACTCTCTGTTTTTTAGAGAATGAAAGCAAAAACTGGTTCTCCTAATTGCAATTTTAAAGTGCTCAACAAAAACCCAGAGTTGGAATTATTAAAGCTGTGTTTAACACATTGGGACACGCATGATCTGCATGTGACACATGCCCTATCTAGAACATGTGTCTTGTGCATGTCTGACACACAAGTCACTTGTGTCTAAGTCTCTGACATGCTACATTTGGCCTAAGACCAGTGTGTCCTATTTCTTAGCTAGAAAGATTTTGTGGATAATTTGCGGGCTTAGGGAATTGTACAAATAAATCCCATATTGGTATCAAAGAATTCCATGGTTCTGGCAATTACAAAACTGGAGCAACCTTAATCGTATAGACATAATGGGATCTTCAGATTGAACAAAGTTCACAATTGAATATTCACTGCATTAACCAATTGTAACTATGGAATTATCACACAATAAGCAAATAATTAATCGCCATATTTGGCATCAATATATAAGATGTGACAATACTCTCTGATCTTTTACATTTTGGCACAGTACAGTCTGTCAAGGTGTATAGGTGGTTCCATTATGAGAATGGGAGAAGAACAATGTACGATATTCCTGTGAAATTTGCCATGATGCCTTAAATGACTTGTTTATATTTTTCCATGTTATAAATATACTGAATCACTACCATTGATCCAATTGAATGAATAAGGTTAAGCCTAAGAGTGTATTGAAACTTGCATGGTAATTCAAACTCAAATGTGTCTAATAATTTCTTCTACATGTAATTGTTGACTATTGAGTTTTACAAACATTATTTGAAATAAATTCTATCCACTTTACAACCTTTAGTATTTCACAAATTCTTGTTGTTGCCATTGTACTGAAGTTTATGAATGGGTTTTTCCTATGCTGCTTTGTGCTGATAAAGTTGGTGGTAGTTCAGAATTCTTGTAACGAACATGTGAATATACATCATAATAATATAATCTTTTAAGATCAAATAATAGAAATTTTATGTTTGTTCAATGTTACACATATGTACATATTTTTAAATGGATGTACACAATTTCTAATTACATTTGCTTTGCTTTGTGAATTTATAGGGGGTACTGTTTTTGTTATGTGCTTTTTAACTGGAATTAAAATGTGTAGAAGAGTTAATAATCCGTGTCTAATGTGTTTGATGGTTGACAGGTATTACTTTGCTGTTATTGAGTGTGATAGTTCTGCAACATCAAATTACCTTTACAGAGCATGTGATGGAGTGGAGTTTGAGAGGACTTCGAACGTTCTAGACTTGCGTTTCATTCCAGATAATATGGAATTTGATCATCCTCCTCGAGATGTTGCAATGGAGGTATGGTCATGATTACAAAAGGAACTGTGTTGAGTTGCAAATATACAACTAAAAGTGTTATGGTTAATTTGCATTTACTGAGTCATGGCAAATTAATTTTGGGATACATATTTGAAATTTTGATTGGTCACAGTTGAAGATTTTCTTGTAAATTTGGCTACATCTGATCATATCATTATGGGCTCATTAAAATCAGTTTTATCTGAAAGTATATCTCGATTCTCATCCATTGAATGGAAACCGTTGAGACAGCTAAGAAGTAGACATAAATGGCTCTATACTATGACTATCTCAAATCTAATGTCTGAAAGTGGTGTGCTAACGCATGCCTTTCTCAGAGTTATTGGAAATTACAAAATATAGGGTATTTAAAATTGTTGGCCTATCCCTAGATGATGAAGGTCAAATCACATTTTTGGTGATGACACTGCTGAGTTGGGCCCAAATGTATGATCTATAAGACAATATTTTTTTTCCCAAGAAAAAAACTGTATTTTCTATTCATAAAGTGTTGGGTTAATCTTGACTTGGTAATATAGTAATTTGATGGTCATTAATGGGTAATCGTTTGTGATTTACGGGCCCATGGTTTTGGGTAACCCTTGGTATTAGTATGTGATTAATCCCATTTAAAGGCTTGAAGAACTCATTGAAAAATGCCTTATTGGCCAGGGGTAATAGATATCTATTGGGTGTTGGTTTCCCTGGTCAATGGTTTCCAAGATAAATCCAATCTATATTTATGTGCATACTTCTTTGTGTTTTGTTATTTCTCTTGCTAAGCTCATAAACTTTAATATGGTATTAGAGCCATGCTTAGGTGGGTAAATCTTTTTCACAAGAGAAGCCCTAGATCATTGACTTTGATGAAGATGCATTGATGTGAAGCAATGGTGGAAGAAGCACACATAAAATAGCGGATGAAGAAGTACTTGGTTAAGGAGTGGCTGATTTAGCTCATTGTATTTGGAGCATGAGGGATGCTAGCAAGGAAACAGGTTGATGTTTCATAGTATCACATGCTTAGAAAAAAGTTGTAAGCATTTTTATGGAGTTGTATGTAATCACATACGTAAATGGGCATACAGATGTAAGACCTATTTAGGCATGAGTAGTCCTCATTTATTGGATCACTAGTGTAAAGTGTAGATGTAGACCTAAGTGGTTATTAAGGGGGGCATGTTGAATTCCCGAACACTTAGTTATAAACTTCGAGGGGGTAATGTTGGGTTAATCTTGACTCGATAAAATATTAATTAGATGGTCATTACTGGGTTTACCATTGGTGGTTTACAGTCATATGGTTTTCGGTAACCCATGATATTTTTCCATGGTATTAGTATGTGATGAAGCCTATTTAAAGGCTTGAAGAACTCCATTGAAAATGCCTCAAGTGGCCAATGCTGAATGGATTGACCAAGGCTATTAAATATCTATTGGGTGTTGGTTTTCGCGTTAAAGTTTTTCTAGGATAAATTATGTTTCTATATTTATGTGTTGCTTCTTTGTGTTTTTCTATTTCTCTCGCCATGTTGATAAATTTTAATAAGAAGAATGAAAGGTACATTCTTAAGGTATGATTTGCATAGTACATCACTTTGTTTTAAAAATCGGTCAACTCGGACCTTGAATCGACATAGTATAATTCAATTGCATATAATCAATAGGATCACTAAAAGAATAAGCAAGCACAAAAACAATTGACACAAAGATTTTGATCTAGGAAACCACTAAGGGAGAAAACCCAACAACCTTCTAATAGAGATAATCAGTTTAGAGATCAATGTACTTCCAAATACATATGTAGCAGAGCGATAAACCCCAAGAATATAAGAGAAACTTCTTCTATGATAGAGAACCCCAAAATATATTCTTCTAGTAGCTGCAATAGACTTCTTCTTGAGTGGAGCGAACTTGCTTGGTGAGAATTAGTGAGGGAGCCTTCTATTTATACTTTATCATGTTGACTTTTTCATCTTTCAATTGGGGTCTACTTGTCTTCTCTAACTGGGCTGACTTGTCTTTTACTGTGCAAAATATGTGTTGTTTTCATGTCTCTTCTAATGCCGACTTGGTGAGGATGCCTCAAGCAACTACTACATCAACACTCCCTCTTAGCCAAGGAGGCATCATCATACTGGAATACATCTGGATATCATCTGTACATCACAACTGTCTCTAACATCTCTATATCATAAGGAAGGTCTTCCAACACAATCTCAGTCCATCGAGAAGTGTCAACATGCATCAACTCAACCCAGTCCATTGGGGAACATGCAACAACTCAACAACTCTACCCAGTCCATCGGGGAGTCAACATCCATCAGCTCAACCCAATCCATCGGGGAACTTGCAATAACTCAACAACTCTACCCAGTCCATTGAGGAGTCAGCGTGCATCGACTTAACCCAGTCCATTGAGGAGCATGCAAGTTCCATAGTGGAAAAAATCGGCATCGACAAAAAATTGGCGAGGGTCCAGAAAACATCTTTTCGGCAACATTGGCGAAAAAATCGGCAAACCACGACAAGCATTAAAAAATGCAAATTTTGTACTTTAATAGGGTCAAAATTTGCTTACCGATTTTTCCCCTATTTGCTGATTTTTGCCTATCTATTTGCCGATTTTTGCCTATCTTTCTCGATTTTTCCTGATTTGTTGTCGATTTTTCCTGATTTTTTGCCGATTTTTCCCGATTTTAACTGATGTCCAATTTTTAAAAAAATCGCTATTTTTTCGGGTTGAAAAATTGGCAGCCAGAAAAAATCGCGATTTCTCAGGACATCGCCGATTTTTCGGCGATTTTTTCCACTATGTATGCAACAACTCAACAACTCTACATAGTCCATCGGGAAGTCAATATGCATCAACTCATTTCAGTCCATTGGAGAACATGCATGTAATATGCGCCAGTATGCACCAGCCTCTCCACCCCTTCTCAGGGTGTCCGAGAGATCTTCTCAGTCCTTCTCAGAGTGATCGGGAGAATGCACTAAATTTCTCCATCACTTCTCATAATGTTCGAGAGATCTCCCCACTCCTTCATAGAGTGTCCGGGAGTATGCGTTGGCCTCTCCATCCCTTCTCAGGATGTCTGAGAGATCTCCTCACTCCTCCACAGTGTGATCGGGAGAATGCAATGGCCTCTCCACCCCTTCTCAAGGTGTTCGATACATCTTCCCACTCATTCTTAGAGTGTTCGGAAGAATGCAATTACCTCTCCACCCCTTCTCAGGGTGTCTGAGAGATCTCCCAACTACTTAGAATGTCAAGGAGTAAATTCAATCTTCCCTCTTAACAAGGGAGTCAATCATGGGACCAACCTCCCCACTCCTTAGAGTGTCTGGGAGTAAAATCAACCTCCCCTCTTAGCGAGGGAATCAATCATGGGACCAACCTCCCCACTCATTCCCAAAGTGTCAAGGAGAAGGTACGGTCCCATTCCGAGTCATTTAGGGACTAAAGTGCTCTTTGTAGAATCTTCTGGGAACATATAGTCATGCACACATATCAATTAAAAAGGCATCAAATGCATTGGGGGCATACACTTCTGTCCTGCCTTATTCAAACATGAAATGAAGGCAACAATAAATGAAATAACAACAAATCACATGACTGAATTCATGCACCTGCATGAGAGAATATTAATAGACTAGTCTCCTCACCCCATCACAAGATGTCCGGGAGATCTCCCCATTCCTTCTCAAAGTGTCCAGGAGAAGATATAGTTCTACCATTGGACCACTCACCCTTAACCAAGTCACATGGCCAACACTTGTCCAATATTGCAATCATGCTCATCACATCTCCCTATGTGCTGGAGCACGCTGGTCCCTCTGCATCTGAGCATCCTGCTCCCTCTCTGGAGCTATCCATAGGCTAGTCCATCAGCCTATATGAGATATCACTTCGGGTGCCAATCTAAACACCATCTCTCACAGGGGAAATGTGCACAATTCCTTACTAAAAATGTAAGTACCTGTTTTGGTAAAAACCAGGTGCATCAAGGATCCTTCAATTGTCTATATGGATCATAATAACATCGCCATCAGTGTAGCCATGTACTCACAGTCATCATGCTAGATCTGCTCAGGATCTCAACTGTGTTCTTCCTTAAGTTAGGAAGATCTCATCAGGTTTTTGCCACACCATCAATAAGTGATGTAATAAGCCAAGATCCTCATCTCAAAGGCTAACTCCCTCTGTATCTGGCAATAGTCTCTCTGTCTAGGTGAGGAATAAATCACCAGTATACAACCTAAGTCACAAGGTTCATCGATTTTGAACTTTGAGGTTCAAAATTTGGCGAACTTAAAAAAAAAATCGAATTCATTGAGGTTTGGTAATTAAATTCACCTAGGTATACACCAATTTTGAATTCGTTGGGTGTAAGAGTTTCAAATTCTTGAGTTTCGGCCATGCGATTCGTCTGTAATTTGCTGGTTCCGCCCTCAATTCTTCTCTTGCATCTGGTCTCCTCAATGGCGTCAGGTCTCTGCTTCCAGAAGTCACGACTCTCTCTGCTTCGAGCCTCTTTGCTTTCGACAACATTAAGATGGAGGGCGGGGTATCACTTCCATGCAGTTGCAGTTGAGCCAATGCTTCCAAAAGCATTGCGAGTGACCATAGCTATCCAATAAATTTGATAGGAGTCTTGACCTGTAGCTTAAATTATTTGAAACATTTAAAATTGCAAAGGCTATATGGTAAATATTTTCTTAAATTAATATATATGTGAAATGAATATTATTTATAATGTTTATTAAATTATATCAATATGTAAAATATTTATATTTGAAATAATGTTAATTATATTACTTTAATAAGCAAAATATTTATATTTGTAATAGATATATGTATAATAATCAAGTGTTTATTAAATAACACACACACACACACACACACACACACACACACACACACTTTTTCGAACCTCATTCAAAAAGCCAAATTCGAACTCAAATTTTATGGTTGCTGAACTCGAATCATGTGACATAGTATACAACATCACTAACAGGGGATCATATGTAAATATCCTTAAAACCCACACTTGAGCTAAACGATATATTTTAATTTTTATTGATAACCACACATGAGTTTCTTTACTAGTAATGCAATGGAAAAATAAATACTGAGAAACATATAGCAATAATCACATCAATATAGACACGATATTTTTGGGTATGGGAACCCCTGGGGAAAACTGGTGCAACAGTCAGATAAGAAATTTTATTATGAAGATATGGAACAATTACAATCCAGCAGATGAATTCACCCAACCTGGAAAAATAGAACCTCTCCAAAATCACTTGGAAAACCCAACAAATCGGCACGACCCTTGTGCATCTGTTTGACCTTCTGCGTCAGCAGTACGACCCTCGTCCATAGATGTACGAAATCTATACGACTGCTGCTCCTGCGGCCTCTGCCGAGTTGTACGACCTTGTGCTCTACCTGATCCGTCGACGAATCCTTTGGGTGAGTGCTCCTACGTCTTCTTTGCAAACTTCTTCCTCCAACTTCCCTATCTGTCTCTGAGTGTGTGTCCTCTCCACGATATCTTCTTTTAATTCAATGGCCAAGCGGAAACCCTAACCCTCACTATGGATTAAAGGATGAGATCCTCCGGTGATATCAATCGCCAAGATTAGATTAGCCATCACTTAAATTATTTCACTTTTCACTTTATAAAAGTGATTCCATTAAGTTAAAATCAAATTAGATTAATTAATGTATTTTCTTAAGTCTAAACTTAGGAAAATCACATTAATACATTTGGCTTCTTGTTTAATGTCTTCTAGCATGCAAGGACACATGCAATGATAGAAGACCTTCGTTGTTGCCACCTTCTAACACTCCCTCTCAATGAGGAGGGGATTCGGTAGCAACCGCAACTTGTCTCTGAACTTCACAAAACTGTGTCTTTAAAGTGCCTTGGTGAAAATGTTTGCCACCTGCTCATTTGTCTGAATGTACTCCAACCGAATGGTTCCTTTCTATACACAGTCTCTCAGGTAGTGATACCGAATATAAATGTGTTTGCTCTGGTCATGGAACACCGGATTTTCATATAGCCTGATGCCACTCTGATTGTCACAGTGAATCATCATAGCCTCTAGCTCACGTTCGAATAACCCTAAAAGCAACTTCCTTAGCCACATTCCCTCACATGCAGCCAAACTGGCTGCCATGTACTCAGCGTCTGCCAAGCTCAATGCAACTGACTTCTGCTTCTTGCTAAACCAAGAGACAACCCCTAACCCAATGATGAAACAACAACTTGAAGTGCTCTTTTGGTCTTCTTCACATCCTGCCCAGTCAGCATATGTGAATCCTGCTAAGTGTACACTCCCACTGTGCTCATAAACCAACCCATACTCCATTGTACCTCTGATGTAGCGAAGCACGTGCTTTGCAGCTGTCCAATGTACCCTTCGAGGTACACCATGAACTCACTCAAAGAGTTGATTGCAAAGCTAATGTCCGTCCGTGTGTTGACCAGATACATGAGCAATTCGATAAGCTGGTGATACAATGTAGGATCAAATCCGTTTGACCCCGATGCATCAAGCTTCCTCCAGTTGGAAACTAGTGGTATGGACATGGGTTTGCAATCCACCATTTTGAATCTCTTCAAGATCTTCACTACATACTTCCCTTGTCCAATGAAGAAGCACCCATCTCTCTGCCAAACCTCTAAGCCTAAGAAGTAACGCATCAACCCAAGGTCTTTCATTTCAAACGCAACTACAAGGTTGGACTTGCAGTTGTCAATCAACCTCTCATCTCTTGTAAGAAATAGATCATCTACATATAGTACCGGTATGAGAGGCACCTCACCTGACAAGAAGTATAGGTTGTGGTCCGCCTCACTCCACTGGAATCCCATCTTTCGTAGATAGCTGTCTATCCTCGAGTACCATGCCCAAGGTGCCTGCTTGAGCCCATAAAGAGCTCTCTGCAGCTTGCATACATGCCTCTCCCTGTTCTCCACATCAAACCCCTCGTGCTGCTTAGTGAATACCTCCTCCTGTATAACTCCGTTGAGGAAGGAAGTCTTTACATCCATCTGATGAACATGCCAACCCATCTTTGCTGCTAATGAGATAATGGTCCGAATAGAAGAATATACGGTGACAGGGGCGAGGTATCCTCATAGTCAATACCCTCCTCCTTTTGTGAAAACCCCTTAGCCATGAAGCGTGCCTTGTTCTTCTCCACACTTTCGTCTGTTGCATGCTTCACCTTGTAGACCCATCTGGATCTCACCACCTTTTTCCCCTTTGGCTTCGACACAACCTCCCATACCTGGTATTTCATGATAGAGTTATACTCCTCAACCATAGCCTCCTGCCACACATCATGTTGCACAGCCTGCTCGAAACTGGAAGGTTCGGAATTAATCAACTCCGTCATCAATGCCATATAGCTAAGTCTCTCTGGTGGTTTGCTTCGCGTCATAGAGCTCTGTGGAAGAGTCACCTGCCTGGAATCTTGAATTGTGGACCGAGACCACCTAGGCCGTGGCCTAATGTCTACCTGCTGCAGCTGCTGGATGTCCTGCTCCTGCTATGGCTCATCCTCCAAGTCTACGACCAAAGGATCCTTTCCACTTGACTCCCTTTGACTATCGAAACCTGTGCTCTGTGTCTGTACTTGTACCTGTGGCTCCTCCAACTTGTCGCCCAAGTCCTGTGCTGGCTGCTTCTGTGTTGGTAAGTCCATAGATATCCGCAAGGCTCTGTCCTCATCAAACTGGACATCCCTGCTTACAATGATCCTCTTGCAAGCAGGAATATATACTCTGTATGCCTTCGAAGTCTCGATGTAACCAACAGGTAACCCCTTCTCTCCAGAAGGGTCCAACTTCTTCCTAGTGTCAGCATGACTGTGACAATAGCAGATACTCCCAAATATGCACAAGTGTCTCACATCTGGTCTAGTGCTTGTGAATACCTCCTCTAGTGTCTTCCTCCCCAAAGCTGTGTGGGGACACTTGTTTTGAATGTAAATTGTGGTCCCGTATTCCTCGGCCCATAGGAATAGTGGCAATCCCTAATCAAATAGCATGGTCTTGGCTGCTCCTACCAATGTCCTATTCTTCCTCTTCGTCACTCCATTCTGCTGCGGGGTACGAGGCACGGTGTGCTCCTTCTTGATCCCCTCCGATGAACAATACTCGAAGAATGCATTGGAGGTATACTCACCCCCGTTGTCTGTCCTCAATACTCGAATCTTCCTTCCTGTCTGGTTTTCTACGAGAGTCTTGAACTCTCGAAACCGCCTAAAGACCTCTGACTTGGCCTTCAGGAAATAGATCCAGGTCTTCCTGGAATAGTCATCAATGAATGTCATGCAATAACTGCAGCCATTAAATGATTGGACACTCATGGGTCCGCAAACATCCGAATGCACTAATTCCAAGGTCCCCTTAGACTTGTGCTCACTCTATGGGAAAGGCTTCTTGATGTTCTTCCCCAATGCACAACCCTTGTAGTAGTTATGCTTCTCCTCCTGTACCTAAGGAACTCCGATGACTGCCTGTCTCAAATTCCTTAGTGCTCCATGGTGTAATTGTGCCATCCTCCTATGCCACAACTCACCCTGACTGTTGTTGCTACTGACTAGAACCTTTGCAGACTCAAAGTGTAGTCTGTACACCTTCCCGTTCCAGATCCCAATCACTCGATCCAAACTCCTGTCTGACCCCTTGGGCTTGATATACTCGCTATGATCTCGAAACTTCACCCGAAATCCCTTGTCCTCCAGGGTGGAAAGGAATATGAGGTTCCTGGTCAACCTCGGAACATACAATACGTCAGCAAAACTGAGGGGTTTTCCAAACTTCCTTTGAAACGAAATAGTACCAACTCCCTGCACTTGATACTGCGTATCATCACCCAACTCAATGTGGAGATTTAATCCACCCTCCTGCAAGTTCTTGAAGAACCTCTTTTGTCTAGTGTTGAAAAACTCTCCGAAAAATCGTCGACTTTTTAAAAAGTCGCAATTTTTTTCCTAAGCCGAAAAATCAGTTGGAAAAAGTCGCAATATTTTATTTTTTCACGTCTTTTTCCAAAAAATCGCGCGACTTTTTCCACTTTTTCCAAAAATTCGCAATGGTTAAAATGGCAAGTCCTGACTTTTTCCAAAAAGTTTCGACTCTTTAAAAAAAGTCCTGACTTTTTCCAAAAAGTCTCCATTTTGGCTAAAATGACTAATTTTTGGAAAAATTAGCCATTTTAGCCATTTTGTTGTATACTAACACCTTTCTTCTATCTTATAAATATTTCAAAACTTTATTGTATTTGAAGATCAAACCATGCAAGGATAAGCTATACAAAATATGTATCCATTTATCAAAGATCACAATGGTAATTGAATTACTTTTTTCACTATAGGGAATTTTTTGGGCAAACATATTTTTAGGGATCATCATAGCACATTGTTGGAAAAATACAGCATTGTTTCAAGTGGTAGATAAGTCAGGTCTAAATGTGAGGCTCATGTTGGAAATTCAATTTGGGAGGAGTGAAAAATACATCTATGATTTATCACCAATACAAAACAAGAAATACATTTAATGGCTGTCAACCAAATCAATAAAATATACCTTTCAAAAATTAGGTTTAAGTCATAAGATGGAGGGACAAATAAAAAGCATTTATGAAAACCTTATATAAACCTAATCATTGGAGTAGGGAAAAATATGAAGTATGAATGGAAAATAGAATAAATAGTGAAGTAAAGATATAATGAAAATGAGAATTAAGTAATAAGTAAAAAATAAACTCGCGAAGAGAGCATTGATATTAGATAGCTAGATGCTAGTTTTCCTTGGATACATTTATATATGTGATGTCATGTTGTATTGGTTATCCACTTTTGAGTCCTTGATTGGACAACTATGACGTTTCAGGATATAGTATCGACCTGTGTTGCAGGGGTACCCGTCCCCAGGGGTTGGGTTCGCATCCCCGTCTCGGAAACCGTCCCCAAGTCCCGGAAACCGGGTCGGGTACTTCATCGATGTTCCCTGAAGTCCCCGCCGAAGTCCCCAAGTATCGGGTACTTCTGGTCTAAAAACACGAAACTTTGCTCATTTTGGGGACTTCGGGGAAACTCCAGCATGTAAAAATTATAAAAAAATTACCTTTATGAATAGGGACGTGGTAGGCATGGTTTCCCCTACCCTCTTAAGACCTCGCTGGCCTATCCACTTCTCCCAATGCAGAGTTGAGTCTTGACTTTTGTTGGATCCTGCGAGAGGAGAGCTTGTTGCGCAAAGGAGATGATACTGGCAGAGGAGAGGCAAGAAAAGCTTTGGTTGTCTTAGATTTAAAAGTTTTGTGCTTTTAAGTTAATGACATGGCACTATCTAGGTTGGAGGGGCTGGTATCTATTCTTAGACTATTTCTTCTAGAGGATTGCCTTATTCTTTTATGACTCCGGATCTTGTCGTTGGATTTTTATTGGCATAGTTTGTGTTAATTATTGATCCTTTGTGCAAGTTGTTCCATTGTTGTTGCACAGACCGTATTCTTTTTCCTTCATGAATGATACAAAACCTACTTTGTTGATGTTTGTGCAGATGTTTCTATGCATGTGCATATTTCTAATTTTGAAAAACCAAAAGCTCCATCAACTATAGTTATGTTTATACCTAAGGTTCATATGTAATTCCCACTTTATATCAATGATTTATGAACTTTGAAGCAATGTGCATGTTAATTGTACTTGTTAATTATTGAAATTGAATACTAGTGAAAAATAAATTTATTTAATTTTTTATTTTATATATATATATATATATACACCCTTGGCGTACCCAAGTCCCCTGTTTCAAAAAGTGGCGTCCCCGTCCCAATACCCGTCCCCCTCCCTGTACCCAAGTTTCCTGGCAACTTAGGTATCGACTTTGATGTATCATTTTGCATTTGGCATGACTGCATGATGATGATATATATAAGTGCTTTCTCCATATTTATGTTCCAATGTGTTTATTTGATGTTATTGTTGCTTTAAATGTTTAAAATTCTGGAAAAATGAATGTATTTTGTATTTTTTAATGTTTGCTGACTTTTGCCGATTTTTACCGATTTTTTCACCAATGTTGCCGAGAAGTTGTATTCGGGACCCTTGTCGACTTTTTATTGATGCCGACTTTTTCAACATTGCTTTTGTCCTCTCATCTGACAAGATGCTCCATTATCAATGTACCAAATGCTGCTGCCTGTGGTGCTTGCCATGCAAGCTATCAAACAAAAGTCTTCGTCGGAATTTTTGTTGAACTCCTCCATCTTTGCAGATCTTGCCATCTGGGTATTGTTCTTCTTCTTCTTGTTTGGGCACTGGGAGGCAAAGTGCCCTTGTTTGTGGCAGATGAAACATTTGACTTTGGACATGTCAATCTTCTTCTTACCACCTTTCTTTTTCTTTGCCTTACCCTTGCTTTTCTTTGCTAGGGCTAGAGCTTCTTCCTCCACAATTTGTGGGGCACTGCTGGATGAACTTGAACCCATGTGAGTCTTCTCCTGCACAAAATCATCCAACAATATCTGCCAGTAAGGGAGCTTCTCCCTAGCCACCACCACCTTTTACAAAGGTGTCCCATGGCTTAGAAAAGCCATTGAGAGCTATATGAACTAGCTCCTCATCCTCAGTCTTAGAGCCAACAGCTCCAAGCTCCACTCTGATCTGTGTGAGCCTTGTGAATAAGGCACCAATCTTTCACCCTTGGCGATCTTGGTACTGCGCATCCTCTCCTGCAACACCATCTTTCGGTTCTTGTTCTTGTTTTGGTAAAGTCCTTTCAAAGCGTTCCACATTTCCAATGTGGTATTATTCCCAGAAAGGTGAGGGACTACGTGGTCCTTCACCCCATCCAATCAAGATAGATCTGGAATCTAACTTCTTCCACCTTGCCAACTCTGCCGGATCTGTGGGCGCAACCTTCATGGAGTCAATATGCTCCTTTGCATCATTGACATTGAGGATCCTCATGATCCTTTCTTTCCAAGTACGGGAAGTTCTGAGCCCCTTGGAGTCTATCCTCAACTCTCAACTATACCACCATAGTGAAGTGTACCTATCTGGACTCTAGGTTTGTGTTTTCAATTGATCTTGCCTAGATCTATCAATACTGCTGCCGTTTCTTAAATTTTGTTTAGCAGAGCTCTGATACCATGTAAATTTCCTTAAAACCCACACTTGAGCTAAACAATATATTTTAATTTTTAGTGATAACCACACATGAGTTTCTTTACTAGTAATGTAACAGAGAAATAAATACTGGGAAACATATAGCAATAATCGCATAAATATAGACAAAGTATTTTTGGGTATGGAAATCCCCTGAAAAACCCAAGATGGGAAAATCGGTTCAGTAGTTAGATAAATTTTTTTATTATGAAGATATGGAACAATTACAATCTAGTAGATGAATTCACCCAACCTGGGAAAATATAACCTCTGCAAAATCACTGGGCAAATGCAACAAATCGACACGACCCCTGTGCAGCTGTATGACCTCATGCGTAAGCAGTACGACCCTCGTGCGCAGCTGTACGAAATCCGTACGACTGCTGCTCTTGCAGTCTCTGCCGAGTTGTACAACCTCCCTCTGCGTGGATATGTTTGACCCTGTGCTTTGCCTGATCTGTCGGTGAATCCTTCGGGTGAGTGCTCCTCCGTCTTCTCTGCAATCTTCTTCCTCCAACTTCCCTGTCTGTCTCTCTATGTGTGTCCTCTCCAACAAATCTTCTTTTAACTTAATGGCTAAGCGAAAACCCTAACCCTTACTTTGGATCAATGGATGAGATCCTCCGGTGAGATCAATGACCAAGGTTAGATTAGCCATCACTTAAATTATTTCACTTTTCACTTTATAAAAGTGATTCGATTAAGTCAAAATCAAATTATTTCACTTTTCACTTTATAAAAGTGATTCGATTAAGTCAAAATCAAATTAGATTAATTAATGTATTTTCCTTAGTCTAAACTTAGGAAAATCACATTAATACATTTGGCTTCTTGTTTAATGTCTTCTAGCATGCAAGGACACATGCAATGATAGAAGACCTTCATTTTTGCCACTTTCTAAATCATCATTAGCAATATGTTATGAATTCTGAGGCACAACTCTAACTAAATGGATGTGTACCTCTTCATAAATCAACTAAGTAATTCTCGTCCTCCAGGACTAACATACTCTAATCCATCTTTCATGACTCCAATTGGAAATCAACTGTTTTCCATAATCATCGAAGGAACGAACATTTGTAGTAGAGAAACCACCGACATCTGTTGGAGCCTTTTGATCCCAATCGCCAATTTCTATATGAGATCCTCTCCACCTTTGGACCTGTGGGTCTGTGTCCACATATAGCTGGATGTGTTAGGTCCTCGTCTGTCTGCTGTCATTGTTGGACAGTAATGACTTCCATTTAATTGCTTCGACTGTTACGAAAATTACCCTTCTTCCTGATTTGTAATCTGAGCTGAGAGTCATGCTCCTAGAAGCTTCCTGCTTCTGATCAATTTGTTCTCTCTCGATCACTGAATAACAACAAGATCTATATGTCCATCGCTTGTTCTCAGAACAAGTCTCATTATTTTTACTCTTGTAGGCCATAACATATGTTCTTTCCCTACAAGTCAAATTTAGTCAGATGGTTAGCGATATTGCATAATCAAATTCAACCAATTCAATGCAATGACAATAGTTCACACAATTATGTAAATATCTTAGCTAATGCTTCAACACAACACTCGTACATATCCTAATCATATATGGTAACTATCTAGATGCTATCAAGAGTGTGCAGTACTCTAAGCATGTAAGAAGGAGATATCATCCAAGACTAGCTCCATTAAGGGCTCTTGGAATGTTGTGCAACACTATGGGTTATTTAAACAATCATATACATAACAAATACTACATGAGCCTTCTTCTCATC
This sequence comes from Pseudotsuga menziesii, assembly GCA_001517045.1. Lineage (NCBI taxonomy): Eukaryota > Viridiplantae > Streptophyta > Pinopsida > Pinales > Pinaceae > Pseudotsuga > Pseudotsuga menziesii. The sequence continues at coordinate 347,710 of LPNX010937520.1, forward strand.
AATATCGGTTAGATGAGAGAGAACTATATCACATGCTCAATAATTCTCTTAATTCTAGGAATATAGATCTGCATACAACTTGTTATGAAAATATGTTCAAGATAAACAAATCTAATCTACAAGAGAAATAAATCCAAATACTTATCTTTTATTGTTTTGTGGTTGGGCTCCCACTACCTCCTTATAGGAATCATGAGAGTCTTCTGATCTTCATCTTCTTCCTGGAAGACCATCGAATTTGGATCTTCCATGATAATCACATTTTCTCAACATGGAGAGTACTATAAGAACTCCTTTCGACAATCTTCTGCACTTTCTTCAGAATCATCATTCCTTGACTTCTTATGTGGAGTATCTTCATCAACATCAGGAGTTGAGGCTTGGAGTTTTCTCTTCTTTGAACCACGACATTGCCTGGCATAATGACCGTACTTCTGACATTTAATGCACTGGATATGTGAAAGATCCTTCTTCTTCTTTTGTTCTGGAATGGGACTTGATCTTTCACCTTTGTCTTTCTTGCCGTAATACTTTCTTCCATTACCTTTTCCCTTCTTGACATGAGATGTAAGGGCTTGATTTTCTTCATGTTGACTGCCATGCAATTTGCCTCTAGCTGCAAGTCTAGTCTCTTCTTGTCTACAATCTGCCCATAATGGATCAAACTTGGGCAACTTGGATTGCCCACTGAGACTTTGGATGAGTGATTCCCAAGAGGGAGGAAGACCATCAAGAATCGTCGTGACGAGTTCTCTAATTTCAGTTGATTCTCCAATGGTACTCAATTGATCTCTTAGCTCGGAAATATTCATGAAGTAAGTCAGAATTGAGTCTGACCTTGTTATCTTGATATTGGATAATTGTTGTCTCAAGGCAAGAGCTCGGTTGATGTTGCTATCTTCAAACAACTTCTTCAAGACTTTAAACATCTTCCTGGGTTGTCTTCTTCCGAGAAATTTGAGGAACCAAGTGGTCTCATACTGAATCTACCAAGATCCTTCTTTCCCTAACATCGTTCTTCCTCCACCGAGTCTTTTCTGTTTCTTCTTCTGGTTCTGAAACCTTCTCATTGACAAACTTCTATATATCATTTTCTTCCAAGATGAGAAAAACTCTAGACTTCCAAAAGCCCCTTCAAGTCTATCTTTAACATTCATACCAATCATCTCGACTGTAGGCTGATCCAGAAATCCTAGCAGGAGCTAGGTCAAATTTGAAGTTTGGATTCTGGCAAATATGATTCCACAGATAAATGCATCCTCCTAGGGCGAGTTGAATAGACCTTCTTTTCTCCCAGATTTGTGGACATAACAACAAGAAAGTGGAAGCCCTAGTTTTTGGTACCGACCGAGTTAGGTAAAAAACTGGAAAATTCTTGAAATGAGGATCTGCTTCCATAGAGAGATGTGCCCTACCAAGGCGAGTTGGAGGATGTCAAGATCGAACCAAATCAATGGACAGAAGGGCTTAAACCAAGAAACCCTAGATCTTGACCCTGATAGAGTTAGGTCAAAAAATGAAAATTCACCAATTTGGATTTTGCCTCCACAAAAAGGTGTGCCCTTATAGGGCGAGTTGCTCAATTCTCCTTTCGAGATGAACTAAGGTTGCAAACACTCCAAAGTATGGAGCCCTAGTTTCCGACAATGGCTTCTTTTAGCACTGCTCTGATACCATGTTAGATTTTATAGATATAGCAATATAATTCAATTGCACATATAATAAAGATGATCACTAAAATAATAACCAAGCACATAAACAATAGACACAAATATTTTGATTTGGGAAACCACTAAGGGAGAAAACCCAACAACTTTCTAATAGAGATAATCAGTTCAGAGATCAGTGTACATCCAGATTCCAGATTCATATGTAGCAGAGAGATAAACCCCAAGAATATAAGAGAAACTTCTTCTATGGTAGAGAACCCCAGAATATCTTCTTCTAGCAGGTGCAACAAACTTCTTCTTGGGTGGAGCAAACTTGCTTGGTGAGAATGAGTGAGGGTGCCTTCTATTTATACTTTATCATGCAGACTTTTTCATCTTTCAACTGGGGCCGACTTGTCTTCTAGTGTGCAAAATATGTGTTGTCTTCATGTCTCTTCTAGGGTCGACTTGGTGAGGATGCCTCACGCAACTACTACATCAACAGGTCCATGTTAGCACGATGAGGAGGCTCAAACATAGGGCTTGTGATCTTGGGCAAGAAATCCATCCAGCTCCTCTTCTCTTCAAGGCACAATCTACTCACTATAGTTTCTTGATCTGAATCTTTCTGTCTCCACTCAGCCCAAAGTTGACTCACCACCATAGAAACTAATGGTTGCTTAACCTCAACGAGGTGATGCAACATGATGAAGTTGGAGGCAAATCTTGTCTCAACAACTTTTAACAACTCCAATTTGGAGTATCCTCGAAATATTGCTTGAGACTATTGGTGGTTGGTGATGAATTTAATTATCTCCCGTTCTTTCCCTATCAGTTCCTTTATCCATGGATCTTTGTTGTCAATTTCTTCTAGGATCAAATTTAGATTATGGACAATGGATGGTGTCCAAAAAATGTGATCATACCCGCTCAATAATTAGACTTGCAACTTTGCAAACTAGTGCATTATCCGTGATAACTTGCACCACCTTACTTGGCCGTATTTGCTCAATAGCTTTCATTATAAAATCAACAATGAAAGGAGCATCCTTTACCTCTCTTGAGCAATCTTCAACCTTTAGGAACATTGGTCCTTTTGGTGAAGTGGCAATGATATTTATCAATGGCATGCGCCGAGTGTCTGTCCATCCATCTGAGACAATTGTAACACCATAGCTACCCCATGAAGCACGTATAGGTGATAAAACATCCTCCAAAAGCCTACCCCATAAAGCACGAATAGGTGATAAAACATCCTCCAAAAGCTCCTTGTCCTTTTGTAGTAGATTGGTTCGGACTTTTTCATAGTTGGGCCCCTTGAACCCTTTAGGAGCTGTGTTAAGTGCCCTCCCCATGTCTTGACAGTAAGAAGACCAAACCACATTGAAAGGGATACCACAAGCATAAATGGCTCTAGCCACTCTTGTTTCAGCTTCTTCCCTCCCTTGAACGTTCACCAGTTTAGCTATATTGCTGTCTTGAATTGAAGGAGAAGGGATTTTTGTGTTTTTTGATGCTTATCCCCGTGTTTGAGCTGCCTTCCTCTTCCTTGCTTCCTGCAAAATCCTTGGTTCCATGGGTGCAGCTTGAGGAGTGGCATTCGTAAGCTTATAATGTCTTCTTTTAACCCTATCAGACTCTTGCTGTTCATTCTCATACTTCCTCCTTTCCACTGGTCATTTGTTTTCATGCAACTATCAATCCCTTTTCCTGTTTCATGCAAAAAATGTGCCTTCATTCTTGGGTAAGTGCCCTTATACAGGCCATTGCAGAGAATGTAGCACCATTCCCATGAACCACCACCTCGAATTCTTGAAATCTTTTTAACATGCCTCCACAGAGGGTAATAGTCACCCCTCTTGTTAGGCTTAGAAAATGGAGGAAAAGAAGCTTCATTGGTAGCCATTACTGCTGCAAAATATGAGAAAACATATCAACATATTTCTTTTTAATAATGGAATCAAAAAGCAAATGGAAAACACCAAAACCCTATCTAAAAGCTTCAAGAATAGTTGCTGCTCACCACAAAAGACCAGGTTGTGACTGGGGCTGCCCCAAAACACCACGAACAACAAAAACATATGGTTGTAGCTGCTTAGAAAAGCTATCTCTGTTTATATAGCAGCCACACAATGATCCCTCCCTCTACCTGCAAACAAATCGTTTCCTCAAACAGCCTCCCAAATTACCCTTGAATTATCCTCAAGTTGGGTTGTAGCAAACTGTTATCAAATTGCCTTCCTCAAGCAACCCTCTCTTGCTCAAATTGCTGTGTGAGAGAATGAGGTGAAATTCTCCTTTTATAAAAGAAAATTGACTTTTAGAGGCTTCTAGATATTTCCTAAACCTTCATTAATCCTTCAAAAATCAACTTAACACATTAATTAAGTGTCGGGATATTTTTTTGGGCCAGAAAATCCTTATTTCGTGGGTGTTACGTGCTGTATGGATGGTAGTACGACCATGAAACACATTTAAGGCCGTACCACATGTGTTTCATTCATGTGAAACAAGGTGGTATGGCTTGAAACATGTTTCATGGCCATACCACATGCGTTTCAGCGTTGCCATGCTGGTAGGACACTGGTACAGGGGGGTTTACGCGTTTCATGCAATCTAGCTTATGTAAAATCATAAGATATATAACTATAAATAATAATACATGAAGAACTATATGAATCCACGATTGAAAATCAAATCTGGAAAATGTACAAGCTTTGGATAGTTGAAAGCTATATGTATATATATGTGCTCACAATGAAGTATATGTACATACCATAGCTTTCTCTCAAGTCTAGTAGAAATCCACTAGCTCTCCAAAACTCTACCTAGGGAAAATATGAAACCTTAACTCAACCAAGGAGCTCTAATATGCAATAATCACTCCAATACATCCACCAAAGGCACGCTATTCTCTTCTCTTCTTCTTCAACAAAAGTACCCTAGGGTTTTGTCACAAAACCCTAATCTCCAATCTCTAAGGGATAAGCCTAACCCTAAACCTCCAAGATTCTCCAAGATACTTTAAACTTGTTTAAAGAGACCAAGAAACCCTAGCAAATCCAAGAGCGAAAGATCAAATACAAGTGAAAAACCAAGAGAGAAAGAAGAGTGATTATCGCCAATGTCTCCTCCACAAGAGAAAACTCAAGTTAGAAGAGCAAATTCCAAATGAAGGTGTCTCGTCAAGACTTCATAACTCCACGTAGGGTTCATGAAGAAACTCTAGTGACTTCTTCTAAGAAGCTAGGTACAAAGAGAAGGGTTTGATAATAATGATCATGATGAATGAAACAACAAACAGTTCCTCAACACATCATTCTAGCAGATTTTGGTGCTCGACCCTTTCAACTTGAGATGGTGTTTAGTTTGGTCTCTTTTCTGCATCGCCTATGAAGCTTTGCTAACTCAACGACATGGTGGGACCGATACCTGTACTTGGCCTATTGTTGTTTGTTGGCTAGTGCCTATTGTTTTATGGTCATGTGCACACACAAGAAAGTATTTCCAACGAGTCAACAATTGTAGCATATGTCATAATAGTACTATCAACTGAAAGTCCTTGTCAATCTCTGGCACATGACATGGTGATTTGAGCAAACTGGAAGCATCTTTGGCAAATATTGATGGGAAAACCATAGATCTCATCTATGGGATGTTTGGAACTGTTGGCTGTGATGGAATATCACATATATAATTTTCATCAAGTCACCCCTACATGTCATGGGGTAACAACCCCAATCCATCATCTGGTCCTCTGGCGCCTCCAGAAATTGATCTTGAACTAGTGGAACCTCCGTGTCTTTCTTTTGGGAAATAGTGACATTAAATCCCCTCCTACTATGGCATGCTATTCCTCTACTTGTTCTCTTAAGGATTTAAAAGATTTCCAAATAATGACATATTCCCCATATTGTATATGGGAGTATACATTGCAAAATCTAAGTATTTCCCTTGTAATTTTGTTTTTTAGTGCAATCATAATCCAACTTTGGGTGTTGCTTTGTTCTATCCTTTGAAAAGTTCTTCTATTCCAAAGTGTTTATATACCCCTTGATGCTTCTCTTGAATTAATTGTTTCTCCTTCACAACTCCTCCATATTTTGGTACTGGTTTCTAACACCACCTTATCCTCTCTTTTTGTCTCTTGGATGAGCATGAATGAGGGATTTTCCTCTCATATAAGATCTTTTAAAGCTTCTACATGGTTTTGGATCCCAATCCCTACAATTCAAGAGACGATATTCATTATTTACCTGAAGATGGAAGTGAATCTAGCCTAGGGCCTCCTTTCGACCATTTATTTCTTGGACTTTTGATAGCTGAGTTCCTTAATTATTTTTTCAATAGTAGCTTGATAGCCTAACCTTTTCTCTTTGGAAGCAGGCTCTTCTCTTTTCTCCTTTGAGGATCTTCTTCTTTCCTTCTTCACTGGCAACCTGTCATCCTCCGAATCCTTTGTCTCTTCTTCTTGTTGCTCCTTGGCCTTTTTTCTTGTCACCACTCCCATTGGTATCGATATAGTCTTGGTTGTGGATGGATTTCCTTCCTTATCTTCTAGATGCCTTGTTCTTTTTTTTACCCCTGCTGCTTAGTTCTTCTAATACCGGTAGGGATTCTGTAGATTTCTTTTCCAAGGAGTGCCCCACTTTTTCTGACAACATAAACTTTAAGCTAAGCTAAAAAGATGTTGCTTTAGCCTTTAACTAAGAATTTGTTTCTTAGTAGGATTTGTTATTTATTCGAGGGGGGTATTTTTTATCCAGAAAAAGCCCAATTCTTTTACAGTGACCTATGCCCACTAATATTTTGGATTAAGAAAGTTTTGTAGGGTATATGGACTTCTTCAAAAAGGGGCATTCATCATTTTTGTCATATTGGTAATCATCTATATCAATTTAGATCAATTTTTGCAATGCATTACTGCTTTTTCTTCCAGACTTGCAACAGCTATCTGAGTTAGAGATGGACATATCAGAATTTGCCTTAGGGATTGTTCTTAGGTAGGGAGGAATCCAATTGCCTATCATTGGTAAACTTAATTTTACCAGGATACGAATGTATGTTTGGACACATATTTGGATACTGATGTGGCAATTTAAAAATTGGTAGGATGATAAACATGCATACATATCTATCCATCTATATGGTGTGGAATCTCTCTCTCTCTCCAATATCTATATTTATATTCTAGATCCATGTGTATACAATATGAGTAATTCTTATACTACTATCATAATTATAAAAAACATTCCACAAGAATTACAGTATGGTGTACACTTTTTTTTGTTTTGGAAATGTTGCTTATAGAAACTTTTAACAGTCTTTTGGTTAAGTGGCCATGCTATGAGTGGCATTTCTGTGTCGTCAAAATCACCTGAGACTAATAAGGTATACAATGTATATTAATAAAGCATACATGGAATACACTTTCCTAGTCTAAAACAAAAATTGTGGAATATTTTGTAAAAATAATAATAATAATAATTATCCAAGGGACACAAGCCTTGTGAACAATTATCAAAGGTGCCCGTTAAGATTGTATTTAAGGGCCCTCTCATTGTATCTATATCATCTCTTATTCATTATTCAAAATATATTCCTATATGGATTTCTGTAATTTTTTTTTTCCAAGGAAAAAAAGCGTAATTTTATTCATCTTTCGAGATCAAAATTACATTCTGAATATTCACTGAAGCGTGAATCCATTCAACCATAAGCTGGTTCTTTTGAAGGGCCTGTAAGGTCTTCTGTAAGATAAACATGGTAAGCATACGCAGATGCTTGTCCAAAGAGTATACATTTCACTGTCGATTACTAACAGTACATGAAGTCTGATATACAAAAGAACAAAATAAACAGTTTACTTTGTGCCAAGAACTTCTGCGGTGTAGACTGGAAATGCATATGAGTATGCATTTTACATAAGAGAGATGATCGTTACCTTTGATCCTCTCGTTATCATGACAATGATATATGTTATCATAAAAACATAAGATAGAGTTCTGCCTGTTATACATCTGTAGTTTTAAGTCAACAAACCTGTCGACCAACCTGTCAAAAATCATAGTTGTTCTATAAACGGCCTGTGGTAAAAAGCCTGCAGTCTGCCATTAGTGAATTCTTTCACCATCCATGTACCCTCTGCCAGCCGGAGCCCTTCCTTGGAAGCTTTGTCCGCTTCCGTGTTGTTTTCCCTGTATACATGCCGGCATGAGTAGGAGTTAAAACGTGAAAGGAGCTGCCGGATTGAAAAGAGAATATGAGCAAGCCTCAAATGCATACAGTCTTGAGTATGATTGATCCAGTTTATAACATTCAATGAGTCTCCCAGAAAGTTTAGTTCCGTGCATCCTTTTTCAATTGCAAACATCAAGAGTAATTTGAGACTCATTAACTCAGCAGAATTATTTGTGCCCCCCCCTAGGCCCATAGACAAAATGAAGAAGTGGGACTCTGTTAAATAAAGAACTGCGCCTCCTCCACATATATTGTTTTGAGCTGCCCCGTCAAAGAAAGCCCATGGAGAAGTTCTGTCTATCTCCACCTCTAAAGTCCTTTGCTCTCTTGCAGCCCTTATATGAACTGGGAATGAGTTGTAAAACCCCACAGACAGAGCCCCTGTGATAGCCGGGGTACTTGGAATATCCTTGAAAATGGCCTTGTTCCGTGCAAGCCAAATCCCCCAAATTACCAACAGTGGTAACATTTTTAAATTTTTTTGAGTTGTCCTACGCCACCAAGAATCCCAAGCTGCCCCAATTGTATCCCCTTCCCACTGGCAAGGAGTGCCTGTCATAGTGGATACCACCCTCCAAACTTCAATTGAGTAGCAGCATGTAACAAATAAGTGATAGTTTGATTCCAGCTCCCTTTTGCAAAGCACACACCAGCCAGGCCCTTGAAAAGACCGCTTCTGGAGCACGTCCCAGGTAGGAACCTTGTTGTTTAGGACACACCACATAAACAACTTGGTTTTAGCTGGAAATTTAAGCCTCCACAGGGGGCTCCACCACCAGGTCACTTCCCTTTGCTCTGCCCCAGCACTAAGAAGTAAATACCCAGCCTTTGGTGTATAGTCACCCCCCGGAGCAGCCTCCCAAACCAGCGAATCTTCTTGTTCTGTGAGAATAATATGTGCCCGAACCAGCTCCCTTATGTAGGTCTCGACATAAACAGTCTCCTTGGCCCTCAATCCTAAAGAGTTAGCCCTTCTCCAAGATTGAACCCACGGTTCAGCTGGCCTTGGATCAGCTAGTTGGTTAAGGGTAGTGATCCCTCGATGGCCTAATTCCTCAATGATATCATCTGGGAGAAGAAGTTGGTTGGTGCTGCCCAGCGATGGGTCCCTCCCAATCAAAACATTTTCCCCATTTCCCACATCCCAAGCAAGATTATTCTCAATCAGATGAAAGGACTTTACAATCGCCTTCCAAATCACCGAACCTCCTAAATGTGATTTCCTGGGATTTCTTATCCAGTCTAAGAGGCTCACATCAGGCAGGTATTTTTGCTTTATCACCCTAGACCACAGACTACTGGACTTCACTAACCTCCATCCTCCCTTAGCAGCCAAGGCTTTTGAGAATAAAAAGATGTCCTTTAGACCCCACCCTCCTAATCCTTTTGGGACTGCAATTCTTTTCCAGTTAACCCAAGGGGTAGTCTGATCTTCCTTTTTTCCACTCCACAGAAATCTGAAACAGATTCTCCTTATCCTTTTGAGAATCCCTTTCGGAATTCAGGACAGCGACATCCAATACACAGGAATTGACTCCAAAACAGCTTTGACTAAAACTAATCTTCCTGCTCGAGAAAGCCACTTGTGACTCCAAACCATTAGTCGCTTTTCAACCTTCCCTACCAGCCAGTACCAATCCTGTTTCCGATACAGGTTGGCCTTCAGAGAGAAACCAAGGTATTTTAGCCCTTCATCCAGTCCAGCTGTGTTAAAAGGAAAGAACCTCGTTATTTCCGCCTCCTCTTCCGGTCTAAGCAAATGTGTAGTCAAAGAAGATTGCCAATATTGATCTCCATGCCAGTGGCCTTTGCGAAGAGTTCCAAAATTTCCTGCAGAGCTCGGGTATCTCCTCTAGTACCAGAGCAGAAGATAAGTACATCATCCACAAAAAGTGGATGTGTAATAAATAGGTTTGGAGCAAGTTGAATTCTGGAGAAACGACCAGCAGCTCTGGCTGCTCTTAATGCCCTGCTTAATCCTTCAGCAACCAGAAGGAAGAGGATTGGAGACAAGGGACAGCTTTGTCTAAGGCCTCTCTCAGCATGAAAAAAGGGGGAGGCCGCACCATTGATCAACATAGAAAAGGAAACAGTTGTAATACATGACATAATCCATCTTATAAAATTGATACCAAAGCCGAGGTGAGTTAGAAGTAACCTCAGATATAACCAACTTACTCTGTCATACGCCTTAGAAAGATCGATTTTGAGAATAGCCCCCTTCAATCTCCTAGTCTTTAAACTGTGAAGACCTTCCTGCGCTACCCCTATTGCCTCATGGATCTGTCGCCCTTCCAGAAACCCAAACTGTTTGGCTGAGATTTGAGCTGAAAGGATAGCTTTCAATCTTTTAGCGATTAATTTTGAGATAATCTTGTAGACACAGTTGCACAAGGAGATTGGCCTAAACTCATTGAGAGATGTTGCATTATCTGACTTTGGGATGAGCGCTATAAATGTAGAGTTGAAACTAGCCGGGATCCAACCAGACGACCTTGAATCTTCTATCACCTGCAACAGATCCCTCCCCAAGATATCAAATAGGTCCAGAAAAAAATCAATCGTCCATCCGTCTGGCCCTGGGCTTTTATCTTTCTGGAAACTGCCCAAAACCTCCTTGAGTTCTTCTTCCGACACTTCCTTCATTAGTTCCCTATTGCCCTCCTCTTCCACAAAACGAGGAAACATCTGAGCCAATCTTATTACCTCTTCAATTGAGGCCTGTGGAGGAGCTTTGAACAAACGCTGAAAGTGGTTTACCCCGCAGGTGGCCTTATCTGCAAAAGTTACATGAGAATTACCCTCCTAATCCTGAAGACTCCATATGGTATTTGCCACCTTCCTTCCTCTAGCATATGCATGGAAGAATTTAGTGTTATCGTCCCCACATTCCAACCAGAGAGCTCTGCTTTTGAGTCTCCATGATTCCTCTTTTTCCAACAGCACTGTACTTCGTCTCCCCTCCAACCTTGACAAAGCCTCCTTAGACTCTTGCGTAGCAAAACCTCCTCCTTCTCCTTCGTAAATCAGCAAAAGTGCTGCTTCTATATTCTTCAGTTCAACATCGTCTCTTCTTCTCTTTGCAACTGCCCATTCCTTGATTATCACTTTAAATTTTTTTATATTGTCTGCAAACTGAATGGCAGCCGATCTGTCGACATCCCCTTCGATAGGATTCCAGTGTGTGAGAAAAAGAGTTTTGAAAGTCTCATCCTGAAGCCATAATTTGTTGAATTTTAAAGGGCTCGAAGGGTTGATAGGCCCCTTTTTGATTTCAAAGAAAATTGGAAAATGATCAGAAAGACCCCCACTGCCCACCCATTGTCTTAGTGAGAAAAATTTGTCCACCAACTGCTCTGCTACCAAAAAACGATCAATTCGTTTCGCTACCCTGGCATCCCCACTGCGGTTATTTCTCCAGGTCGTCTTAATTTTAACAGGCTCAATGTCCAGCAGACCTTTCTCCACCAATTTCTGAACAAAATAACCTGCCAAGGAGTCCACCTGGGCATGTGGTCCCCACACCTCATTGTGCCCCAGAGAGAAATTAAAGTCTCCCCCCATCACCACCGAGTCACCATTCACCAAGGGATTTTGTAGCAGAGAGTCCCAAAAAGGAACTCTATTGATATAAGGCCCATAGACATTAACCACTGTAAGAGACATCCCCAGCTCCTCAGAAAAAACTTCAAAACCCAGCACAGCCTCCGTGCCCCAAGAATTAATCAGCTTAACATGACTATTTTTCCATCCCACCGCCAAGCCCCCGGAGCGACCTCTAGCATCCAGAGTCACGAAAGACCACCCGGGTATCCAGCTTTCCAACCTTTCCTGGATCACCTCACCTACTCCTAAAGTCTCTTGTAGCATGATCACATCCGGGTGTTCAAGAGTAAGCACCCTGATGAAGGCTGATTTCTTACCAGGTCCAGCCAGCCCCCGAAAGTGAAAAGACAAGAGCTTCATATGCGACCTTTCTTCTTGGCCTTCTTCGCTCTAAGGGCCTTTTCAATTGAAAGTTGTTTGCCTCCTAAAAGATCCTCCTTGGCTCTGGACTGAGCCTTAAAAAGATTAGTCTTTCTCCCCCGTCCCCTTCTCACAGGCGAAGAAGTTTTACCCAACCCAGAGGAATGCTTATGACAAGATCTGAGAAAGTACCCCGAATCCGTAGAATCTGGAGGAGAGGGACAGGATTCTTCAGGGAGAATTTCTGGGTCTGGATCCAAAACAACAGAAGAGGGATTATCCAAAGCAGATAGGGGGATTGGAGAAAGGGCGTTTGAAGCAGCAGCAGTCAATCCTGGAGATATGTCATGGGAGTCGAGGAGTACATGGAGTGGTAGAGGGGAGCCAGACTGACCCGAAAGGGAAAGCTTCCTCAGACCATCGATCCAATCAAACCCAAGAAAGGAAACATTATTCAAGAACAAATTAACATTTGACAGATTAGGAAAAGAGGGTGTACCTGAACCAGAAAGATCCCCTGAAGCATAACCAACTGCCGAGTCAGTGACCTGAGCTGGCGGATCTCTAGGCCCTTCAACCACTAGAGGTTCAGTAAAGATCAATTCTTCCACAGACGGATCGCTGCCCACATCGTCCGCAGAGGTTTGGGCCGAGCCAGAGGAACCGGCAGCCTTCTCTGATGTACCCTTGCACACAGCGTCAGAAGCTTTCCTTCTACTGCCGTTCAGAGGGCGCACCGACATAGTACAAGCCGAAACCGGATGCCCATAGACATGGCATCTTCTACACCGAAAGGGAACATTCTCGTAGTCCAGGATTTGTGGGATAATCACCGGTCCCCAATCCAAATTGATAGATTCTGCCAAGCCCTCCTTGAGGTTTATATTTACCAGGATTCTGGCTACCTTCTTCTCCTTTGTTTCTAAGAAAGATAGGTCCGCCTCCAGAAAAGACCCTAGTATATCGCCTATCCTCCTAAAGTGATACAAATCCCAGAAGTGTAAAGGAAGAGCTGGCATTCTTACCCATACTGGTACAACGTCTACCCTTTCTTTGCTGGCGTCAAACAAAGGGCTCCATGGTTTCATAAGAACAAGAGAGTGGTCAATATGCCAGCATTTGTTCTGAATCCATCTAAGGTCCTCCTCTTTCTCCAAATTGACCGCAAACCATCCTCTATTCAACATCTCAACCACCGGAGCATATCCTAGCTGTGTGCCCCAAGTCGCCGCAACCCAATCCTGAACAGTTTTTTTGGTAAAATTCCTACCCAGAACCCTCCCAACCAGGGTACATTTCGCCATATTCAGAACACTCTCCCAAGCTAAATCTTCGCCGACCACATAATTCCGTAGCTTCTTTGTTTTAATCCAATTCTTCCTTCGTCTTTTTGGAGAGCCACTGACCACTTCTTGTCTTCCAACTGATTCACCCAATGCTCTTGGACATCCACCATAGAGATCCCTTCTGGGAGACCCAAAACCTCGCTGCTCAGCTACATCCAGCGGCACCCTCAGCTCATCCTCCGAGGATACTCCACTTTGCCCCTTGCCCTCCAAAACCTGTCCAGCCTCTCCTACTGAGGTCACCTGAGCGAGTCCCTCCACAGCCTCGAACCCTCCTCTTTGATCAGAGTCCGAAAAACCTAAATTTCGGGCGAGGAAGGCCCCTGCTTCCCTCCAACACGAAAGCTCCAGCAACGTTTCAGACTGTTGAACAGCGGCCTCCACTTGTAAATCAACCGGAAAAGGCTCCAACAACGAACTAGCAAAAAAGACAGACGGAGAAGTAACATCTTCCAACCCTAACGGCTCTAATCTGGCCGGGCCCAATACCTCATGACCCATTCTAGGGAAATCCACCATCTGCTCCATCAGCCCTCCACCTGGCATCGCCCAGATGTCAGTGCTTTCCATCCTGTCGCTCGAATAATCAACCATGTCCAGATCCTCCATCTCTGCCAAAACGGTAACCGTCACCGTCAAAAACCCGCAATCGTTAACCCTCGAAGACCCCAACAACCAGCCTCCGTCACAGGAAATAACCGCCTATTCAAGCCACTATCAACACGAAACCACAGCACAGGAACGACAGGGGCTAGCTTGAAGGGAGAAGGAAACCATGGCCGACCCCTAGTCCAAGCTAGAGGCCTAGACCATCCGCGCCCTTCCTCTCGCCGCCTACACCATCGCCTTCACTTGCAACCAAACCCTAGCTTCCTCATGCATTGGATACTGCCCTCTCAGTTCCTCTTTACACCATAAAAGTTGGAAAGGAGATCCTTCTCATCCACCATTGGACCTCTGGATTTCTGTAATTTATCATATATGTTTTGGATATTTCTTTAGTAACGAACCTAGTTTGTCACATTGGTATCAAAGCTTCGTTTCCTGATTCGGTCTTTGGCCACACTCATTCCTTCTTTGGAGTTTCTCTGCATCTGGTCTTTGACCCAAGCAGCCCTTTGCTATTTCTTTTTCAGAAATTACATAAAAAAAAGAAGTCATTTCTGCTGCCAAATGTAAAAAATAAAAAGAAGCAAATTGCATTGAAGATTGTTGTTGGAAAAAGGCATTTGGAAATTCACAGTACAGGCAAATTATTAAATTAAAGGTGACTGGCCAATCGAAGGGTTATAATGAATTTGCCAAGGATTGTATTGGGAGACGCCATGTTGATTTTTGTTTGCTCCATTGGTAACGAGGCCGTTTGAAACTAGTTACAAACCTGTATGTAGGGAAACAATTTAATAAACTGAAGAGAGTTTTACTTAGCGCTATTTGGAAGCCCACGTATAACATGTGGGCCTAACAGTTAAGAATATATGTTTCCTCCGAGGAAGTCATATGTTCAAATCCCAAGGGGTTAGGGTATGTACACCTCCGTAGACTTAAGCAGTTACATTGCTGTGCAGAGGGGTGTCCCTTGTCCCACAGACAAGGGGGTCTCATACACCAAATTGGTGTCTGGATTTGCTGTAACCTTAAAAAATGGATTATTATTTTTATTATTATTTTAGAAGTTTGTTAGAGTTGTTGTCACCACCACCAAGTCCTCCATACATTAGGTAGTACAACTTTCCTCATCTACCAAAAATCCACTAGTCTACTTTGTGCTACCGTCAGAGGGAAGATAAAAATGTGAACAGGTGTTCAGGATATTGTGTAGCCACCAATAACTGTTGCAAATCAAGCCATTGAGGTTGTAACGACCAATTTGGGTAGTGACCTGTTGCCTAAGGGTAACATTGCTAAGGTGAGATAAGGATATGATTGGCCAACTACACACCCGCCTAGTGAATATTAGGAACACATTACATTCAGAGGAATCGACGGTCATAATTTGATGTACCTATGTCATATGCAAGGCAAGCCACCATAAAAAAGTTGTTGTCGAACTCTTGTGGTGCCATCAAGTCATAAGTCGTGGGTGAGAGGTAATATGACACAATTGTGCCAATTCCGATTCATTAAATTTTAATTAAGTGGTTACACCATCTTAAAAGTCCAACATTAAAAAATTGAAATAAAGTGAACCGGATTTATAATGGAGGTGATATATCATTATATTCTAAGTCCAACATATATTATAAAAAGAGACGTAAGAGCTTCAAGGAGATATTATTATTTTATTAAAAAGGTGACCAAGAAAAAAAATATAGAAAGAGAAAAGTGAATACAGAAAGGTGAATTTTGTTTTTTTTTAAAAGAGACAAAGACTTTAATCGGAATTAAAAAAGTGCCCATTCAACAACAACAAAGAGGGTTATTCAAAGTTTATTAAACCCCATCCATATGACAAAATTACCACATTAAAAAGGATATATCATACTAAAAAGCACTATTAAATCCCTATTATCAATTATTGGAATCACATGAAAAAATAAAGTGATATTTTAGTTTAGAAGACAAATAAGGATTCACTATAAAAAAAATTGGATCCTAGCAATGAAAATAAGGGGAGATTTTCTAAAAGTCATGAAAAGTACGGTTATACGCTATTAAATCTTAAAGGATCTATTCGAGGAAGGGATATTAGCATTGCTATTAATCTGAACGATGACCACAATTACATTAATGTCGACTTATCCAATCAATTGATAATTCCAGAGTCTAATCTAGTCGAACTAAATGATTGGTGTAAAGGATATAAAAAAAATCTCCAATTAACATTTAACGATTATACGTTCATATCCCAATTCAACATTGTATCAAAGTCTAACAAAAATATTGGCATAATTCTAGGTTCTCTCTAGTTGGAAACACTCAGAACATTCATCTTAAATGTTAAAAAAAGGTTCTTGACATTCTGTTGTAAGAGGAAGGAGTTAAACTTGCAAGATATCACAATGATGTCATGCTCAAAAGAGTTCTCATTAGAAGACTTCAAAGATATCTCGAGGGTGATCCCTCAAGATGATCAGAAGTCAATATAGAAAATGCAAAAAGAAGTTGAAAAGGTTTGTCGCTGATAAGTAAAAAGAACTTACACACTTAAGAAGTTATAATCAAGATTTACTTACACAAATTAAGAAACTTAAGAATGAAAAGAAGTTGCTACAAAACAAGTTAGAGAAATCTACGAACAAGGAAACATTGACTGAACCAATGGAAATAGAGAAGTTTCTGGTTAAGAAAATCCAAACCTCAGAGAAAGGAACAAACACCGATCCAGATGAATTATCAGAAGAATTGAAAGTTGAAGAGAGATCCAACAAACAAGATTCACAAGAGAATAGGGAGTGTTATCATCATCCAAATCACAAAAGTCGTTATGACCAACGACAAGGTCAAGAAGAATATAAACAATATTCTTCTTATAGACAAAGAAACTACAACTTTGAAAAAGAACGAAAACAAAATCAACAGCTTGTTTGGAGGCAAAAAACAAGTAGTTGTGTCATAAGAATCGACCAACAAAAGGTTCCAATGAAAGTCAATTTTGGTTGTGTTATCCACTAAGTTGCCCTTAGGTGGATTTCCAGAGCAGTCAAAGACTTGAACAATTCGATTGTTCATCACATGTGTTTTGAGGTCCATCAAGCCAATCAATGGCCCTTTTTTTAATTTGTTTTTACATGTTCATACCCTGCCGGGAATTGTAATAAATGACTTAGCATGATGAAATAATGTAAAAGGTTTGGCTTCCTAGGACTTAGTAATCAATATTTTACTCTAGGGTTTTTTTCCTTCAGAATTATATCTCGTTTTTTAATGACTTATAATTTTCGAGTTTTTCACTTGCTCCTCCAAAGCTAGAGTAAGTGGCTTGGTGGGTAGGCCTTAGGAGGTGATTAAAACCTAGGTGTTAATGTATATTACCATGCTAATCATTATTTTAGAGTCATATGAACATGTACTAAGACCCCCCAGGAGTTTTTATTATTTCGGAAAATTTTAATTTTCTTGTAAAAACATGCCTGTTTTAATTAAAAATATTCACTAAGGCATAAAAGTGTGGTTAGGAGGAGGAATTAGGCATGGGCGTGCTCGTTTTCTAACTCAGAGCACCCACTTAACCCCTAAACCCACTTTCTTAAGTTTTTGAGTAATTATTTATCTCCAAAATTGAATATTACTCGAAAATGGTAAAAAAGACCAAAAAAATGGATAAAGTAAAAAATTTGGCAACTTATAAAATAAAGGAAACATGTCGAAAGTGATTTTTCTGAGTTGGCAAAGCAAAATGGAAACATTCCTATGGTTTCTAAAACACTTTGGAGTGTTTTTCTTGGCAAATAAAGGCAAGTCGATTTTGTTAATTCAAGTGGGGCGCATCTCTCAAGAAAAAGATGGAAATTTGTGAGGATAATAGCAAGTTTTGAGTTATGAATTGGAAGTTGGCATATTTTTTGCCTTTTCCATCCTTTATCCAATTCATATCCATCTTATGCCAACTCAAGCAAAGCGGTCTCTCTTGGTAAAGTGTGCCCTTGCCCTCTTGGTCATATTTTTCTATATAAGCAAGGCATTGCTCCATTATTTAGAGGATGGAGGATTGAACCTATGCTCTTGTAATACTTAGTTGCTTCTATATTTTGTTGAATAAAGTGAAGACTTTGGAGGTCCATATGGTGCAAATTTTCATGGTTTTGAATGCTTGAGGTTCATGGAGGTAATATTTAGCTAGTTGTACTTTTCTTTATTTCAAGCTTGTAGGTGTTTATCTAGCTTAGAAGCCTATTATTGGCTCATAGAGTAAACATTTGTTGTTTCAATTTGTTTACTTATGTTTTCCTATTAGAGATCTAAGAGTAGCCAACTGTAGTCAGTTATAATGAGGCTCTCCCAATTTTTTTATATCAAAATATACTAGATTTAATCTCGTTTGTTTAAAGGTTGTGTAGCTTTGCAGATCATCGAAGGCGAAGGAGGATTTTGAGCTCAGTTGCATCTTCTTCCTCTTCACCACTATTCTTTGGATCTAATCTTTTTGTCCTACAGGCGCCTTCTCTTTTTCACAACATTCAAGCTTGAGCTTGAGGGTTTTCTCTCCCATCTCATAAAAATTCAATCTTTCTCTTTGGTTACTTTTCTTACAATCTTAGATTTCTTTAAAAGATTATTATACGAAGTTTAGGCTTGTTTACATGTTAGATCTAAAGTGCTTTAATAGATATCTTAAGCTTAGATCTAACACTTCCTTTCTAGTACTCAAAGTAGTAAATTTTCCCCATTTTTTGTGAAGTACTAGATAGTGTATTTTATGTACATGGTTGGACTAATCGACTAATTTGTACATTGTTAGCTTGTTGTTTTTTAGCAGGTTGAAAGAAAAAGAGAGTGAAAATATGGCCAAATTTCAACAAATCTAGCTATCCAATTGCTTCAAAGTGCCCACTCTTTTTCCCTTTCAATTCCGAGTCATTGTAAACCTCACCAATCCCACATTTAAAGGATCAAAGGTCTTCTTTCTCCTAAAAACTTACTGTAATAAAAGAAATAAAAGAGAAGCAAGTGGGCTTTCCAAACGCCCACACTCAATTCCCCTTGGGGGATTCATGTCGCCTTCTTAGTGGTTCACTTTATGCTTTGTCTTTAGTTGCTTTTACTTTCAGTAAGTTTATTTTTGTTTCAAAGTTTCATTTACATTTGCAGAGTAACAAACACTAACACGAGATTACATTGCCGTAGTAATTAGTCTCACAATTTTCTTGTAACACAAGCACACAATTCGTCCTAACATGTATTCCTTCTGCAAGGAGTTTTAGTTTGTACTTTGCTTTGCAAATTGGAACAAACATTTGCCTCCTCCGTGTATGCTCTGCCCCTTGTAGGCTTGCTTGATCTCGGGGATATCCAAAAGCGAGAGTGTGCACTAATTAATTCCTCACATATAATTAATCAACTCATTTTAATAAAATTAACTCTAAACATTATGAAATCCCGACGTAAATTAGTTTGGTGAATAGTGGGAAAATTCTTCAGGGAAAGCGGTAACAATTAGAAAGTGACTGTGGAGTCCCGTTAGGTTACATCCTTGTTGGTGTAGTGTTGAACACCCCCCACGACTCCATCTAGCCCACATTTTTCTGTGGGGAGCCATTTTTCCCAAAATCTAGACATATTCCCCGTACTATTCGGTATATCGGGAATCCCCTTTCCCCTTTAATCACTCATCATTTTAATAATTATAACTGACCAAGTACATAGCAAAACATTTTCCCATTTTCAGCAGCATTTATTATTCTGACTCCATGAAGGCACTGGTTTAATTTTTGTAATTCCATTTGCTTTCAATCATGTTATGATTATTGATATATCTTGTTATGCTATTGAATAAAGTTCTCTAATTTTGTTAAGTGTCTTGTCATCAATTTACTCATCTTTAAAACTCCTAAAAAAATCCCATCTAACACTTAAAATATTTAAGAGCCTTAGGAAGTCTTTCTATAGGGACTACTCCCCTTGGCTTCGTTAGGAGTGAAGCCTAAACGGAGGATTCAAGATCAGGTGACAGTGCCTGACTCAAGACTTGCCCCTAAGCACACACCTAGCAGCTTGAATATTTTTGCTGCGTTAACCCTAGGTGTGTAATAGGCGACAACAGGTTGGATCAATTCACAATCGAATATTGATGTAACAATTTTGCTTAGGAATTCGAAGACCATATCGTCTTGTTTCATTGTGTGTTTTAGCTAGAAGCACAAAACATTTTTCCATTTTCAGCAACATTTATTATTCTAACTCCATGAAGGCATTGGTTTAATTTTTGTTATTCCATTTGCTTTCAATCATGTTATGATTATTGATATATCTTGTTATGCTATTGAATAAAGTTCTCTATAACTCCTAAAAAACAATCCCATCTAACACTTAAAATATTTTAGAGCCTTAGAAACTCTTTCTATAGGGACTGGTCCTCTTGGCTTCGTTAGGAGTGAAGCCTAAACGGAGGATTCAGGATCAGGTGACACTGCCTAACTCAAGACTTGCCCCCAAGGACGCACCTAGCAGCTTGAATATTTCTGTTGCGTTAACCCTAGGTCTGTAAGAGGCGACAACAGGTTGGATCAATTCACAATTGAACATTGATGCAACAATTTTGCTTAGGAATTCAAAGATCATATCATCTTGTTTCATCGTGTGTTGTAGCTAGAAGCACAAAAGAAGTCTTTCAATAATTATGCTTTGAGGACAAAGCATTTTTAAGGGGAAGGCAATGTAATAATAATAATAATAATAATAACAATAATAATAATAATTCAAGGGACACAACCCTTGTGAACAGTCATCAAAGGTACCCGTTAAGATTGTATATAAGTGCTCTTTCATTGTAACTATATCATCTCTTATTTATTATTAAAAACTAATTCCTATATGGATTTCTGTAGTCTGTCATATCTGTTTTGGATATTTCTTGAGTAACAAACCTTGTTCGTTACATATTTTTTCATTTGCAAGGAGGAAATGATGAAAAATATTAGAATTATACTAAGTTGCATGAAACAGGGACGCGTTGGAAATGTGACCCCCCAAAATTTAGGAAACGGGGAAACACGATAGATAGATAGATATAATATTATAATTAATTAGTATTTACAGATTATATTCAACATCACATTTAACATTTTTACTCATAATTTCATAAGTGATTCAATAATGCAAGTACTAAGTAGTAATATCCAAAAACAACACAATGATTTTACCCATAAACGATTCCATAATGCAAGTGGAAATAGCCAAAAAACAGCCTTCAAAATGAGGCTAAGCGGCTAATACATATATATCTAGATTCCAAAATCAGCCTTTATATACGAGGCTACAAGTACAATACTACATCAACATGAACAATGAAAATATAAAGAAAACATGAGCTGAAGCCCAAAGACTAATAGTCATCATGCTCGGGCTCATCTTCATACTCCTCAAAAATAGTACAAGAAGCCACCGTGAGCCAATGAAAAAATCCATGAGAGAAATTTTGAGCCTTGTGGGAAAAATGGGCATTGGGTGTTATTTTATAACAAACCCAATCCTTGAAGAACTTTCCGGAGGCCTCTAAACTCCTAGTCAGTGAAGGAAAAATCCCAATTTTTTTTTAAAAAGACATGTTTTAGTAGGCTGATAGAGGAAACACCATTTTTTGGGCAAAAAAAAATTGGAAACGGGTTTCCTTCCGAAGGAAACAGGTTTCTTTAACGAGAAACGTCCCCTCACTCTTGGAAACGGGTTTCCTTGCCGTACGGTACTGGTTTCCACGTTTCCGTATGGAAACGGGATGGGGATGTGGTGGGGGGCGCACGTTTCCTGCAACATAGGTATTATATGTAATATTAGCATGTTTATGTCTGTTGTAGGATAGCATTAGATATTTAATTGTAGATGCAATAGCAGCATTAAATGCTAGTCATTAGACAACAGAAATGATTTTCTTATTAAAATTAAAGCTCTCTATTAGTAACTGATCTTACCATTTCATAGTAGGCTAGCCCACAAATGCAGTCTGATTTCATGTATAAATATTCATAAAATTGAATGGAGGTCCTCACCTGAATATTCTTCATTCTTTTGGTATGTTCTTAGAGTGAATGTGCTCTAAAGAAGTCTGAACTGCTCACCACACTGACATTAGTTTTACTCTGTGCTTTTAGTTCAGAGGGCACAGGTTATTTGTAGATATTTATTGGTATTAAATGTGTTCATACTTTGTTGGAATTCACCTGAAAATAAACTTGTGTTTGTTGGCAACTTGGCATTGAAAATATTTGGAAAAGGTGGCATGAATGAATTTTCTGTCCTGAGGTTGAAATTTTGCACTTTTTGTGACATGAGAAAAGCATAATGAATGCCTTTGTTGCAGCTCAAATGAGGTTCTTCTCTAATGTATCGATTCTCGAACCCTTTTTCATGTTTTCTGGTTCCATTATGCTTTGCAATTTTGAGGTATTGATTAATTAGGGATGTAAGACCTGATCTGTACCTTATACCCCTTGCTATTTTGCTGACCAATATTATTTTTGTTGTTTTTTTAATCATGATTCCAGGTTCCAACTAATTATCTAGCTCCAGATTTTCACACCCGTGCATTGCAGCATAGTAAAGTGAATATAGCCTGGGATGATGACGAGCCTCTTCGTGTTAAGACTCTGCATCGCAAATTTGATCCAGATCAGGTTGTTGAAGATGTACTTTTTAGGCTGGGTTTTGTCATCTTTGGACTATTTATATTGGAAGCTTGCATTCAGTTTTCAAAATTTACATTACAAAGGAACATGCTGCTTTCATCTTATAGTTCTTATGTACTGGGCAGAAATATGGATTTCTATTCTACAGTAAATGAGGTTTTTCTTAGATAACAAATCTTATTTGTTTTTGTGCATGTTAATTGTCAGCTTCCGTTAGACGTCATTGGAATAGGCCTCCCAAGTGAATGTTGAAATGCTAGTCAATGAAGGTTTAATGAACAAGATATATAATAAATATTAATAATATTGAAAATTAATTATATAATTGAATGAAAAGGTAAATGAAGAGGCACCTTATGAAAGGTGGCGTCGCATCACCAAGGCAACCCTTGCATGGGTATGTATACAAGCATGATTTCTCATTGTAAATCACCATTATCTTATCAATCATATATTTTATTATTCATAGATTATTGTAATCTGGCTTATTTGTGCTGGTTATTTCCTTAAGAAACGATTTTGTCGTTTCAGAAGGTTTCGCTACAGTTTGTATTATGCAGCAGGTAACCCTAGTAGGGGCCAACTCGCTGCTATAGTTATGTGCAGGTTGATATAGTCTAGAAGTTTCATGATCATCATAGTTATACTGTGATAAAAGTCAAATCATGATGGTAGAATTTGGATTTGAATGCACCCTAATTCGAGATAGTGATTACCTGTCTATCGCACATACCTTCGAGATGGTAAAACTATCTAGAGAGTTGGAAAGGAATGCAAGTTCCTATCTTCTGGGTGGTAACCTTTCACCCAGGATGATTTTTAAAAGCTTATTGTCAATGATAAAATATGCTTCTACCATATTGCATAGTCAGTAACTTGTGCTGCTATTGATTTGCACAGTCAGTAACTTATGCTTCTACCATTTTGCATAGCTATGAATAATGTTATTTAATGGGAGATTTTTCCCCAGTCAGACTACTGCTTTGGGACAGCTACTCGAATGATATGCTTCCAGGATGGACATGGTATTGTTGCCTGCAGTTGTTCCGATGAGTTAATTAGTTCAAACTAGGATTAGCAAGCATATACTAGAGGGATCAAAAGCAGAGAACGGATAGAGGAGCTAGTAGCATTTCTTAGAATGAGGAATCTAATATGTGCCATTTGTTGACAAGGTACTGAATCTGTTGAAGGATACCAGGGCTTGGGGGAACTCTTAGTTACAAACTTACAACATCATTTGCACACGAGAATATACACAATATATTAATAAAAAATACATGCTGGACACAGAATAGAACAAGGATTCAAGACATTTTTTTAGTTAATTGAGTAGCACAATAGAAATTTCGAGAAGCTTCAACTAACACCTTTTTTGGTTTCAATCTTATTGTTGATTGGTTCCAACATCGATTTGCAGTGGCCCCATAGGTAGTCATTGATGCCACCAAGTCCCACTTGAAGTGCCTTGGACCCCTTACATAGTGGGTTTGTGCCTTGAAGCACCTTATACCTAGTTGACAAGGTCCCTGTACCCACAAGGTTGGATCTTGAAGCCACCACCTTGTTGAAGATGCTGAAGACTCCGGAGATGGTGCTGAAGCCTTTGTGGACGATGGAGAAGCCCTAGATGGGTTGGAGAAGCAATAAAGACCCATTATGTGGTCATTCATGCTCTAATGGTGTCATGGTACCCTAGGAGAAGGCCTAGCAACCCCACATGTGATGTCTTGATGGATCTTGACCCTTGGAGGTCCCCTTGCGTGGTTAAGGTGGTTGAAGAAGCCCATGATGCCTCTTGCTTGATAAAGAAAGCCTGAAGAAGTCGTTGGACCCACATTTGATGGGTTAAAGGTCCTTGAAATCTTCAAGAAGATGATATGGTCGTTTGTAGCTTGTTGGGGTCTTAGAACCCTTGAAGATGGTCCTAGTGCTTGCACTTGATCCCCTCGTGTCATTCGTTGAAAAGGTTATGGAACCTTTGCATGTATTATGATGGTGATGACCTTGTATGGTCTCTGGCATGTTGTGGATGCCCTTGGCTTGATAAAGAAGCCCTCTTGTACTTGTTGACTAATATGATCACTTGGTCACTATGGTCCTTGGTACCCCTCCTTGGAAATACGTTGTGACACCATGAGGATGATGACACTCTCAACATAATGTTGATGTACGGTGAAAAGGTGGTGCATACCTGAAGACTTGGAGGATGACTTGTAAACAAAGATAAGGTTGACCTTTGAAGAATGTGTGACAAAATGAAAATACAATGCTTACATGGCAAGAAGTGAAGAAGATTAAGATGTGTAATAAAATAATAATAAAATTTGAATTCAAATTAAATAAAAATTCATCTTACCATACTTACCTTAAAATCTGCCCTAATTCAAGAAAATGGGTATCGGATGACAAGATATGGCATTGAAGCCAACACATGGAACATATTATTTTGTAGTCAACAATCAAATGAATGACCACTGCAAATAAATTCATGATAAATAAAATGTGACATGACAAGTCGGCTCTGCAAATTAGTCTAAAAGAAAAATAAAAAATAAAATTATTATTTTGATAACAGGTCAACCCCAAAATATAGTGAAAAATCAGCATAAATAAAGGCCTCATGCTTTCATTTTGGAGCATGTAATTTCAGATCTGCTCTGAGATTTTTCGGGACTGAGGAAATTCGAAGTAGTAGTGGAGCAGTCAACTGAGGTTTTTCGCTGAGGAGAGATTTGTGTGCAGCAAAGATGCCCTAACAGTCCCAATAGCCTGAAAATTTGCAGACAACTCTTTTTATGGTTTTTACCTTTTTTTTGGGCTCTATGAAGCAGCAGACCTGAGCTTGAGGGAGCTCTCACACAGTTCCAGAATTGCAGAGGCCTTAAACAATCCATTCTTGTGGCCTTTTGATGGTTACTGCTGTGTGAAACCGTTCGAATTCAGTGAGGGAGAATATACCCTAAGTCAAGAATTGAAACAGTCCCAAAGTGTTTGGACTAGGGATGCCTTCGAGAATACAATAGCAGCAGTAAAATTCGGAGGTGAGAAGGAGCAGTCAACATGGGGTGTTGATTTTGTTTCTTTTGAAGGCAGCTCAATATTGGACTTGCTCAATATCGGATCTGTTCTGAGATTTTTTGGGACTGAGGAAATTCGGAGGAGCAGTCACCTAAGGTTTTTCGTTGAGGAGAAATTCGTGTGCAGCAGAGATGCCTTAACAGTCCCAACAGTCCAAAAATTTGCACACAACTCTGTTATCACCAACCTTGTAGTTGCCTATGTGAGATGGATCCAGAATGGATGGTAGAGGGACTAACACCTAAGGAGGTGGAACCAAGATTGCCTCGACTCCCAAATGGATGGTTGTCACGTCAATCGAGGCAGTCTTCGCTTTATGTTATCCTAGCCCAAGACAACAAAGGGGGAGACCTGGATCTACTCCCGATAGGAGAGATCATACCTAGACACCAGATCAGATCAAATGGACTTGAGGTACGTAAGGTGTGAGGTAAATGGGAACCCTAGATCTATGGAGGGTGTCACTAAGTGAACCAAGGCTTTGGATTAGGGCTTTGAAGTGTGAGGTTTGATCCAAGTTTGGGACACAGGTGACCTATAAGGTGAATACTAGATCTTGGGTTGGGGTACTAGCAATAGATGAAGGTATCCACTGCTTTGGGAAACGTAACCACTGTAGGGAGGGCAAGGATAAGATTGGGGCTATCTAGTACCGATGGATAGACTCGATGGAATGGTATAACAATGTCACAGTACATGAGTCACCAGGAAAAATTAGATTTCAGGAAAAAGAGACTGAAGAGGGGGTAGCACTAGGGTTGGAGATCAGTGCTTGTCAGATCCAGGGAAATGGAGTCACTATCTGCCCAACATTGGAGGAAACCCACTTGGGAAATAGCCCGATCTACAAACCCAAAAAGGTATTTGGCCGGAAAAGTTAGATCACGAGAAAAACCAGCAGCAGGATGGCTAGCGCTAGGGTTTGGGAGGTCAGTTTCTCAGATCTAGGGCAACCTGTCAACTTCTAGCTCAGCGTTGAAGGTGATTTGGTGAGAGGATGACCTGATCTATAAACCCACGAAGGTATTTTGCTGGAAAAATCAGATCACAAAAAAAGTCAGAAAATGGTGGATAGAGCTAGGGTTTGGGAGGTCAGTTTCTCAAATCTAGGGCAAACCAGCCACTTTCAGATTAGTGTTGAGGGTGATATGGTTAGGGGATGACCCGGTCTACAAAACCCAACAGTTGCTTGGCTAGAGATCAAGCGGTGCGTTTTTTAGTATTTTTGGTTTCTCTTATTATAGAATTTTCAGTGTAAAATGAAGAAAAGCAGAGGCCAATGGATTGAGATCCAGAAGAAAGGGACTAACTTGTAGATCTTACCTGGAAAACCTTGTAGATGCCTTGATGATGATGATCCCTATTATCCCGATTAATTTGAGAAGCTTTGAGTGAGTTCTATGTCCAATGTTTTTCCCTAAGGAGTCAATGCGCTCTCTCTTCTGCACAACAAACGTCAACCATATCAGATTTGTTGCAACATGAGAAAAAAACTAGATGCTATAGAAAAATAGCAAGAAGAAATCATAGATCGCAATGACACTAATGAAAACCCCTTGATAAAAACAAAGACAATCCAAGCGAGTTGAGGTCCCCCTACAAAAACGCCCACGCTGAAGTCGCCCTCCTCTAGACAAAACAAAGATTCCCGAAAAAGATATAGATCTCACAACAATTTCCCGAATGCTAGGAAGCAAAAGACTTTCCAATCACCATCTAAGAACACCAGATACAAAGGAGATCCAATAATATCCACGAGAATTTTTTTTCTATTATTCAGATCCAAGAGCCAAAGACCCCTTACAAATGAGAAGCTCTCTCCTTTAAATAGGAACGAGATAACCAAAATCCTAACCACTTTTCAAATGAGTGGCTAAGATTAAAAGATACAAATGTTTAATCAATGGTTGAGATGAGCTCAACATACAATACATGGATCAATATAACAATATAATATAAAAGTGGACTAAATCACCCAAAGAGAGGGGACCCCACTCAACAAGAAATAAATGAAGCACATGGTGGGTCCATGGAATGTTAACTAACTCCCTCTGGTTGTTCCCATGGTACAATAAAAATAATATATTTTTTAAAACTGTGAAATTGTGCCTCCTTAAGGAAATCTTGAGCCTCCTAAAAGCTCCAGAAAATAATATAAAATGCCCGAAAAAATAGGTGGGCCCAATCAGGTGCTGCAACTGCTGGAGAAGGTGCGGAGGACATCACTCTCATCATCATGACTCATCCCATGCCAATTCCTTTCCTCAGTGGCCCAAATCGAATTCCTCAGTAGCCATTTAATTATTTTTTAATCTGCCTCGAGAAATGTGAACTTGCCAAAACAACCTCCTCGGGTGCCTGCGTTATCCAACTGAGCCTACCAGACTCTCTGGGAAGGGGGTAATATGGTACAATCAAGTGGCTGGACCCCCTATGCCTCATACAACGCCCTAGGAGACCCAATAAGATTATCTCCCTACTCAGACATGATTTCCAGTGAAGCAAAACTGCACCAGAAGAGTAAAATGAGCCTAATCATCTCTGTAAGTGCCTGAAACTGACAACAAGCTGTGTCACTGGACTTAGAGAGTCCAAATCCATCTAAGAAATATACTCATACCCTTTCCCAGGTCTTTGCCTGGTCATCTGCAATATCAATAATATAAATGACCAGATACCAATAATATAACTCAGGCTGTCATCCATCGGCTGCAAGTTTAAGAGGTTGGGACATGCTCTACAAATCATTCAAGTAACAATCATAACAAATAGCAATCACCTCACTGGCAGCACATCAACCAAATACATATATAGGGTTTTATTTATTATTACTCAGACTAGACTTTCAGGACTATACTCACTTCATAGTTGTAGTCAATTTGCTAGTGAAGGATGAAGTCTAGAATTTACAATGCTAGGACAAAGGATGACCACCAGCTCAACATCGTGACACTTTGGATATGGAAAGGGAATACTCACTACAACCATATGCTGGACAAACAACAACAAAGGGGATGGCGGTGCCTCACAAATGGGTGAACTACAAAGGTGCTTACTCACCTTGACAAATGCTCACAATCCAACTCAATACAAATAAGGTCGACAATTTTTAGATATAACTTTTAGGAACCATTGCTTTTTTGGGCCTTTGATTTTCCATAGCCTTTGTCTTCGTATTTTTTTATACAGACTTTTATCGTTTAGGCTTTATGCATTCATGTATATTGAAAAACAATACTTTTCATGAATGTTTAAGATATTTCATTGCAATACTTTTTCTTAGCCAATTTCATTAGGCTAGCCTTGCATTCATGTATGTTTAAAAACACTACTTTTCATGAATGGGCTTTTTTCATAAGATATTCATTTCATTTCCAAATAGATTCTATTGGTGGTAGCACTACTTGTTTTCGGTAATCAAACACATCCTAGGCAACTCAGAGCTGAGACACAAATAAACAAGGAGGCTTGTCCAACAAAGGCTCTAGCGGGGAAAGGTCCTCCATGCCACAAGTCAAGTAGTAAGTCGGGCTAAAACACAACTAGAAGGTAATGGATGAGTGGAGAGAATGAATAATGAAACCAACACTAGCAAGCCAAGGTATGGTGGGAATGACTACCTCTATTCTCCGTAAGGAGGGTAAAACCGATGAGTATAGATCAAGAACTTCCAATTCTGAGTAGGGACATCAATACATAATATAGATACATCCAAGCCCACATATTTATATGACCGCTAGATCGTGACACTAAATGCTAACACATGTCACAGAAATGAGTATAAGAGTAATGATAACCATAACACAATATATTACAAGCCGAGTCATAAGCATGAAAATAATCCATCTGAACCAACATCTGTCAAATGAGAAAACACTGATGCAAATCTGGGCACTGCTAACTGCTCTGTACATGACTAAATGGCTACATCGGTCCTCAAATTTGAGTGTCTTGAGACTCATTCCTGGCATGGGAAAGTACTATAGTCCATAAATAAAATAATGATACATCATAAATGCTCATCTCAGCATCTCATCTGTAGGAGACCTGACTGAAAAAGTGTACTGAATCTGAAAAATAGAATACGGTAGCCCGACTACTATATATGTGATAGTCCGACTACTATATATGTGATAACAAACCCTTTTTATGGTTTTTAGCTTTTTTTGGGCTCTATGAAGCAGCAGACCTGAGCTTGAGGGAGCTCTCACACAGTTCCGAAATTGCAGAGGCCTTAAACAATCCATTCTTGTGGCCTTTTGATGGTTACTGCTGTGTAAAATAGTTTGAATTCAGTGAGGGAGAACATACCCTAAGTCAAGAATTGAAACAGTCCCAAAGTGTTTGGACTAGGGCTTCCTTACGCGAGAATATACTAGCAGCAGTAAAATTCGGAGGTGAGAAGGAGCAGTCAACATGGGGCTTTGATTTTGTTTCTTTTGAAGTCAGCTCAATATTGGACTTGCATGGGTATCATTCCAACCGGAATCGGAACCGGCCGGTTCACAGGTTCGGAACCAAACCGGGTCAAACCGGTTGGTTAACCGGATTGGGGACCGGTTAGATACCGAACCAGCCGGTTTGGTACCAAACTGGTCCGGTTCGGTATCTAACCGGTCCAACCTGCCGGTTTCGAACCTGACCGGTCCGGTTTGGAAAAATGCCCATTTTTTTTTCATTTTTAAGTTTTAACTTTGTAAATGTTTATTTTATTTTTTAAATTTTAAAAATTTAACTAACCTATTCCCTACCCTAAGTCCTAACCCACCCCATTCCCTAACCTAACTACCCAACACAACTATAAGACTACTGGTCGATATCATGATTCATTACCTTTGTTTTGTTTTAAAGTTGAAAGTGGAAACTTGAAAGTCTGAAACCGTGGAGGCTGGAGCAAGGAGTTGGAGTCTGGACGGGGTTTGAGTTTGACTACCGGTCGAGGTGTGCACTGTGGAGTCGTGGACTGTCACCTGTGGAGTTCCAAGAGGGTGCTGCAACTTGCAAGAGGGTGCTGCAACGTATTACAGTCTAGCTGCTAGCGCTAACAAGTGAGTATTACAGTCTACTATTTAGGATTGACTCCAATCAATGTTCTCTCCATCTTTCAATGATGAATCAAATTCCTTATTAGTA
Source organism: Pseudotsuga menziesii (assembly GCA_001517045.1). Classification (NCBI taxonomy): domain Eukaryota; kingdom Viridiplantae; phylum Streptophyta; class Pinopsida; order Pinales; family Pinaceae; genus Pseudotsuga; species Pseudotsuga menziesii. The sequence continues at coordinate 378,406 of LPNX010937520.1, forward strand.
TCTCCATTTTCAATCAAAGTTTCCTTCTTGTCCACAGCATCTGAATCCTTTTCTTTATGAGATTTATTGTTTTGGAAAGGCCTAAAACAAACAGGAGATAGTAATAATGCTGGAGACTTAGTGATTGGCCAGGTGCATTCCTTCACGACCATCCCTGCAATAATATGAAATTTGATCAACCCGATTTGCCTCTTCACAAAACAGGAGCCATCAGCAGACAGACATAGCCATCATATGCATTACAATTACTAATTTTGTATCAAACTCTGAAAATTCAAATGAAATCAAATATATATTTAAGCTTGTTAAGCTATTTGAAAATGGAATACTATCTTTTTGATGCCCAAAAATCAATGAAGTTAGTAACTACAATAAATTTAGGAATGGACTAAAGTCATTATATGGTTTTTATTATTTTATGTTTTACAAACTTCAGGCTTGCATTGGACAGTGACATAACATTCCAATGGAAGGGTGGAGTCTTGTGGAAATGGTTGCTTACAGCCTTATCATTTGATAAGGCTGTAAGTAGCCATTTCCACAAGACTCCACCCTTCCATTAGATGTCTATGAATGGACAATATTGCTACAGTCTCTTGGCAGATTGCATGTAAATTCTCAATTGGAAATGGTATGTAGCAGGATAGTGAGGGCAGTAAAACCTCATTTTGTGTTAGTTTACTAATTGAAACATTCAACCACTTCTTTTTAAGAAGGCATGCTTCTTATGCATGCATTTCGATTCTTGACATTTGACAATCAAAGGTAATTCAATAATATACCAGATAAACCATAGGTAAGTGCCATAGGTAAGCATAGAGTCTGTAGACTTAGAGAGCATTTTATTGAGGGAAGCAAATGCAGTAACATACTCAAGATAATTGCACCCATAAAAAGCAGTAAATTCAGCTTATCAATGCAAGCAGGGAACAACTGTTTAAGGAATAGTTTTCAGGATAAAACTCAGCCTTATTCAGAGAAGGAAAGTTGTACTAGTTGAAGTGTATTTTTTAGCATGGAAAGTAAGTCTGATTTGCTGACTCCAAGAGGGTGCTGCAACGTATGACCATTTTATGCAAGAAAGGTGTTAACTTCCCAGACATATGAACATTGAAGATCATTTAAATAATCAGATCTGATAGCAAATTAAACGACAGTCCTGTAGGTGACTTTTTTTTGAGGAATTAATGTTGTTTTTTTATTATGTTTTTTTGAGGAATTAATGCTCGTTGTTGTTTCAATTTTCAGCCTATCCGGATTCCGAAATGGCCCCAAAAGCAAAAGATCCGGCATGGGCACATGCAGATGTTGTTGATGGGGTTATGTATTGCAAGTATTGCAAGAAGTTGATTAAAGGTGGTGGAATTTACAGGCTTAAACAACACTTGGCTGTCATCAAAGGGCAAGTGAAGGCATGTGAAGCTCCACTAGATGTCATTGGACAAATTAGAGCTAATATGCAAGAATATTTTAAGAAGTTTGAAGAGAATAAGGCTAGGAAAAAAGAGATAGAGGAAGAAGTAGGAAAGAAGAGGAGGCTCGTTGAAATGATGGGTGGCCGTGGGACCTATGCTCCGGGTTCAATTGAAGGCTCTTCATCTATCCCTTCTACCAATCTTAGGGATCCTTTTGGGTATGTTGCACCCTCCGATAGTACACAAGAGAAGGGTAAATAAAAAAAGAAGGGTGGTATTCAAAGCTATTTTACATCCTCTGCTAGTGCCAATGCTTCTCATATGCCTCCAACACATGTTCAGCCCACCTTAGATGACCATTGGAAGAAGAAATAC